>JAIUCV010000295.1:600000-1000912 GCA_026724425.1 Erythrophleum ivorense
TATAAAAGGTTCTCTGTATAGCTTCAAAGAAATATTATTGGGTGTTTTTATTTTGTCCAGCCAAATAATAATACTATCATATTTGATGATGATAATAACATGATAATAACAGCGATGAAAAGATTTATTATGATGTTAGTATTCATTCTTCATAATCCAAAGAAGAGACTCAGTTGCCTATAGAGAAACTGTCTTAATGATTTATAATTCTATTTCCTAAAAAATGGTCCTCCCCCCTCAATGTTCTTTCCCTCAAATTTTTGGCTTTTGCAATACCTATTTTGCTTTGCACATTATGTATGATGGGATGTATCATCTTTTTGAGATGCAGGCGATTTGGAACGTGGACTGTGGCTAAACTATCAGGAGATAAATATAGCATGGTACTGCAAGGCCCCATCTGTAATGGAAGTCAAGTACTCGGATGGCACATAAATGAATCAAAAGGGAGATCTCAAAGATTTCATGCTGAAATATCAGGTTTTGCATTCAATAGTACCATACTATGGGATCCAAAAAAATGGCACCGACCCACTCCTGAACCTATCAGGCAACTTGACACAGTCAAGGAAGATTATCGGGTTAGTTTTGTTCTTCTCTGGGTTGTCTTCTACTTTTCTGATCTATTATTTAGTATATCACTTTCTATATTCATTTCAGTCTTCAAATTGCATCCAAAAGATTGTTGCAACGTTAGTAATATATTGTTGGGTAATGTTCAATATGCTCTCATATTACGGCTCTCTCTCTCTCTCTCTCTCACATATATTATTGCCATTTGGATTGTGATATGCAGGTTAGCACTTTAATTGAGCAGGTTGTGGAAGATGAAAGCCAAATGGAAGGCTTAATGAACAACTGCTCCAGAGTTATGGTTTGGCATATAGATCTGGAATCTGCTACTTCCTCCTATCCTCAGAAATGGATTATTAAGAGCTACCTAGATGTCGTTGTTCCCCTCACCTGACATTCTATATGCAAGTGGTGTAAATATGCTTGTGAAACCTTTTAAATCTTTCTGATACTTCTATCTTCGCCTGCCATTTGTTATTATGTAACAACCGCTCTTTATTTTTGTAGATGTTCTATTTCCAATCAGAGGTATTTGTTTGTCAGATTATACGTAAAATGTACTGAACTTTAGTTCTCATTGAAGAAAGACAGGAAGTAGGAATATTTGCTCCTATCAAGCAACCTGTCTCGGAAGAAACCACCTGTTTCAAATTCCTTAAAGAAGAAAAAAGCTAGATGCAGCACAACGATGGATGCAATTCTGGAAGCAAATCCCTTTTCCAATTAGAAGCCCTTTTGTCGTTTGGGAACTTTAGTGACATTTTTAAATATTACGGATGATCTCAGAATCACCATCAAACTGGTTTCTAAAATGATCTCCCTTGCCTGCAAGGCATTTGCTTTGCTTGCATGGAAGCAAAAGTCTACTAGAAGCTATCCCTCTCAACTTTTTTAAGAATAGGATCTTTTTTCAATACCCAGAACACTTTTAAACAGGAACTATGGTGCCAAATAAAATCCTACCCGGTTTGTTTGATTTTCCTTTGTACAAACTGCGAGGAGTCCGAAGGTGGTTAAATGCTAGGCGAAGAATGGAATGCGAGAGAATAACTTCTTCTCGTCCATTTCCTTTGCTTTAACAACCAATGTCGACCGGTTTTCTCTGAATCACTTTCATTTCGATTAATGCCCCAGATATGTTACCCAACATAGATCTTATCCTCCTTGCCCTACTCCATGGCTCTCTCATAGCTTGTGTGTTTCTCATGGTTATCCTCATCATCCTACTGGGTCTGCTCGTGGCTTTCTCCTTCGGACTCTTGCTGGTTTTCGTGTTGGATTTGCACGATTTATCTTCAGCCGTATCTGAATATTTAGAAATGACGAAGGATGATCTTAAATTGGGTATGGTTCTAGTTTTCGTTATCCTAATGTATCAAGCTGTTGGCTTTGTTTTGGATTCAAAACCTTGGCTTAAGAGCAAGGCCTTAGAATTCAAAGGAAAAGGCATGACAGTAATTGTCTAGTCCTATTCATGTCCTGAAGAATGACAAACGTTAGTCCTTGTGATCATTCTCAATGTCTACCGTTTCTTCAGTGCGCTTAAGCCATGGCATGCACTGCTGTTTCTGAAGAGCAGGGTGGGGAAGAAAGAGTTTGAAGCTCAATTCTCTTTAGACGTATGCGTGGCCTACACGTATTCTTTCGGGGTCGATTTGTTCATGCCCTCTTTATATACTTATTCAATGATTTTTTTTTTAATACGATGCCTTAATGCAATTAAAAATTAATAAAATTGTCATTCTATTTCTATGCCATTTATATTTTATGATCAGACATAATCGTACTATTATATAACAAAATCTGGGTGCTTCGTAGGCTTTTCGAAATAAAACGTGACCGTTACAAATTTTATGAATTAGGCTTGGTTGTGGTTTTACAAAGGACTAAATTTACTTAAATTTTTTTTATATTTTTTTCATCAAATTTTTTAATAAAATTATAATATATATAAAAAAACTTTAATTATATAATACTGACTTATAAAAATTGTATGTTTATTTAAGTTACTATTAAAAATAATATGTTTATTAAATTATTAATAATAAAAATATAAAAAAAATTGTAGAAATTTAGCCCTTTTACAAATTGATATTAAGAAGAAAGGATAAAAAATAGCAGTCTGCTAAAGGCAGGAAGGCATATAAAATTGTTGCTCGTTTCAGTTTGCCCGCCACCTCACACCTGTCATGTGACTGAGGCAACCATGTGTCTTACGCTTTCTCTTCCACGCTGAGCACACCAAGGCCGCATTTATGGCACACTAGAAATGGAATGCATTTTGACCACTGTCTCTTTTACTGAAAGTTTCCCATGGAGTCGAAGCTCTACTCGCGGTGCCACCCTCCCCATTTCTCTCCAAATTTGGGTTTTCCTATTGTTAATCTTACTGCCAATGTTAAACTCCCTCAAACTTCAAAGAATGGCCTTCGCCGGGGTTCTCTGAAGCTTGGCTTTCTATCTACTTCGCGCTTTCTTGCTTACAATTCGGTATCGGTTGGGGATTCGAATGGGTCCTCGACGATTGAAAGAGGAGATGAGGAAGAAGCTTTGGGTCCTGTGAGACCTACTTACGTGCCGACGCCTCCAAATCGAGAGCTTCGGACCCCTCATAGCGGGTATATCACAAGTCAATTAGATTTAGTTTGCTAGTTAATTTGTAGTATATTGATTCCATCGTTTCACGTTTTCTGGGTTAGGTACCATTTTGATGGGACTGCTCGGAAATTTTTTGAGGGTTGGTACTTCAAAGTGTCGATTCCGGAACGGAGGCAGAGCTTTTGCTTTATGTATTCAGTGGAAAGTCCTGCATTCACTAAGAAATTGACGCCGTTGGAAGTGGCACAATATGGACCGAGATTTACAGGAGTTGGGGCTCAAATTCTCGGTGCTGATGACAAGTACATTTGCCAATACTCTGAAGAATCACAAAACTTCTGGGGGAGTAAGAATTTGCGCTTTATGTTGTTAAGAACTTGGAATTTTTTCTTAGTTTTCACCTTCTAGGCTCGTGGTTTTAATCTGTAGATTATGAAATTCGTCTTCTCTACTTAAGCAATAGATAAAGGACGGGTGATTTTCTACGGATTATAACTTGATGTATTTAAATGCTTAGGCAGGCATGAGCTTATGCTGGGGAACACTTTCGTGGCCAAACGAAATTTGAGAACTCCGAACACGGAGGTTCCGCCTCAGGTTTATACGCCATCTTTAAATCTAACCTTCTCTATTCCAAATGTTACGTGCAATTGAATAATTTGGTGTTTAAATTAGTATGCGCTTATATCATGTTTTGGAGATGCTTGTGAATTCCTTTTGGAATTTTCTAATTAAGGTTCTTGACTGGATAATTTCATTGTTTATGGGGATTTTTTTTTTTCAATTGTATAAGTCTTGTTTCTTTCCTGAAATTTTGTTTATCGTAGTTCACTTATATTGGCTTCTTGACTCACTTAGGTTATATATTATTTATAGATGTCTGACAGTTCTTATAGCTGTAAGCAAACTGTTCATGTTGTCATAAGTCATAACCATATTATTAGATTAAAAGTAGGTTTATTGTTAAGTCTTATTCCTTCTTTTACACTTGCATTGGGTCACATTGCTTAGGAATTTAAAAATAGAGTGTTGGAAGGTTTTCAAGTTACTCCACTCTGGCATCAAGGTTTCATCCGCGATGACGGAAGGTAGGAATTAAATCCCCTCTTTAGCATTTCCCCTTTGGTTATATTTGTTACCTGACTTAAATTTATAAATCTAGGTCAAATTATGTGGAAACGGTGAAAACTGCTTGTTGGGAGTATAGTACACGCCCTGTTTATGGTTGGGGTGATGTGGGATCAGCACAGAAGTCTACTGCTGGCTGGCCTGCAGCTTTTCCTGTATTTGAACCACATTGGCAAGTATGCATGGCGGGTGGGCTTTCTACTGGTATGTGCTACTCGTCCATCTATTTGCTATTAGTAATTTTGTACTCTTTCACATGCCTTAATTTAAAATTTGAATCTCAGGTTGGATAGAGTGGGACGGTGAAAAGATTGAGTTTGATAATGCCCCATCTTATTCAGAAAAGAACTGGGGTGGAGCATTCCCAAGAAAATGGTTTTGGGTAAAAGTTTATTCCTTCACCAAGTATCTCTGGTATTGTTCATTTGTTTATCCATTCCATTGCTTGCTATGAAACTTCAACTATAGCTGGTTATATGTTAACTATTTCGAACCTTTTTTCTTTTGGCCAGAATAGTGTGCTTAGAATGCATTGTATCTTCACTTTTTTTTTTTTTGATAAATAAATAAGGAGTGAATGATCTCTTCACCGCACTAGAAGGCAAGAATAATAGTGATTAAGGCTTTCACACTTCAAGAGATGGAATCCTTTTTATACTTGTGTAACATGGGATATGGAATTACAAACTATTCTTTGGTCAATGGGACGATTACGACCTGTTTATCATGGTTCACAATGTGTAGTTGAACTCTTTGCCAAGTATTGCTGATTAATTTGCTTTTGGGCTGTTCTATTAACCCTTTTTATTATTATCAATTTATGGATGACTCCTTGTATTTGTTTATGCATGTCAAGTTGTTGATGTCTTATGCAGGTGCAATCTAATGTTTTTGAGGGTGCTAGTGGGGAAATTGCCCTCACTGCAGTTGGTGCGTTAAGGCAAATTCCTGGACTTACAGAGAATTTTGAAAATGCTGGATTGGTAACTTGCTACAGCATTACTTTATGAATGCGGCTTTTTTTTTTTTTAATAAATTGAACTTTATGTAAAGTAACAACATTACCCTTTACATAAATGATTATATTAATGGGGCTAGCAGGAGGACATTAAAGAGGACAAGGATGTATGTATGTTTATGACTCTTGCTTAAAGAAGAAAACAACTTTTTGATGTCTACAACAATACACTAGATTCATTAATGACACTTGTAGAAACATTTGTCTTCCGCTTTTAGTAGGGAGTGAAGCGTGGCTTTGTTTTTTGCAGCCATTTTGAGTTATTATTTAATTGGAGCAAAAGAGACAAACAGGATTGGTATTTCTTGTGAAATGTTTTGACTACTAAATCTGATTTGAATTATTTATTTATTTTTTAAAGCCATGGTCAACCATTCATTTGTCTATTTATCATCTTTGGTAGGTCACTAAGAGCAAATCATCTTCTTTTGTGCAGTTTTCCTAAATCTTGTAATATTTATTGCGTTGCAAACTGGTGCAGATTGGAGTTCACTATGGTGGGACTTTTTATGAATTTGTCCCATGGAATGGTGTTGTTAACTGGGAAATCACTCCTTGGGGTTATTGGTTTATGTCAGCAGACAATGGGAGACATGTGGTAAATTTTCTCTCATATTTCATTTTATTACTTGTTGGTGTTGGTGTTGGTGTTAAGAGTATGCTTTATATATGGGATGAAAACCAGAACAGAGAACCAGTCATTTGTATAAAACTCACAGGATAGCTTACAAATTGAAAACCTGCAGTAATGAAATCCCCCAATTATTTGAGACATTAGGATTCTCTCATACAGCAGTCCAGAATTTTTTCACCCCTCTCCTCTTTCTCTTCGCCCTTTTAAACCTCAAAACTACCCACAACTGCCTGGACAGTTACCACACAAGTCTGCTGCCAAAACTGCCCAAAAACTAACTAGAGCAGTTACATAACCACCCTCAACTGCCTTAAACTACCCAAAGAGTTGCATAACCTCTCTCAACAGCCTAATAACTATCCAAGATAGTTAACCATCCTCTATGTCTAAAAACTACCTAGAACAGTTACATAATTGTGCATCCATCCTTATCCGCCTTCGAAGGCACACCTTGTCCTCGAGGTGTGAACATGGAATCGGAGATTCCTTCAATACCCAGCCCTCAAAGCTTCGCCTTGCTCTCAAGTTGAGAATCAGAAGTTGTGACCAGTGACTTATTTTCATTAGGATTTTGCTCTGCTTTCCTCAAAAAGCCCAATCCAGTAGCTTCGTGAATACTAAACAGCATCATAACCTCTCACTTCCTGATTTTTTTCATTCTAAATTCATTATTGTGGCAGTTAACCCATTGATTGAACTCAAGATTTTCAGTGGTATGGTTAGAATCTTCTTCCCCTTCACTGACCAAGATGGATGCAAGTTCTCTTTCTTCCTTCTCACCCACAATGGTAGGTATAATTTCTTTTTCTTTTTATTTCTTCCATGGGATGGCTGGAAACTTCATCTCTTGTTCAATTGCTTCTCCTTTGGTTCCTTTTGCTGATCATCATCTGAAAACTGAGGAACCTCTAGCTGTTGGTCTGTGGCAGGTTTCTTCCCTATCTCTCCTCTAATCCTTCCAATGTTCCCCAAATTAGGCTCCTTCTCTATTTCTTCCCTATTCCTTCCAATGTGTTCACACCGCCTGAATTCTTTTGTGAATCCTGCCAACTCCTTTCTTAAGACCAACAGAAGATCCTTTAGGTTAATTTCTTTTCTCTGGCCCCATCTTGCTTCTCCTTACAGTATTACAATCTTTCTAACCCCTCAAATCTGCTCTCCACTCTTGTGTTCACCATGCTCCAAACTGTCACCTGCTCTAATGCCAAATTGATGGAAACCAGAATAGAGAACCAGTAATTTATATAAAATTCACAGAATAGCACATACAACTGCCCAAGAGAGCTACATAACCACCTTCTACTGCCTAAAAACCTACCTAAAACAGTTACATAATTATGGATCCGTCAATATGCTAGTTGCAGGTGCTATTAGAATTTCACATCCTATTTTCCTATTAGTTTATGAGGAGGGAAAACTAACAGCCCATTTGGTTCAAACTCCCTAATGTAATCTGCGATGTGATCTTTTTTGTAATATCTTTTATGTCCTTTTAATCATTACTCAATGGTACTAGTCCGTTTTGATTACTTCTTCAAAAATAGGGGTATGAGTGTAATTTCACACCTCACTCATCCACTCTTTACGTTTCTTTTTTTTTTTTTTCCTCCCCCCCATATACCTAACATTCTCCCAACCAAACAGGCCCTAAGAGCAAACTCATAAAGCAACAATTTTATACTTGCAAGTGGGAGCTCCTTTAGGCAACTAAGTTGAACCTTTTTCAACTAAGGAGAAACCAAGTATATGGGCCTCCTTTTGATTGACAGATTCAATGTTTTATGTTTTGGCAGGTTGAATTAGAGGCAACAACAGAAGATCCAGGCACCACATTGCGTGCTCCAACAGCAGAAGCTGGTCTTTCCACAGCTTGTAAAGATACATGCTTTGGTATGCTAAAATTACAAATGTGGGAAAGAAGATATGATGGCAGCAAGGGAAAGGTGTTTTCTTATTCATATTTGATATAATTCATTTTGGATTTGGTGTTTCCTTCTCCTTGTCTGATTGAAGGGATTACCTTATTACTAGTTATCACAAAGAAGTGATTATTAAACAGTTATATGAACGCTACCAGCTTCCTGATTTATTTATTGAAACCTTAATACTGAAGCAAGCACCATGCAGAGGCATCAATATGTACGTGCAGTCTGATTAACTTTTTTAACTGAGCGAAGTTCTGAGCAAAGGAATCAGAGAATGTATGATATTTAACTAAAATTCTCTAAATTGACCCCTCTTGGTGTGCATGTGCACCTGCATGTTCTCACATGCCGATGTCTGGATGTGACTCTCTTGGCAATAGCTTTAATCAAGGTTACCTCAGTATTAGGCTCTGGTATTTCTTGTACCTCTACTATTTCTGATAGATTGGAATTGTTCAAGGTTTATGGAATGTTAGGCGTAAGAGATCTAGTGCACGGATACAGAGGTTGTTCTCATACGAAAGATATATTATGCAAGTAAATTGAGCTTCAAAGTCCAATGTCTCATATATGCAAATTGTACAGCATTAAATACAAATGTTTCAGATTATCTTCCTTCTATGTCATATTCTTCTTTATTTTTATGGTGAATTTAGTTAGTTAGCTTTGGCACTGAAAACAGTGTTTGAATTGATTGAATTAAATGCTAATAATTTTGGATGTTAGTTTATTTAGTGTGGTATCATTTAATCTTTTGGAGCATTCTCATGATTTCTGACACTAGTTGGTAAACTGCAGAAAGTGTTGGATGTTACAAGTAATATGGCGGCTGTAGAAATTGGAGGAGGCCCATGGTTCAACACATGGAAGGGCAAGACTTCAAGTCCAGAAATCCTTATCCGCGCCCTTAGATTGCCCATAGATATTGAAGGCATTTTTAATTTGGTTCCTCTTTTCAAACCACCAGGCCTATAGCCAATTGGTCTGGTGTGTCTTTTTTTTTTTTGTAAATCCGAATATTAGTTACTAAGTTTACTGTGATACGATTTTACAGGTCTTCTAAACTTTCTATTGTTGCATGCAGGTATTTTGAGTTACATCATGGCGTTCTCGATGAGGGAAGTGCAAAAATGACTGTATTTCGAGACGGCAAATTTGAATGCAAATTTCAAAGATTTGCATGTTTGACTTGTTAGAGTGTTTACAACCCTATTGATGTCACTCATCATTCTTGAACCAGATTTAAATGAGAAGGAAGTTGTTCCTTGGTTTATAGAACCAAACTAGAACCTACTGAGGTGAATATACCCATAGATAAAGTTTGGTATTCATTCCCTCATATTAGCGTGCGTCTGATGGTAAATGTGAGAGAAGCATTCCATTTTGTTCCATTGTCTCAAATGAGAGAAGGGATTAATAACAATGTTCACCTTTGAGAGTTATTTATTCATTTTTTCAATTTACAATCTGATTGTGCAGTTGTAATGTTAAGAATGAGCTTTTACGCCGCTAGCTTAAACTCCTCTGAGGTTTGTTCCTGATCTATTCTAGAATCGACAGTAGGTTCCAGATTTGACGAGCTTCAACATGTTTGTATACTATGATGTTTCCGATTTATATTTATATATCGAGTAGGAGTGCAATTTGATAGTACAGTTTTTATCTCGGAAGCAGTCTGAAATATAGAAAGTATGGATTAGATTAAAAGGCCCTACAAATTTCAAGTCATTTATTTGTATCTGCAAGACGGACGCCAAGGACGAGATGGTATTTTCATTGATGAAAAGCGTATTGTATATGCGCCTTATATAATTGACTTATTGATTTTAATTTTTAGTATAATAAGAAGCTTTCTTTTAGGGTGACGGGGCATGTTGATGCATTGGAAGGGTTCTCAGAAAGATTTCAACACTCTAGTGAATCAGATGGATTAGGTTCTCTACCTGAATGGCCAGTGGCGTTTAACCATTTTTTTCGACAAAAAATAAAATAGAAAGTGATTAGAACGATTCCAAACTCTCAAATGCCACGTCAAAAATTCAGATGTCTTTCTATGATTGGTTGTAAAAGGCTTTATGATAAGTAAAGCCGAAAGGACCCCGCTCTCTCAACAAGGGTAATGGTTCAGATTTAGGTGATAGAAGCTGAATAGACACCATTTGCTCAAGCCATTACTCTTCACCATCAGATTGCCTATAGACTTGAAAATCGTGCTATGGATTTGCATGCCCCTGGACATTCTTCAGATGCTCTTTTCATCTTGATTGATCTAGAAGAAATTCCTACAATTGTCCAGATTTCAAGACAAATCGCCAGAGAAGAACCCACCAAGCTCTATTCACTTGAGTGGCTCACAAATTACGAGAAATTTCATCAAGATAGTCACCCACTCAGACAATTATAATTCCTATCTTCAGAAGAGTAACAAAAGGGAATATCAGGACAATCTTCAAATGTTTGGGAGGAAGTAGTGGGACTTCTCCAGTTTTGCAATGCCAAATGATCACACTCTTCCCCTTTCAAGGACAAATTCCAATCCATAGCTTCAAGGCTGATGGTACTATTGTATACACTGATAAGATCAATGGTCACTTTATTTGGGAGGTAGACTCAAGCATGTGTGACCCTAGTTTATGATGGTCAGATGCATGATGATGATGACGACGATGACACGACGAGGTTGATGAGGAGACACTTTGCAAGAATTACAAAAGAAGATCAAGAAAATATTGTCAAAGCACCTCCTACAAAGAAGAGAATATGTTCTCGATAATGGTCCATGGGTCGAACTGCCATTCTATCAACTGGCATAGAAGAAGAACCTGCTGAAACATCTGCTCCACCATGCATGATGTTTTCGTCTTCCTTACGGTAGAATGACCATCAGTTTCTACCATTAGAAAGGCAAACGGACCCAACCATGAAGATCTCATCTAGACCATACGTTCAGCCTACAAATATGCTTCCTGGAAGAGGTTCGAAGAGACCTACACAAGTTGAAAATGTGTTGAACAGGCACACACATAATGCTAAAGCTTAGAACCTGGCCTTACTAAGCATTGACTCAGACTAAACAAGGGTGGACCCTTTGTAAAAGTCCAGAAGTTGTATCATGACTTACAGAACTGAATTGCACAACTTGATATGGCTAAGATAACACATCTGTTACAACAGAGAAGTTTTGGCCATGAATTCTATCAAAAGGAGGCTAGGATATGATACCTCATGGCTCAACTGAAATAGATTAAAGATGAGATGACATGGCTAGAAAGACTTAAGGTCCATTTGATCACTCGTATCCATTCCCCACTTTTCTCCATCTACACTGCAGCTTATTCTAATCCCTCATACCCATATAATTCCAAATGTTTCAAAATGACTTACGAGATCTTTCATGGTAAACCTGTTTCCTCCAAGTTTTTGTCTACATATCAGAAACCTTCACAATCTTCTCAAAAGTCTTTACTTCTCTGATTCTAAGGAAGATGACCCTCTGGAAAGGTCTGCCCAAAGAAAAACCTTTAAGGACAAGCAATCAGCCTTTCCTCTACAACACATGATCTCTACCTTAGATACTCCTGATTCAAACGTAGAACAAAGTGAGGAAACAAAAACAGATCTAAAAGAAGGCATAGCAGACATCACAAATTTGTTGATGGCAACCTTTACGGCTTCTCACTCTCCTCCTCCAACCCAGTGTAATCAAACATGGGAAGCCTCACAGATAGACGATGAACCACCAGTCTTTGATGATCCCCTGTTGAAATAGAATAGTATAATAGGCCTACTTTTGGACCATGATTGACTTTTGATGGAGTTCCTCCAGCAACATGGAGATCCAAACTTCATTAATTTAGAGCTTGGATTGACTAACCCCCCCCCCCCCCCCCCAAAAAAAAAAAAAAGAAACCCAAAAAAAAATGACAAAATCAGGAGCTAATTTACATACGGTTCGTAAGGAATTTGCCTCAAGATGATAAGCACATTAAGAGAGTGGTTCAGAAGCCTTGGCACCTACAGACAAATTTAATTCACAATTTCCTCTACTTCCACTGAAATTCTTGGGCTAATACACCAAGAATTTATTGGAGATTATAACTTAATTGTCATATATATCAGACAAAAATATTTTGAGATGAGGTGCTGCTCTTTAAAGTGCAAGGATCTAGAGCTCCACAGTCAGCGTATGTCACAAAGATATTATATGCTGAATAGATACAATGATCCCAACCTCATACATACTTATATTACTTCTCTCCTCCAATGACTTCAACTTGAGCCATAAAGATATATTCTTACTATAAGAAGGGACATTGGCACCATCTCACTAGGAAATCTGTGCTGATAGCTATGCTGAATTTAAACATCCCCGTTTCCCCTATGGATGAATAAACAATTCTATCACCTGCTTCCATTTAAATTAAATAAGGATATTAATCATATAAGAGCCCCACATCCAATAATGACACTTAGTGACCAAGCACTTGCTAGACAGAAATGCTCTTAGTTAACTTCAACAAGGCCTCATTAAAGCTATTAAGTCTGATTGGGCATGCTAAGTATTTTATGTTAAAAAAATTGTTAAAGAAGGCTCAATGAAAAAAGAGGTTAGTAATTGATAATAAACCACTAAATCATTTTCCAAATGATGACAAGTTCTCCCTTCCAAAAATCTATTCTCTATTCACCTTTCTCGAGGATGAACAAATCTTTTCCAAGTTTGATTTCAAAGCAAAATTCTAGCAACTAGGGATTAATCAGTATAAGACAACATTTTGTATGTCCAATGCTCAATACCAGTAAAGAGTTCTTCCTTTCGGCCTTGAGGTGGCTCCTTTGCTTTTCCAAAAAGCCATGCTTTGCATATTTGAGTTAATACTACATAACTCTTTAGTTTTCATTGATAATATCCTCCTTTTCTCAAAGGATAAGGAAGCCTATAAGTTATTATTATTAGAGAAATGTCAGTTGGGCATGTATTTTAACCAAGGGAAATATCAGCCAGGGCCATCATCGTTTAAGAAGTACTAAATTTCCTAGATGACAACTTAACGACCAAATAAATCTAATAGTTCTTAGGAATCATTAATTACTTCAGAGACATTATCTCTTAAGCTGTGTTTGGATGGGGGAGAGAAAAGTGAAGAGAAAAAAAAAAAGAAAAAAATGAAGAGAAAAATTTTTTTTTTCATGTATTTGGATGGATGGAGAGAAAATAGAAAAGAAGCAAATTTTGTTAATTTAAAATGATAATAATGCCTGTACTGTATAATATTAATAAATTATATATTTTTTAAAAAAATATTTTTTAAATATAAATTAATTATTTTAAATTTATACATATATTTTTAAAAAAAAAAGAAATAAGAATAATAAATTATAAAAAAATTATAAAAACTACATTTTAATTTTTTAAAAAAAATTAGTCAAATAATGAAATAAAAAAATAAAATCAATTTTAAAAAAATATTCAAATAATAAAAAAATCATTTTTGAATAAAGTCAAAATTTTTAATTAAATGAAAAAAATTAAAAATTAAAAAAATATTTAAGAAATACATTCTTTAAATTTATTAAATTTCATTTTTTAAAAAATTATTTATAAATCATCTCATTTAAATACAATAAAGATAATTATTAATTTTTAAATTTTATAAAAATTATTTGAACATATATTAATTAATTTAAGTATAATATATATAAATGTAATAAATATTTTTATTAAATTTATATATTATTATATATTATAATATTTTATATATTAAAAACTATAATATATATAACATCTAATCAAATTTTGGTCGAATTCTTTTTTTTTTTCTTTTGATATATAATTTATTAATTTTAAAATTAAAAAACATTTAAAAAATATATTTTTTAAAAAATTATTTATAACTGATTATTTTAATGAAATAAATATAATTATTTATTTTCAAATTTTATAAAAATTATTATAACATATATTAATTAATTTAAATATAATAAATATTTTTATTAAATTTATATATTATATATCATAATATTATATATTAAAAACTATAACACACACACACACACACACACACATATATATATATATATATATATATATACCATTTGACCAAATTTTGGTCGGAAGGCATCGAATGCATCATAATCGGTAGTTTTCTTATATATAATTTATTAATTTTAAATTAAACAATATTTTTTTAAAAAATATATTTTTTAAATTAATTAAATTTTATTTTTAAAAAATTATTTATAACTTATTATTTTAATACAATAAATATAATTATTTATTTTAAAATTTTATAATATTATTTTAATATATATTAGTTGATGTAAATATAATATATATATATATAAATATAATAAATATTTTTTAATTACATTTATATATTATATATAACATATTATTATATATTTTAATAGTATATATATATACACAATGACATTTATATATCATCCCACTAAAATTTGATCGGATGATATCATTTGACCAAGTTTAGTTGGATTATAGTCGGTAGCCTTTTTTTTTTCTTGATATCTAATTTATTGATTTTGAAATTAAAAAAAATAAAAAATATATATTTTTTAAGTTAATTAAATTTTATTTTCAAAAAATTATTTATAAATTATTATTATTTTAATACAATAAATATGATTATTTACTTTAAATTTTTACAAATATTATTTTAATATATATTACATATTTAAATATAATATATATAAATGTAATAAATATTTTTTAATTATATTTATATATTATATATAACATATTATTATATGTTATAACAGTATATATATTAATATATATATATTAATATATATATATATATATATATGCTTTACCAAAGGACGAAGGGATAATTTGGAAAAAAAATAAATTATGTTAGTCAGCTATTTTCTTTTTATAATTTCTCTATATTTAGAGAGAAAAATTTTGAGTAAGACCTACTGTACTTTTCTTTTTAATTTTTCTCTTCTCTATTTTCTTCTCAAATCAAATAGGAGAAAATTTTATTTTTCTTCTACCCCTTTCTCTTCTCTCTATTTTTCTTTTCGCCCAAATGCACGGATAGGCTTCTAAATACACTGGCTAGCTATCAAAGATGCTCTAGAAAAAGACTCTTCCTTAAGGCCCAAAAGAGATTACAATTGTTCAAACTCTAAAGCAGATAGCCTAAAACCCTTCACCATTAAAGATTCTAGGCAAAGGGAAAAGAATTTTGCTGACATATGCTAGTGGTCACTATTAGGGAGGAACTCTGATCAAAGAGATTGATGGGAAAACATTATTATAAACATGCAAGTGGACAAATATTTCGAAGAAACAGAAAAATGCTACCATACGATTTATAAAGGGGTTCTTACTGTCAAAAGTGATTCCATCTTCAACCTTAATAAAGTAAATTTAATGGTGTGTAACCTTAATAATGTAACTTCGATGATGTGTCGATTTTCATCTTTAATTTGTGAACCATCAAAATGTTTTATAAAAGTTCCACTGTAGTGCGCTATGCGATTCAGGTTTTATTAAAATTATCTTTCGTAAAAAGTAAAGTAGGGGACGAGTTGTCCGGCTTTCACCATGTCGCCTTTGTTGACTCATCAGCTATATGTATCAACTAATAGGTTTAACACCTGCGGCCCCGTTACCTGCGGCCTTATTTAGTACATAAAAAATTAAAAATAAAAAATTTTAAAAAAAATTTAAAAATAAAAAATATCTATAATATTTTTATTTTTAATAATTAAATAATAATTATTAAATAATAATTAAACGAGTAAAAATAAAATTTTATCAAATTTTTTTCTTTTTTTTTTCTGTGACGCAACCAAACGAGCCGTTGGTTTTGCAAAAAGGGATATTCATATTCTTGAAGGAAAATGTTTCTCGGCTGCTCCAGCTCCTCTTTCTCTCATCAGGGTCGTCCATCAGTTTGACGACATCGTACCTGCCAGCATAGTCTGTCAAGTGATGATAATTTAAACTTCTCAAGGACCCAAAATAAATGGAAAAAGATACTCCCTCGTGCCTCTCTTTTACTTATCTCTTCTGTAAGATTTGGATCATTTAAATTTTAATTTAAACAGTTCAATTTTTTTAAAAATTTTTTTAGGATTAAACAATTTTTTTTAATTTCACAGTTAAAAAAATAATTTTATTTTATATTTTACTCTTTTTTAAAAAAATATTTTTTAAAAATATAAAAAAAAAATTAAATATAGATCGTCCAAATTAATTTAGACAATTTAAATCTAACATCAAATAGAACAAGGGAGAGTACATGACTGAGGATCCAAATCCAAAATAAATTCTTATGAATAATACACTTGTCTCATCAGTCTTTCAAATCAAGGCGAACTTAATATATATATATATATATATTGCATTTAGTTTACTTGTCCTTTCCTTTTTCATTACTTTTCTTCCTAGATCTAAACATCTTATGTGATTTTTAAAAGAAAAAATCCGAGGGGAATTAGTTTCTAATAGATATTTTGTCATAAGCAACATTTTTAGAGACAAAAATATTGTACAAATTTAATTTATTAATTCTTGATAAATTGACTCTATAAAAAATTAACTCGAGGTTTGTTGTTTTCATACAACCAAATTCATATTATTTTTTCAACAACATTTTATTGCACAAAGTTATCGTACATAAATTCTTATGTTGTAATTAATAATAATTAATACAGAAGTAGGTGGTTAGTGTGAAAGTAACGACGTGAAAATATTATTTTTTTAATAAAATAAAACCCACTAAAAATGTAATTATCATGTGCATGTGTTTTTTTTATTTCATTTCTTTATCTATAAAAAATTGAGAAACTAAAGCTGAACAAATAATTTCTCAACTTTTACATCGGTCTTTTTCTATAAATAGTATCCCTAGGTGCTTCATTTTTCTCTAGTCCTGCGATCTTCATTACTGTGGTTGAGTAGAGATGGCATCCTCGAGAGTTTTGTGCATGGTTGTTTTGGCATTGATGTGCGTTAATGCACACTATGCGAGTGGTGCTTTGACGCCACAAGTGCAAAGAGCAATTGCTAAGGCAAACCGAGAGGGACCCTATCTAGGTTTGGTGATACCAAACTCCTTCGAATTGAACCCTCTTCTTCAGTCTTCTAACTACACTGCCAGTACTTTGACCATGGATTTTGCTGGTAATCTTTTATATTTACTAGAAAGTATAATTCATCTGCGTACTATAAGAAAAACAAGATCGTTGTCTCTCTCTCTCTCTCTCTCTCTCTCTCTCTCTCTCTCTCTCTCTCTCTCTCTCTATATATATATATATATATAGATATATTAACACTTCCTCATATTCTTTTTTACCATATTTTTATGCTTGATTATGCCTAACAATGAAGGAAGGAGATTTCGGTTCGGATCAATTGAAGGTCAGCCTGTTATATTGGTGATGACAGGATTAAGCATGGTATGTGTGTGTATACTTGTCTCTTGCATGCTATGCTCCTATGATTAATTAATTTTTTATTTTCCTTGCTTTCTTTGAGTATATAGTAATTAAACATTAATGTATGGGAGAAATTACTCTATATATACTAGTATACATTGGTGTGCAGATAAATGCAGCTATAACAACTCAGCTTCTGATAAGCTATTTCGACGTAAAAGGAGTAGTCCATTACGGCATTGCTGGGAATGCAAACCCTTCCCTGAACATTGGAGATGTAGCCATTCCTCAATACTGGGGACATTTAGCTCTTTGGAACTGGCAGGTACGTACATAATACTTTTAATTTCTCTTCCTTCAAACTCAAAGTTAAAAACAAATAAAAACTCGTAGTGTATATGAATTACAGAGGTACGGGCAAGGGCCTGAGGATCCCTTAGCCCTAGAATCAAATGGGGATTACACAAGGGAGATTGGGTACTTAAAATTTGCAAATTTTACCTCAAACGTCACCGATGGAAGCCCATTTGATAACCTTCTAAACAATATATGGTACCAACCAGAGGAAGTTTTTCCGGTCGATGGCACCCCGGAAGAGCGGCAACACGCGCTTTGGGTCCCTGTTGATTCCCAGTACTTCCAAATTTCTCAGAAGCTAGAGGTAGTTTCAACTTGTAAATTAAGGATGTTTCTTTTCTCTCTCAATCTCAACTCGTTGATTTTATATATTGACAAAAGTGACTTCGTCAAGCACATTCATTTCGTTTTTTTGGTCAAGGATACAATTCTTTGTTTGAAGAAAACTAAATTAATTAAAACTTTTATAAAATTAATTAAAGTCATTAAGAATATATTATGTAAATTTTATTAAAAAATTATTAAGTATTGAATAAATTTATTATAAGCAATTAAATATAAAACATTTAATAGAATATTATTTTTATTTAATAATTATTATATAACAATTAGGGTTATCGTATTGATCACATTTCCTCTACATGAAAAATATTGAGTGGTGCTTCTTCCCCCCGGCTAAACTAATATAATAGAGCAGCTACTATCTATAGGCTCTACCCTAAGAAGTCCAAATCAAAGAACAAAAATCGTCATTTGATTAGGTTAAATAATTTCTGAACAATATCCACAACTTGCAACTTTATCTAAAATAAAATCAATCAAAATTTTTTATGAAACCAAATCAATCAGTTTAATTCTTTATTATTCTCATTTTGTACTTGTGTGCTAGAAGTTATGTGCCTATATAACAACTCTACCATACTTATTCTTTTAAAGGGAAAAAAAAAGACCCATTTTTCTATGATTGATTCGAGATATTGTTCCACATATATGAAATTCTGTGAGAAAAATATAATTGTTCATGTTGTTTGTCAGGATATGAGATTTTTTTTTTTTTTTTCATAAACTATTACTGATCACTCTTAATTTGATGAATTGATTTGCAACAATAATTTTGGTTACATATATAGGAGTTAGAACTAGTGAGCTGCATAAACTCAACGACATGTTTGTCGACAAAGCCAAAGGTGGTGCGAGTGGAGAGAGGAACAAGCGCAAGCATTTACCTAGACAATGCTGCCTACAGGACCTTCATTCACGACAAGTTTAACGTAAGCCCTGTGGACATGGAAAGTGCTTCCGTGGCACTCATATGCCTTCAGCAAAGGCTGCCCTTCATCGCTATTAGAGCTCTCTCCGACTTGGCCGGCGGTGGCTCCGCTCAATCCAACGAGGCCGATACCTTCGCTTCTCTCGCCGCCACTAACTCCGTCACGGTGGTCATTGAATTTGTGAAGCAATTGTCACTCCATTTGAACTTCTCTATGTGATCTTTCCACGTGAACTACGCAACCAGCTGGTGGTTGTTCGATTTGCAATAAAATAAAAGATGTCGTTTATTATGATTTATGAGATAATAGTATCTTTTGCTCATTGCGTATTCACATTAATTATTATAAATCTATTGTCGCTCACCAAACCATATTGTCGCTGCATTATTGCGATTGAATCTCTTTTCTTTTTTTCTTTTTTAATTAGTCGAGGAGTAAGTACTGTACATTAAGTAGCTGAATTTAATTTCATATGATCATTTCCGGATGCTTTTGATGCCACTTCTTATGGTTGTTAAGTTGATTTCAAATTCACCATTTTCAATGTTAAACAATTTAATCACCTAAGTTATGAGTAGATTATACCAATATCTCTTTATATTAGACTAAATTACCTCAGTTACATCTCTTATCTTAAAAATTATATTTAATTCTTCTCCAATTAATTTTTTTATTAATCAAATTAACATTTTACACAATACATATTTTTCTAAAAGCAAAACAATTAAATTGTCTTTACTGTCATATTAAAAATAAAATTAAACTCTCATACTTAACATCAATTTTGATGTTTTTATTATCTTAAGAATAAAATTACAATCTCATACTATACTGAAGGTTAATTTCTTTAGCTAAAAATAAATTAATTAAGGAGAGGTTTTTATAATATACATTAAAATATTAAGAAAATGAAATGTATATTTTGAAATAAAAAAGTATAAGATGTAATTTAGTCAAACTTTAAGAAAATTTAGCATAATTTACTTTAAATTATACAAAGTAAAAAACGTACATTATTTCACATGAGGGTCATTTTATATAGAGTTATGTTAGTTTTTATATATAGTTTTTATACTTCTTAACTAAAATACTGGCCGAGAGCAATTGTAAAGTCTCTGAATCCCACAACAAAAATTACTGAGAGTCCCAGGAAAAAAAACAAAAAATTTGTAGGTGTGACAAACAATAATAAATAGTGAAAATTAATAATTTTTTAAATAATATATATATGTGTGTGTGTGTGTGTATTAGATTACATTAATAATAAAAATAATAACAATGATACACAAAAGATTTGAAATTTGTATGACGTTGATATAATATTTTAGTTTTACTTATACAAGTGTAGAGTGCAATAATAACGCTAGGTGACCCTGACAAGATCGTCTCCATCTACAAATCAGCATAGGGATTCCTTTTGCATATACCCCACGAATTCTGAATGTCTCGTGAAACAGCCGGAGCACCATCACGTGTTTGTTTCCACGTCAATTTCTGTACCACAGACAAATGACAACAATAATTAATGCTTTCCACGTCTCTTGTTTCTTCAAAATTACGAAGAAATTTACACTTGACATTACAACTTCTCAATTTTTTTTAAAATTAACTATGTTAATTTTCAAGAAAAGTAGATAGACCATATGAGATTTTTACTCAAATGTATCCTATTTAATTAAGTGAAACCCACCTTTAGATCTTTATAGTATTATATTGTGTAAGGTTAAAAAAAAAGTAACCCAAAAAAATGGAAATATATATAAAATTTATTCTATTTTTTCATTTCCTCTTTTTATTTATTTTTTTCAATTACACATAGTGTAAGAAGTTCAAATATATGATATTTATTATTTAAATATATTTTATACATTTTATATTTCTTTTTTAAAAATAATACTATTAATTTTTAGAAAAATTAAAAGATCCATTCTTAGCAGGTTTCTTCAAGATAGTAGGTACGAGATTTTTTTTTGGTGAATAGTAGGTAGGAGAATTCTAATTATTTAATATTGCTACGCGCGTAGCACGTACGTTCCAAGACTTTTCTTTTTCTTTTTCTTTTTTTTCTCATTTCGGAAAACTAAGCAATAAATAACTCTTCTACTTTTTGCTCTTTGTGAGTGACCTTTGGCATCTTTCAAATTATACGCAGGTTAGAAGGAAAAAAAACAAAAGGTAATAGCTGGTGATATTAGACAAGATACTCAAATATAACATATCATTTATATATATATATATATATATATAAAGCCGTGCACTGTTTATTTATACTGTTTATAACATTGTTTAGTTTTATTCGAGTCTTGTTGCTCTGGACTCTTCTTTTTTTTTTTTAGGATGGTCAAAATATAATTAAAATCTATTTTTTAAAAAATTATTTATTCATACTTATTTTAATATAATAAATATAATTTTTTATTTTCAAAATTTATAAATATTATTTTAATATATATTAATTAATATAAATATAATAAATATTTTATTTTAATATATATATATATATATATATTATATTATTATATATTATTTATGTATTGCCACTGGATGGGATCAATTCATCCCATTCGACCAAAACGCAGTTGGACACAACAATAACTAATTGCTTTGTAGTCGGTCATTTTTTTTATAAAAATATTATTTATTAATTTTATTTTAAAAAATATATTAATATTTTATAAAATATATTTATTATTAATTAATTTTATAATAAAAGCTTAAATACATAATTATAATATTAATTAATTAAAATATAAAAAATTTCATAAATTAACTTTTTTTATTTATAATTTTTTTATATATAATTTATTGATTTTAAAATTAAAAAGATTTAGAAAATATATTTTTTAAATTAATCACATTTTACTTTTTAAAAATTTTTTATAAATTATTATTTTAATAAAATAAAATATAATTATTTATTTTAAATATTATAAATTTATATATATATGTTTTGGCAAGGATGAGGCAGAAAAAGAAATTTATCGTTTTTTTTTTTCATAATCTCTCCGAATATAAAGAGAAAACTTTTGCATAAAACTTACTGTACTTTTTTTAAAAAAAAAAATTTTCAATTTTCTTTTCAAACCAAACAAGAGAAAATTCTATTTTTTCCTCCCTCCTTTCTCTTCTCTCCATTTTTCTTTTCATTCAATCGCACCGTAAAAGTTTAAATTACGTATTTTAAGTCTTATAATTTTTGATAAATCTGTTCAGATATAAATAACCATCAATTCGGGGTCTTTAAATCATATCCATGTTCCCTTCTCTATGGCTGGGTTAATGTCAACCTGATACGAAGACTAATGCCCCCGTAAAAATATGGTGGATATGTATGAGAAGCCGCGAAGGTGGCTTCGCAGTCAAATGAGAACATTCCTAAACGACATACATGAGGATCAAACTAGAGTAATATGCTGTTTTAAAATGACAAAAGTAAACAAGATATACCTTCATTCTTGGTGCCATTTGCAATATCATGCCCCGCATATGTTCTGTGCAATAGTGCAATTTGATTAAGAAGATTTTCTGGGTACCCCTTTTCTTCACAAACAAATGTCACACGGATCAAAATAAACTCTAACATCATTCTTCCCCTTCATCTAAAACTTTGTTTTGCTCTTCCTTACAAGGACCATAAGCTTTACTGCAGTACAGAAAATACACGAAATTAAGCAGGTTCAAACCACAAATTAACCAATAATAGTAGTCATAATGACCCTTGTTTATGTTACTTGAAAGCCAACTGATGTTTCCTGCACTGCTGGAAAATTTGTCAACCACGTTCAGAATGAGACCTGATACCAAACTTCCCACGGATAAGCCAAGCCCAAAAAGAGTAGAAGCTATGCTAGACATAGATTGTGGCATCTCAGTCACATAGAACTCGTTTTGTCCGACGGCATTAGAAGCCTCAGCCACTCCATCAAGTATTTGCTTTGGCAAAAGCCACAAAGCTGAAATGTTCACCACAGCTTCCGGGTGTTCTGAGTAGCCTTGTTCTATTGCAGTCTTGCGCCTAACACTCTCTAAAGCTGCCAGTGATGCTATTGATAAGCAAGAAGAAAAAAGTCCAACCCCCATTTTCTGCTTTGCTCCGAGGCGAGTTGGTCGTCCCGTTATCCTTGATGCCACAGGGATGAGTACACGATCATAGAGGACAATACAAAGGACTACAGATATTATCATGAATGTCCCAAAGGAACCAGCTGGAATTTGGAACTTTGAAGTAATGTGGCGGTCCATGGATGATGCCTCTAGTACTTGAAAAGAACCCTGACTTAAATTCACAGCCAACATGATTCCTGATATCCAAATTGGGGCCACCTTAAAAATTGCCTTGAGTTCTTCCACTTTATCTACTGTGCAAAGATTCCAGGGATTTGAAGCTCTTCCATCTGGTGTTAAATCTTGTGAAGGATTTTTAATAATGCATGCTTTGTTCAGAAACCTATTCAACCAAAGTAGAACATTAAGCCACTGCTCATAATTGCTCAAAATGGTGCAATTGATGATTGACTTAACATTTGTAAGTGCAGGTTTCAATATGGTGCTAACATGTTCATGGCTAACAACCACTAGGGATTACCAAATACTTAGTCCATAGTATAATCCAGCAGAACAACAGTGTAAACTCTGTGAGAAGTTTCCATCTTGTAGCAACTCTAACAAGTTATTATGGAACTCCAAGCATACAAATTAATACTAGGATAGCTATGCTTCTTGTTCAAAGGGGTTGTCACTTGTCAGCTATGTGGTCACAATTTGATGATATCTAAAGCATGAAAAAGAAGGGAAAGAGAAATGAATAATGATACCTTAATTTGTCACTTGGCAAGAGGAGCTTGGAATCCTTTTCGTGATGGTAGATAGCATTCCTGTCCACCTGTGGTAACTGGAGATGTCTATTTTTGAAGGAGGCTACGAGAACCTGAGCTAACCCAGTAAACAGGTTCTTTTTAGCCTTCAGCTTGACATAGAATGGAGAAACTAAGAAAAAAGACAGAGTGGCTATGGACATTAGGACTACGGGAATTCCAAACCCCACCGTCCACCCCATTTTATCTTGAATATACACAACGACAGACAGAGCTACTAGGGACGACGCGGCAGTTGAGCCGTAGTACCAGCTGAAGTAGCTCTCTTTGATTCTCTCTTCTTTGTCTCTGTAAGTCAATTGGTCAACACCAAAGGGCAAGGACGCTGATCTTATACCACCTGCTCCAAAGGCCATGAGGACAAACGAAGAATGCAGGAGGAATAATTCAAATATTGTGGGGGAGCTGCAGTTGTCAGTAAAATGGTAACAAGTGGAACTTGATTTTGGAATCATGGTTGTTACCCATAAAAGAACCATTCCCTGCGACATTTAAAAAAAAAAATGAAATTTTAACCCCAGAAAACCATAGGCTGAGCTGAAGAGGGGAGTGAGTGTTAAAAAAAAAAAGGATTCTTGTTTTGGAAAAAGTATATTTTACTTATCAAATTATAAAATTGGTATATGTACCTAAATTGTGACAAAGCACCACCTCAAACTATAAAGTAAAATAAAAACGCTAACAAGTCTAACATTGAGCTAACTCTTAAACCCTATGTCACACTCAAAATCACGTGGCTTTGCTCTTAATTTTAGGTGAGATTTAGCCGTCAAACTTTCTGTCCAAAATTCAAAAGTTTATGTACTAATTGAGGATAAAAGGTGGTATTCCCTTTTATTTTTCTAAGAGAAATGAGAAGAAAATTACCAGTAGACTGGCAATAGAACCGAAGGCAATCATGGGGTATCGACCCACATAAGAATCAGCGAGGAAAGCACCGAGAAGGGGGAGGAAATTGGTGGCAGCGGAAAAGAGGAGGAGGAGATTGGTGGCTTCGGCAATTTTCATACCGTAGTCTCTGGTCAAGTACAAAATCATGTTAGGCATCAACCCCACGCTAGCCAGCCTCTCAAATGCTTCATTTGCTGCCAGACAAGATTTAGGAAGGTTAAATTGCAAAGAAACCGAACTCGCAAAAGACGTTTGATCTAAGTTATATATGGAAACCATAGGCATACTTATGATAAAAGGCAAGGTTCTGAAGCCCCCTTTGTTGGCATTGGAGTCGGGGCTCCTCAGAAGTGGCTCTTCCCTCGTATTTTCCTCCTCTGAAGGGCTTCTGATTCTCATCTCTAAGCGTAGCTGGATGAACCTCAGTGGCTCAGTGTGTTCATATATGTAAACTAATAAAAAATATATAAACCAGCTAGTGAGGGGCATCAAACTACTAAAATATATATAAACCAGCTAGGGAGGGGGATCAAACTAATAAAATATATTTACGCGCACGCGCACACACCCCACCCCCACTTGCTTCTCTTGCCTTTTCCTTCGTACACACGCGGTCCCCTTCCAGAGCTGAGTCCTGCCCTTTTCAACTGGTTTCTTTGTTTTTTTTGGTTCGTGAGTTTACATCCACCCGCTGTAATTGGATCCGACAGAAGATTCAAGAGAGGAGAGAGTGTACCTATTCTCTCTTTTCCTGCGCGCAAAGACACACCCCCGCTTGCTTCTCTTGCCTTATCCTTCGTACACACGCGATCCCCTGCCAGAGCTGAGTCCTACCCTTTTCAACTGGTTTCTTTGTTTTTTGGTTCTTGAGTTTACATCCACCCGCTGTAATTGGATCCGACACAAGATTCAAGAGAGAGGAGAGAGTGTACCTATTCTCTCTTTTCCTTTCTCTCACTAGAATTAAAAGGAGAGAGAATGGAAAAATTCAAATCTTTAAATAATAGTTTTATCCTTTATTCATAAAAAAATTTTAGGATTGCAAGCCATAATTTAAAATTTATAATAATAAATTTCTATCTTTTTAGTTCTAAAATAATAATAAATTATGTGATTATATATGTTCTTAGTAAAAAAATAATAATAATGATAATTTTTCTGTGTCCCTTATCCTCATCTTCTTTATCCGAACCTTTCTTTTGTTCTCCCATACAAGGTCCGTATGCCACTTTTTGAGCTGAATGTTACAATAAAAGAATTATTTGTCAAATTCTACACTATCGAAAGTATTATAATTAAATGTTATATTTTTTAGAAGTTCAATAACAATATTACCAAATTTTTCATTTATTTTTTTAGATTGTATCATATTATAAAAAAATCGATAATAGTGTTATTAAATTTTATATTTAAAAAAATTATATGAAACTTCCATAAATGGTGATTTGAGGCATTAAACTTGTCTCTGTGCGTGTGCAGCCAATGAGACGCGACCACGTCCATGAATCCAGGCTCAGATTTCATATGGGTATATATAAGGTGAGATAGTATAAGCTAATACAATACATTATGAACCTATTACTTGTTTGGTGTAAGTAATGTATTGTATAAGTTTATACATTATACATCTCTTATACATTAAAATTATGTATAACTTAATCATGTCTTAGGGGGTAGAATTAGGCCTGATTAAGTTTTAATGTATAAAACCTTATTAATATTTTTTGATTTTAACCTTTCACCTATAGGAATATTCATTGGTTAGGTTGGATTAGGTTAATTAGGCACTTTTAAATTTTTTGGTACAAATTATAAAATTATAAAATGATCCCCAAAAAAATAAAAATTTCATATAAGTCTTTATAAAATAATTTTTGATAAAAATTATAAAATAACCCTAAAAAATAAAATTTTATATAAATTTTTATAAAATTATATTTTATCACTAAATTTTTTTTATATAAATCCCTATAAAATAATTTTTTTAAAAAATTAATAGGATTAGAATAAGTTACGCAAAAACTAATTTAATATCAGATTCAATTTAATTAGTTTAGCATGACGTTAGGTTAGAATGTTTCTTAAACTAATTAAACCATTTTTTAATATTTAGTAAAAATTATAAATTGACTCTTAAAAAATAAAAATTTCATATAAGTTCTTACAAATTATATATTTGGTTGAAATTGGCTAATATAGCCAATTTGACCTAATATGTCAAATTATTCTTTAGTTATTTAGCCTGATATGATCAAACAATATCAGGTCACCTAAGTTACTAAGTAACCATACACTATATGAAGTCTTATTTATTTATTTTTTTCTGAAAGTTAATATAACACAATAAATTTAAATAAATATAATATATTTTTAAGTAAAAGGGTATTTTTGTCAAAAGAGTTAATTTTTATCCTATCCAACATTATATAGTGTGTTACCAAATAAATGATAATATTATCTTATACAGTATGATACCAAACACTGTATAATTTTAAAATTTTATCAAGTTTTATCCTATCAGGCCTTATCCTATCAGGTCTTATACTATTAGACCTTATCTTATACATCATACCACATTGGCAAGTATGTTTCTGTTTCCGATTCCGTTGTGCTGCAATGGTTGGATATTATACAAAGAGAAATGTGACACGGTACAATCTGATTTCGAAAGGCAGAAACAACCTGAGCGAAGCTCAGGTTCTCTTATTATCCGAAGCAGGCTTTCTTTTAATCAAAATCTAATTATTTTAACTAATTATATTGTCAAATCTATGTGAAAGAACAAAATTATATGTAAAAATCAGAACTTATAAATCCCATTTTGAGGCTGACACTATTTAAGGAGAAAATCAAAATGATTTTTATGGTGTAACGAAGAGTCAATCATTATTATATGATTTATTAATTAAAGTTAGTCATTATTAGTTTATTAGATATGTAAATAGTGTAATTGAAAAGTAATAATTATTATATAATTAATTAGTTAAAGTTAGTTATTGTTGATTTGTTAGATAAGTGGTAGTATAATTAAGAAATAGTTATTATTGTATGATTAATTAGTTATAGTTAATTATTAATTTGTTTTAAAGTTAGTTATTATTAGTGTCTTATATATAATAAATATTGGTCATGTAATAATTAATTAATAAATTTAGTTAGATAGTAAATGATAATTATTAACAAAGTAGTACTAATTAAAATAATTATTAATGTATTAAATAAATTAAATAAATGAATATAAAAAAATTTATATGAAGATATAGTTAAAAATACAAAATATTATGTGAAAAATTAACAACAATATAATATACTTTTACATGTGTGATAAATTGAATTAATATCAAATAGACTATTTTTTATAATATACAAAAATAATAATAATTTATTTGACTATATATATATATATATAATAGTAATGGTTAATATTATAACAAGTCACTCATCTTTCATGTTATAGTTGTCCTTGTCCCATAGGTTCTTCATATTCTTCATATTCTTGATTTGGTGGATTGTTAATAGAAGCAAGCTGTAACATCCAGTCCTTCTGTAAAAGTGAGAAACGCAATGTTCGGTTTCTCCGTAAACGTAAAAAATGGTCCAAATATAAAAGGAAGTCCTAGAAATAGAAGGAATTGGGGCCAACTAAAATTATGATAAAATTTTAAATAATAGAAAATGAGGATTTGAGTTTTGAGTTGCCCAGAAATCAAGGCCAGAGTGATTCGATAAATTTGCTGAAAGGTCAGTGGCATTTTCGTAAATATGGGTACTTTTTGAAATACTCATAGGAGGGCTTTTTAAATGAAAATTTTGAGTTGCCCAGGGTTCTCAGAGGCCCCTTAAACCATGGGAAGTCTCGGGACCGGTAAAGCCCTTCCGGTGTACTCATTTCGACGTCGGTTGACCCAAACTTTGACCGATTCGTTTGGAAAGGTTTTAGCTCCGATTTGAGTGATTCCAAAAGTATTTTATTAAATTGGGAACCTATTTATTATGATGGAAAATACGGTTCTAAAAAAGGAGCTAAAACGAAGTAGAAATGAAAATGCAAAGTATGAAAGGGTAAAAATAGAATTTTAGTGTTAAAGTAAGCTTCCAAACTCTTTTTATAAGTCACGTTCTTCCTCTCCTTCATTAAACCGACTTGCTTCTGCCCATTTTCAGAGAAGAACTCCAGCTTCTTAGGCGTACAAGAGAAGGAGGATTTTGGAGGAAGAAATTCAAGAAAAATGTAAGAAGCTTTAAGAAATTCCATATCCTTCCTTCTTCAAACTTGCTCCCCTCCTCTCACGCTTTATTTCTATGGTTTTAATGGAGAGTTTGGTGCTGTTTTAGGGGCAGAACAGAGAGGAAAATTTTGACAATTGAGGGAGCAAGCCAACCAAGTGGTAGAGCAAGCAAAGAAAAGCAAGAAAACAAGGTAAAACTTCCATTCTTTGGTAGTTTCTCCCTCTCCCGTCCTCTTGCACGAATTTGGGCACCATGAGCCTAATTCTTAGAGGCTGTTTTCTGCCCAATTTATGGAGGGATTAGAGGTTTTAGATAGCAAGGATTAAGAAGGAACCAATAGAATCAAGAAAGGAGCATTAAGAGACAAGATAGAACCATTAGGGATCCAAATGCTCCCTTACAAATCTGATTTTATATGAATGTTCTTAGACTTAATTGAATGTTTAAACATGCTCCTAAGACCCCTAGAGAGCTTCCCACATGCACCTCCCATCCAAGAAAGCAAAGAAATTGCAAGAAAAACTAAGGAACTCTAAGCTAGAAAAGTGTAGAGCTCTTGAACACTTTGCAAAAACTGATTTGATATATGAGTTTCCTTGCATGTGTGAGTATTTGATTGAGCTTCTAAGACCTCTAAGAAGCCTCCCAAGTGACTCTCCCATCAAGGAAAAATTGGAAACCCTTGAACCTTAAATACTTCCATAATGTTGACCTAGGTTAGAAAGAGTACCAAGGGAAAGTTTTAATTTGTTTCAAGCTTATTTTTGAGTCATGTAGGATGGAAGAGGATAAGAGGAAGCCTTGGAAAAATTTTAGAAGCCCTAGATAGTGAGATGGAAGTGTAGGCTCCATAATGTAGCATAATGAAGCAACTCATAGCTAGGCTCTTTAAAATAATTATGTGATAACTCCAATGAGTCTAAATAGAGTCAAGAATCATAGATTAAAGGAGAGAAGGGAGCCAAGATCATGAATTCTTAAAGTTGCTTCATTAAGTGCCTTATGGAAGCATAATGGAGCCATAATGCCAAGGCTTGTTCCCATGAGTAATTCATGTTTCTTTTAGTGTGTCTAGGCCAAGAGAAACCATCTCCACCAATTTGTGGGTGTGTGGCCGAAAAAGGAGGCTTGAAAGCTAAAGAAAAAGTGTGTGAAATTATGCAAGGTAGCTCTCCACCTCATTCTCTTTGCATTCTTGTGTGCATATGTATGTCTTAGTGTGCTTGCATGCATTCTTGATGCTTGATAATATGCCACTTGATCCTTGTTGTGTATTGGTACCAATGTGTTGTCTTGAATGACTATAGTTGTGGAAAGAGCTCATAAGGGTGAGGTGATGCCAAAAGTCCCTTAATGAAGGTGAGGAGATGCCAAAAGTCTCATGGCATGGGTGAAACAAGGCCAAAAGTCCCTTGAATGGGTGAGGCAAAGTCAAAAGTCCTTAGACCAAGAGTGAGGCAAATCCAAAAGTCCTAGAAATGAGGTGAGGCTAAACCAAAAGTCCCTAGAGCATGAAAGTAATCTTGGCATGTGAATGTGGCATGGAATAGAATTTATTGCACACTTTATGCTTGTATAGTTATGCATTTGGTATATGTATGCCTTGAATGTGATGTAAATGGGTGTGTGAGCTATTGAGATTCTTTGAATCTCATCCCCTCCTCTCCAATGATCTAACATGCTAGGTGGACTATGCACTTATGGTGAAGGGAGCCAACAACCATAAAGAGCAAGGAGTGACAAGTTTATGTAGTATTTTGCCTATTTTGGAACCATAATGATGGTTCATAGTGTATATGAAGTTGTATATGTACCATGAACCTTGAGACATGTGTGATTATACTATTATGTGTTGGTTAGACATATGAAAATGATATATGCCCTATAGCACATATTTTGAGTATGTATGGCCAAAGTGTGCAATATGGGATTTTGATGAATGTATGCATAAGTGTGGGTTGAATGGCCAAAATGAGATGCATGAGGTTTGGGACCATTTGGGCAACTTACCCAAGTCTCAAATGTATTTTTAGACTTGCCCAAAAAGTGCCACAACCAAGGGAAGGCCATTTGGTAAATTTAGTACCTCATATGGAGTCAAATTTGACCATAATGGAACCTTATGTCACTTTTTGGCCAAATGAGTTAGTCTTGCCCTAAAACTTGGCATGAAATGAGGTCTCATTAAGAGTTTTTTGGGAAGCTAAAGATCATAATTTTCGGAGATCTAGAGAATATTTGAGGAATTTTCAAAGTTGGGATTTTTCATGGATTCTGGTATGGGTACTGTTCATACTGGCAGTTTTGAATTCTGTGTCACTCGATGCCCAAATGGTATCCAATGCTTATGAAATTTTATATGCATAAACTAGAGGTCATAAGCTTTCTGTGGCCACCGAGATCACCTCATTTGGAGGTCTAGAGAGGAAGATATGCATTTTCAAAGGTTCTACCCAGTATTAGACTTCTTGCCAGACCCGAGGTACTGTTCCATTGATTTCCGGGAGTTTGGCTTGATGTACTGATCTGAAGATATTTTTTCTCTCTAGTTAACATCCACATATTTCCATAGTGATATCATTTGTAAGCATTTGATTTTTGTGGAATTAGTTAGACATTTTTGAAGTCCATATCAGTAAACTGTGACAGTATCAGAACCCTCCGATCAGTAGATGATTTCGCGTGTCAAACGCATTATATATGAGATTTTAAGACTTATACATAATTTTAGCATGAAGTAGACGTCTTAAGCTTTCCAGAATGACTGAGATTACATGTTTTCAATTTTTATAGATTTAGTTATGAATTTTCAAAGTTTGTGACAGAAAAGAAGAAATTCTGGCCGAAAATACAAACATGGATTTCATATGCTCCTTTGCTTTCTACGAGTTGTAGGTCAAATTTGATGATGGAAATGAGTTATATTTATGTGTTTAAGTGTGATAAAGTGATAGATGCTTTCATATGGCCTACGGGACTGAAAGAAAAATTTTACCAGTAGAGAAATGTACTTTTATTCATAACTTCCTATGCCATTATATTGTTTCCATAAAATAAATATAAGATGAGGTATGAGAATTGTATGAATTGAGTCATAAAAGTATGGTGTTACACAAGCAATAAAAAATTTAGAATAAATGTAAGAGAATATATTAGAGGAATCAGATGTTGAGGGGTCACAAACCCTTAATGTCATGATTCTCGAATTTCAAAAAGCTAACTACCGTACTCAACATTGAATATCATTGGATCATCAAATAATAACATGAATGACTGACATTGAGAAGATTAGGAGATACACATTGCAATAATGGTGAAGAAAGTACATGAAAGGAAGGACCAACACTTTCAAAGTTGCATATTAGCCAATTGGGCATATAAGAAGATAGACTGACTGTGCAAATGTATTGTTGTGTCACAACACTTCTAACTAGTGTAAATCAAGTGCGAATAAAGCAAGTTAGGAGACCATGGTGAAGCGTTGATTCTCAAGAGCCAATAAGATGTTTATTTGGTATTGACTCGTCCTCTCTTGATAGTCATAATAGTTCATTTGCGAAAGGTCATGAATGCTCAACCAATAAAGGACATCAATAATATCGGCCTAGGAAAAAAGCTACGCTAGTAAAATTAAAGGTTATTATGTATTAATAGAATAAAAATAATAAAGGCAACAAGTATAAAAAGTTTATCACAAAACCAACAATATCATTAATAGGACAAATCTATCAACGAGTACGTGTTCAATATCATCATATGTATTCAAAAGTATGATCTATAGGTGCTGTAGCCATGAGCACTTGAAATAAAGTATCTTGTCATGCATTTAATATCTCAATAAAAGTTTATATGCTTTTTTTTACCAATTTGTTAAGGTTTTGCTTATGAAAAGAAGGCAATTGCCAGGTCATTATATTTGCTTGCAGTTCCATTCACTATAAGATCTATCGAATCATCCCCACAATTGTTGGTCTTCTCATTAGACTCATTATCATCTTTGTTATTATTATCATATTCAACACTCACAACAGAATTATATTCATTCCCATTCTCAAATTCATCTTGTAAGTTTTCTGTCGCAATCATGGGAGATTAAAATAGAATATTGTCGGCTGTTTGATGGAATGAACTCAACTGAAACATGTGATCTATAGGAGGGATGTTATATTGTTGACCATAGTTGGCCTATGGATCAAATGAACAAATGTTTTCAAAATATGCATTGAACAAGGATGTTTATTCTATTGGCTCATGCATATTACTGGTAAATGAGAGCATGTATGCAACATGATCCTCCATTGGTTGTAATTTGAAATTCAGATTTACTAGATTAGTTGAGAGACACATGTATAACTCTGCACCAGTCAATTAAGATGGAAACTATGAACTCACTTGCCATATCTCCTCCACCTTAAAATTGTTTTTATTACATACTTGGTATTATGTTAGATTTAACGATACCGTGTACTTATATACTAGCTCAAATACAAATTGGTTGGAAGAAAGTTATGGCTTTTATCCAACCGTCTATTTCAACCCCTTTTAAGTGATGTTTGAATCAACCCTCATGAATGTCACAGTGTCCAGACCATTATAAATTCATCTATTTGTAAATATGCATACAATTTCACTCTTATTGATCATTATTTTTTTCTTATAGTATGATTTGCAAACAAAATAAATTTAATAACAAATAAATTCAAATAAAATAAATATAATCAAAAAATAAATGCAAACTAAATAAATATAAACAAATAATAATGCAAACATATTAAATATAGCAAATAAATAAATGAAACCAAATTAAATATGAAAAATAAATACAAACTAAATAAATATAACAAAAAAATAAATGCAAATAAAATAAAATATAGCAAAAAAATCAATGTAATTCAAAAAATAAATGAAAACATAATATAAAAAAGTAAATGTAACCAAAATAGATATAAAAAAATGGAAACAAAATAAGCATAGCAAAAAAAAAAGTAATCTAAATAAATATAAAAAATTAATGCAAACTTAACAAAAAAAATTAATGCAAGAAAAAACAAATATAACCAAAAAATTCAAATAAAATATATATAACAAAAAAATAAATGCAAAAATTATAAATATAGGACACAAAAAATAAATGCAAACATGTTAAATATAGCATAAAATAAATGTAAAGAAAATAAATGCAAATATAATAAACATAGCAAACTAATAAATGTAAGCAAAAAAAAAATGAAAACATAATAAATATAGCAAAAAATTAAATGTAGCCAAAGCAAATATAAAAAAATAAATGCAAATTAAATAAATGTAACAACAAGATAAATGCAACCAAAATAGATATAACCAAAAAAAATGCAAACAAAATAAATATAAAAATAAATACAAGCAAAATAAATATAACATGAAAAAAATAATGCAAGCAAAATAAATATGACAAACAAGTAAATGTAAATATAATAAATATAATAAAAAATTAAATAAAAAATAAATATAAGAAAAAATCCAATGCGCACTAAATAAATGTAATAAAAAATATAAAAGAAATAAATATTTAAAAAAATAATACAAATATAATAAATATAACAAACCAATAAATACAAACATAATAAATATAGCAAAAAATAAATGTTACCAAAATAAAAATAAATATAAAAAAAAGTGAACTAAAGAAACCTATTTTAATTAGTTTCAGCATGAGCATGTTACAAAGGCATTCTTTCGCAAGGAATGGCAAGGCAAAAATGAATAGCAACGTGCAAAATGGTTAGTTATTATTATCTGGTCTTTTTTAAGTATCTCACTCGGAGCCCCCTTCTTCCCTACAATTATAGTAAGTTGGTCTAGTAATTAGGAGGGCTGCCGAACAATCTACTTTGTTTAATTGCCCTTCACTCTAGAAAGTCAACAATAGACAAAAAGGTTAAAATGGTAGTCGCAAGAAGCAAAGCCAACGAAAAGGCATTTCATTTCATTGATGATTTTGACCAGGGCTCATTGGTATTCTACTTAATGATCCCTGTAAGTCGAGGTTGTACAGTCTATCCACCTTTCTCATTTGTTGAAGATGGGAAAACTATACTTTTAAATCAATAATCATTCTTTGGAACTTAATCTTTATTTAACAGGGATGCGCATTTATTGATCTATAGAGTAAGGCAAAATTGTCCCATGTGGACGCTCTTATTGCTCCACCGATATGACAATAATGGGTTACATTGCAACAACACCATCCGATGTGAAGTTATTAACCAACTATCGAGTAGTTTACTAAGGAGTAACAATGTATGTAAAGTGTACTATATAAGGGTAGGACTTTCACTAGACCAGATACTCTTGCCAAACATGCCGCTTTAGGCAGACCACAACGGTAGTTCCTAGCAGGCCAGCACCTCCTATGGATATCCCCCCTCGCTTGATGCTTAGAATTAATCTATCTGAATCTAACCTATTTAACTCATTGGCAGGAAGCTGTGGCATAAATTTACTTTACCTTTGCATTTCGAGGGTCTTAAAGAGCTAAACTCGAGTCTCACTACCAGAGAATAGAATGCAGAATTTCTTTCTTTTTAGCTCTCTAGGGTATAATAAGAAATGAATGCAAACAAAATAAATATAACAAAAAAATTAATGAAAACTAAATTAATATAACCATAAATTAAATCCAACCAAAATAAATACTAAGAAGGGGTCTCTTTTTCTTTTTTCATGCTTTTGGTATTAAATGAAATCAAAATTTCCACAAACATAAAAAAAAAAAAAGCAACCTTCAACTCAATAAAATGAATTCTCTCAAATTTGTTTGAAAGATAGTAGTTTCGAAGAAGAATAGAAACAAATTATATATAATTTATTATTTAAGTAACTTTCAAATATTTATATGAGACTTATCGTTTAAGTAGACTCTTCATGCGTTTATTTTTTTTTCCGAAATTAATACTATTAATTTTAAAAGAAATTAAAAAGATGGGTGTGCCTGGGAGTAATCAATCAATTAAACTCGTAGAGCACGGCAATTAGTTCAAGTTAGCTTTGGGCATTTTGTGTCATGAGAAACCCATACCAAATAAGTGATTGATACTTGCATGCACAGTGGAAGACGTATAGAGTAACCAGGGGAGGGCAAATTCTAAAGTTATGACAGTTATGTTAGTTTATTGGTAATGGGGTGGTGGGCGTGTGAAGAAGATTTGATCAACTCCTCCTCGTAGGTTGGAAGTACCCCGGAAGGAGTCGTGATGCAGACCTGTATATCATTTAGAATTTAGATGGTTTATCATAAGATATAAATAAATTAAATTTGTGAAAAATAATTATACATTAAATCATTTTTATTGAAGACTTATCTTCAAAATAAATTTATATAGTTGCTTTTTTATATATTAATTTATTTATCTAAATATTGTTCTTTGTTAATAAGACTCAGTTTATTTTCTACTCTACATCTCGACTACATATTGTTGGTTACATGTCTTGAAATAAAATTTGTAAGAGTTTTCATTTAGACAATTGAATTGGATTTGGTATAGAATGAAGCAAAAAAGTTGAATCGTCAATGCTTGGGAGTTGGGGAGAATTAAAGCAGAGGTAAGATTATCTTGTTGACCAATGCTAAACGCATAGCTAACAAGTTTCATGTAATTGGTTAGATTTAGTGTGTAGGCCGGTATTTGTTTAATTTTGATGATCTAAATTTTATTTATATATTTTTTAAAAATTTTTAATTTTTTATACCAAAAAGTGTAAAATGTAAAATAAACATAATTTTTTTAACAATCACTTTAAAAAATAAAAATTAAAACTAAAAGATTATAAAAAAAACTTAAATCATCCAAATTTAAATAATCTAAATAATACACGACACAATACTCATCTATCATATTACACACCAAATCCAACCTAGCAAGATAGATGCTTATGCTTATCCAATCGCTATTTCCAAACAAAAGTCTCTCGGGTCTACTCTATTTCTATTTAGGCAAGTGGACAAAACCAAATATTTAATTACAACAACCCACCTCCTGTAGACAAATTAGAAATAGCATAAAAATAATGTTCAATCAATCTATTATATAATTTTTTAAATTCGTCATTCAACAAAACGAATTAGCAAGAGATGTACGAAGAGCCATATTTGTACGTGCTGACTCAGAGGGGCAATATATTTATTATTTTAATGAAGGGTGTCAATGAGTTAAACCTTATTTATTCATTATTCACAAGTCGGTCATTTATTTATTTTACAACTTTTGAAAATCAAAACCGTGTTCCATATGGAGGCTATGAAGAGAGAGAGAGAGAGAGAGAGAGAGAGAGGATTGAAAAAAAACAGGTCAATAAAACGCAACGCGAGGCAAGCAGGAGAGACTGTGGAATGAGAAATGGATTGGGTTTGGTTCTCGACTTTCCAGCTTGTCCAGGTCATCAACCACCTTTTGAGAAAATACTGATGCGTTTCCCAAATTAACCCTATTTTATAAATAAATTCTTCTTCTCTCTCGTCTTTCCTTGCCCCCCCTGATATCCAAGTATCGCTTATTTCTCCGTGCTCTGTTTCCTTCGTCTTCCCTATCTCTTCTCTCCTCCACCATACCCATTTTCTGCTTAAACCTTCCCTCACATATTCTCAACAGAGTCTTTGTTTTCGCCTCCTTACGCGTCTCTGACTCTTGGCGAAGGTTTCTCCTTTTTCAACTTCGCATATTGCAAGCCCTACTATTCTTTCTGGGGGTCCACTGGTCGGTTCGATTTGCAGGGAAGGAGAGAAGGGTTGTTAGATAATGGAGAGGGTCATTGGAGGGAAGTTTAAGATGGGTCGGAAGATAGGCAGCGGGTCGTTCGGTGAAATTTATGTTGGTACGTTTATATCTCGTCGCTCTATTTCAGTTCTTTTTTTTTTTTTTTTAATTTCTTCCCATCTTCAAAGTAAAGTTTGGTTATTGGTCTATGACTCTATGTGCTGATTATAGTTTTCGATGGATTATTTTGTTTTCCAGCTGCCCATATCGATACTTCTGAGATTGTAGCCGTGAAGATGGTGAGTCTAAATTCATTTATCGGTTGTCACTAGAAATTGGGCTTCGCTTACTTCTGGTTGTAAATCATTTTATAAAATCTTGCTTCTTTTCTTCTTTGTTTATCTATGGTGCATGTCATGACATGCCATGGCTTGTTGGCTAGGTTATTAGAAGAGGAAGAGGGAAGTAAACGGTCGGTGAGCAAGTGCATGTCATGTCATGTAATAAAATGTATTGGGTTGTCTGCGAAACCAAAAAAAAAGAAAAATGAGCGCAGTAGTTTGATAATTGATTTAAAAAAAAGGGAAAAGCTATCTCACTGATAAGTTATGGTCGTCCCAACAAGTTGATAGCCTGGTTTAAAGTGAGATCATGCTACCAGCTGGTATAAAAAATGTCAATGGCAATAGTACATCCTGAAGTTTAGTGCTGTTATCTCAGGGGCTGGCTATTAAAAATGTCTTTTAGGAGAAGGGTCATGATGCGTGGCCTTGCTAAGAAGAGAGCTACTTGTTACCAAAGTGAAAACTACCTTAGAGTAGAGCTGCACAAGAACCTCTGTTATATTGAGAATGGTTTTGAATTTCATATGTAGTTGGTTTGCTCAGAATCACATGCAGCATTTTGGGATTCTTGTTGGGCCTTTTGTGTCTCTAGTAGTTAGTCATTATTCATTACTCATTAGTACTACTGTGTTAAAAGAATAGTACTCGGAAAGTAAATTTTTCATCTATAATGTTGAATTTGAAACCATATTTGTCTTTAATACATGATTTCAGACTTGAGCCATTCCTAATGCATTTTTGAGGAAAAGATTTGTTTCCGGCCTTGTAACATTTTAATTTGGATGTATATAGTTTTATACATGTAACTAGAGCTTAAGTGTTTGCATCAACTTTGTGCATGAAAAGTAATAAAATAGCAATTTGGTCAAAGTATAATAGACAGAAGAACTATACTTGAAGAAAGGTTGTGGCTTTTCTTTTGGTGTATCTCTCCTCGTAAGCAAGAACTTTGCATATGGTTTTATGTGATCTATAACATTTATGTTTCTTGATTTCCAGGAGAGCAAGAAGACTAAACATCCGCAACTACTATATGAGGCCAAGTTATATAATGTTCTTCAAGGAGGAAGTGAGATATTATAGAAGCATTTCAACTTGTTAAAATTACATGCTCTGACAACATTGCCAAGGATTATGTCATTGGTTTCCAATTCTTTTTACTCTTTTCTTTTTAGGTGGTATTCCGAATATGAAATGGTACGGTATTGATGGAGACAATAACATTCTAGTTATGGATCTTTTGGGACCAAGTCTAGAGGACCTTTTTGTATACTGTGGGAGGAAATTTTCATTAAAAACAGTTTTGATGCTGGCTGATCAGATGGTAATTATTAATTCATCCTAGAATTGCTTCCTTCTTATTGTTTTTTTCTCCTTGATATTTCCATCAGTGGGAGCTTTCAATTAAAGCACATGAATAAAAAATTTAGGCTGTCTTATTTACTTGACTACAGCTTACAAGGATAGAGTATTTGCATTCTAAGGGATTTTTGCATAGAGACATCAAACCAGACAACTTCCTTATGGGTCTAGGGAGAAAAGCAAATCAGGTGGCATCATTGGCCCTTATTCTATTTAATAGAAGGCTAATTTGTTTGGACAGTTTTCCTATCTAATCATTCTTTTTAAGCTTTCAATTATTTATTCCTTGTCCATGTTTTCTGCAATTTGCCACAATCACCAGGTTCATATGATTGATTTTGGACTTGCAAAAAGATATAAGGATCCTACCACAAATAAGCATATTACTTACAGGTATGTTTTGTTTATAATGCCTCTTATTGAATTCTGTCAAATTTCAGGTTTTTTATTTGTTCTCTTTTTTTCTGGACCATTTTACCAGGCTTGGTCTGTGTATTAGAGGGATTTCTAGTTGTGATTTTTATTTTACCATGCTTGTCAGATTATGTTTTTCTTAAAAGACACATTCTTTTACGTGATAAGATGTTAATATGGTGATACAGTTTACTTTAGTTTTACATAAGTTTTAGATGGATGACTGAATGAAATTAATCTGATTTGGTGTTATTGTTTTTAGAATAGTAACTGTGCTTAATCGGAAGGAATAGCCATTAATGATGGAACTTATGTCCACTACAAATAGGAATGAAACTAAAGGTCTCTCTAGGGTCCCCTTCGCTGAATAAAACTAAACATTTTTTATTCAATTTTAAGTTTTATTACGATATATAGCTAATGTTTAACATCAAGACTTTTAAAAACCAGTTGATCTACTGTCTATACCCATCCCTGCAGCATTTTGCTAGTTGTTGTTTGTCAGTGGGGAACCTTCCAACTTGTAGTTTCTGGATGACTCCCGAACTTTTAAATAATTCTTTTCTAAATTCTTATTGATATATTTTCAGTGTTACTTTGTCTTTTACCAAGTTTAATAACCCAGGTTACCATTTCTTATCTTTGTTTCTTTACCTTGATAAACTCATCCAGAGAGAACAAAAATTTAACAGGCACTGCACGTTATGCAAGTTGCAATACTCATTTGGGAATTGGTGAGTACAAAAAGTTTTCCTTCTTTGTGGTCTCTAAATCATGTCCTACAAATTCCCACAATTTTGGTTTTTATTTCTTCAGAGCAAAGTAGACGGGATGATTTGGAGTCTCTTGGCTATGTTCTTTTGTACTTCTTAAGAGGAAGGTATGTCTCTTCCTATACATTGTAATTTCATTAGGCATCTTGAGTTGGAAAAACTGTGCATTTGAGTGCGAGTTACACTAGCTTGACTATTTGGTTCTTCCCTTTTAGCCTTCCTTGGCAGGGTCTGAAAGCTGCCACTAAAAAGCAAAAATATGACAAGATTTGCGAGCAGAAGTTATCCACTTCAATTGAGGTATATTTATAAATTCAATTTGGAAAATGTTTGGTGCCCCCTTCCCCAACCCCCCGCCCCCCAAACAAAAAAGAAAAAAGCAAAAGCAAATTTCTTAACTTCTGGCACCTCATACTGCTGCTTTGATGTGGGTGGGCTGGATTTTTTTCCCCCACTTCTTTTCATTATTTGGGTTCTAAGAGTTGGAGTTGATATAATTAGGCAAAACAGGAAGCAATTTCAATCACAAACCTAGCTTTGAATACTCGAATTCTTGACTGAACAATCAAATTAAAAGCTTGCATTTTAAGAAATACTATTAATGGAGTGAACAAATTTTAGTTCATCCTCTCAACAAGATTTTCTTTTTGAATATTTTTGCTATGCTTGGCAGTTAGGTGACTTGCTGAGTCTGACTCCATATTTCTTGTTATCAGATCCTCTGCAAGTCTTATCCTGTGGAATTTGCTTCTTACTTCCATTATTGCCACTCTTTGACATTTGATCAACGCCCAGATTATGGATTCTTGAAGCGCCTGTTTCGTGATTTATTTACACATGAAGGTATTAGCTATTTGGATCCTTATATGCTTTATGCTTAACTATTTTTACTGCACAACTCAGGGTTTGTTAAATATGAAAATTCTCATATCAGCTGATAGCTCGACCCGCAATTTGTTAAATATAAACTTATGATATTCTGATTGGTTAGCTGTTCATATGTATAATAAATTTCAACCTTGTTTGTTATGAGTCTGCAATATTACCAAGATACTAAAGTTGCTATGCTGCACAAACTTACAAGTTGGTCTCTAGAAGGATCACTAATAAACTGAGTACTTTATGTGTAGCTGCATCAATATGTTATATTGAGTCGTCAACTTTCTTTCTGAGGTCATACTAGATTTCCTACCAAATATCATTATTTGAGCACAGAAGTATGATCTGTTGAGTGCAAAACAATGTGTCTGGAGATCAGACCTACTTGAGTAGAGTCGTTACTCTAGGATTTGATGGCTATATTGTTTTACATCCTGCATCCTCTCTTGAAATATATAACTTCAAATTTTGCAGGTTATCCAAATTTGGTGAATTACTTCATTTAATTCTTCATGTTCATTAGTACCTTGGAATAAGTAATCTAAACTGTGTTATGCATTGCCAACTGTGTTTTAGTACTTTTATGTATCGAAATCATGTTTCTGGTGGTCTCATTTGTGTATTTCAGGATCTTCTCTCTTCAAATAATACAACTCTTATTTGCCTTGATTCTATGAACAGGATATGAGTCTGACTACCTATTTGACTGGACCATTCTTAAATATCAGCAATCGCAAAAGACAAAGATGAAGGATCAATCAACTGTAAGTACTTTTTTGACTTTTTTTGGGTAGCCATTATGATTGCCTGCTAAAATTGTATACTCTCCCTTTTATTCTGTTTATATTCCTCTATGTGGAGCCTTCAGTGTAGCTTCTCTTACTTGCTTTCTCTCTTGTGGGCTGTGGCCTATTTGTTTTCTTTCATTCATTTTTTTTTCCCTTTTCTAATTTCCCCATTTTTGGTATATGAAAGGGTGATTCTATTTTGCCTCAACGCCGTTAGAATGAGAGACTTACAATATCATTTTGAGCCTTCATTCCTTACAGACAGGAATCATTCCTGACAATGAGAAATCAATTCATTTATGTTTTGTTTCCATATTTATTTTTATTAAATAATATTATGATTTCATTCCATGCTGATTTTACGTACCAAACATAATAGAATTATGGAATTGAACGGAATGCTTTAAAGGCAATGTTCATTCCATTCCAACCCATTTTGATTTTTTAAAACTTGATGTTAAGTACCAAATACGACCTACCGAGTTTCACTATTAAATCTTCTTTTAAACATTTTTTTTCCTATTTAGAATTTCTAAATTGCATTTAAAGAATGTAAAAGTAAAACTTTATATGGGTTTTCTGATAGCTTTCATAGATTATGATGGGAGAATTACAAATAAGGACCAAGACTTGGAAATAATTATTTTGAAGGATTTGTTACCACAAGGTACCGCTGGTTTTAGTTAAAATCAGTGGTAATCTCTCCTAAAATAATGATAATAAGTTTTTCAGAATAATTATTTCCAAGTCTGGGTCTTTATTTGTAATTCTCCCTATTATGATTTTATTCTCTTTCTCACTTGACCATCTGACAATTTGCAGCCTGCTGCTGATGTGCCTAGCAGTCTAGAACCAAATGTTGTAGAAAAGAATAAAGGTAGCAGTCTTGCCTCACTTGACTTTCAGTATTTTGCTTTGATTTGCATGTTGAGATTGGTATTTCCGAGAAGAGTGATGTAGGAATTGTGGGTGGACTCTTATTGAAAGAGAAAAAGGGAAAAGAAAAGAAATCCCACGTCATATTTTATGTCAATTAACTTTTCATGAAACATTGTTGTCTGAAAACACAAGTCTGACAATATTTGCAGTATAGTGAAGCAATAATTTTTTTAACCAAAAAAAAGTAAAAAAGAAAAATGAAAATCCTGATGCCTTAAGGTCCCTTTTCAGGTGTCAATGGTTCTGCTCAAATTGCTGAGGCAAGACCGTCAACAAATGTTAATGCACGTGTTAATATGCATATTAGGTCATCACATGATGATCAGAATCTGAATGCCGAGAATCAGATAGTGAAACTTGTAAGTGTCACCGCCTATTGATGTAATCTCTAGCTTGGGCCTTATATTCCCTCATCATTAAAAGTGGAAGACTAAATTATACTATCTTCTTTCAAGTTTCGTTGGATTAATTTGTCTTTTTTTTTTCTTCAGAAATTATACTGACCTCTTTTTCTTTGAATTAATACCAGATCAACGTTCCTTGTTTAATTTTTTATTCCAGAGTTGTAACTCTGTGCGGCTTTCTATACAAATGAGAAATAAAAAATAAAAGAAATTAATTTAATGTCTGATAAAGAAAAGGGACGTGAGTAAAATTTAGGGCATGTCATAATTTTAATTTATAGAACGTTTTTTCCCTCTCTGCATGATAACATTTGTTCAGTATATTGATCTTTAAGTTGATTTTATATTTGGTTAAAGTAAATGGTTTGATTGGGATAAATTGTGGCAGACTGTGAAAAATGGTCCATCTACTTCGTCTTTGATGCCCAGAATCGCAGAAAATGTGTCAAAAACAGAAAAGCCAATAGGAAGCTCAAACCTGGGTCGTGTCTTTGGGCATAACACTGGTACTTCAAGCAACTGGATTCCTTCACTACGCCGAATTTCTTCAGCCAAAAAATAGGTGAAGACTAAGAATTGCTTATGCGTAGGAATTGAACTTTGTACTCTTTTCTTGGACTATCACTGACTTGGATTGTTAATTTAATCAGACACATTTTGAAGGAGTCACTTGAAGGTGTTTTGTTAGTGTCGCAAAGGTCATGACACTCACTTCGCCAAAGCAATGGTAGACTGTTATGACAAGCAAGATGCCATAAGGATCTTCATCTTCCCTGAGCATTGCATTATCATGCCAAATGCATTGGATGGCCACTTGGCGGACACACGGCTGAGTGGGGTAGATGGCAGAAGGCAGATACCCCCATTTCAGATTCTGAAGAGGGAAAGTGATGAAATTGAATAGATTTGTAGAACAAGGTATGTTGGTGAATGTTGTTCAGCGATGTGCCACTGGGGGCGGCCTATGAGAGGGGAAAAGGTGGGAAAGTACATTTTCTCAATAATGAGTCATACATGAATGGGATGAAGGAAGCCACAATCTTTGATTTTTCGTTCGTCTTCAATTCTCTTAAGCACGAACACAAATTTTATGTTTTTTTTTCCTACCTATATTCAACTTGAGTTGTTGATGTAATAATATAATCAGGTTGTTCTCCAATTCAATGAAAATCGTAGAATAAGTTGTCTTGGTTGAGTGATTGTCAAAAAAATCAATCCAATTCATGGTTATTTAAAGCAATTGAATCTTTTGCTTGTTTTTCTTAATTGATTTTAGACTGCAAGGAATTGGGTTTTCTATGGACGTTTAGAGGTTGGTATTTCAATAAACGTTACTGAGGTGGTTAGAGGTTCATCCATTCAGGGAAATTAAATATTTGACAATCCATATTATTAAGGTAAAGGACCCTGCAAATGATAGTTCATGTATTTCATCTCTGATAATAAGTTGAACTCAAAATCAATGAACGAGGGAGCTCAGATACGGAGACCAATATTGTTGCTGACTGACTGAACTGAAAGATCAAAAGCAAAATTTATACATAGCTCTGCGGAGATGCAGTTACTGGTCATAGGACCAAAGAAAATCATATGAGAACCGTGTATGATGGGGTACAAAAGGAAAGGGCGGAACCCTTGTCGTTTGCTTTATCAGAGAAGGAAAAAAAAAAAAAGCAGTCACGCGGGGAAACAGTAAAGACAATAATGACATGGTAAATTAGTGTAGTTGCGCACTCACGTAGTTTCACAACAACTGTAGGTAATTTGTACCAGTTGCACTCTTACTATTCATTTTTTTTATTTTTCAAGTGAAACTGAAAATTTACAACTAAAAAGTCTTCGTAAAAGGGGAAAGTGTTTTCAGCTTACAGTTGGAAATCTATATAACTTGTATATAGAACCAAACGGAGCCTCCTAAACAGCTGTCTTACTTACCTGTTTTTGTATCATGTTAATAATGCACAGAACAAAGGGGAGTTGGGCAAAATTAAAGAAAGAAACGCAGCTTAATAATGGGACCCCGTATTTTACTTTAGAAAGTGGTAATGGCGACAAAGGAGAATCCAAGTAATGATGAACTCCGCTGCCATAAAAACAGGTCTTTAGCTCCTTTATGCATAAAGCACAATAAGAGTGGAAATTAAAAGCAACAACTTAAGTTGGAGACAAGAATGAATGACCTTTAAACTGGGTCCTTCCCTTCCGCACAAAAGAATCTGTGACATCGTTTTCATTTTTCTCCAAAAAATAAAACTTGGAAATAGCGTCACATTTTCTTGTTAAATATCACACTGTTGCTCCCTCTCATCATCTTGTTCTAGCTTGCTTACTTAGCATGAGAATTTGTACTCTCCCTCCTCCCCCAAGTCTTGAGTCATTTAGGCCTGAGAGTATTACTATTCTAGACAAGTAAGTGTTGTTTCATAGCTCGGTTGGTAAAATGACGAACTCCTTTTTAATCCAGACTTCTGTTGTCGATTGAATCTTCTTTCTCTGGCGCTAAAAAAGCTGTGAAAGTATATACTTTGAAAAATGTTGACCAAACAGAACTAAATATTCTCATAACCAAACCTTATTCTGATGCAACACAGAGCACTTACTTGGTTTCTGTTCTTGTTTTTGGTGTCAGTGAGCTCGAGCAGCTCTAAATGCTCAGTTCATGGGCTGGAGAAGATAGATGAGAATGGTCCTGCTGAATGGTCAGCGGTTCGTTGTGCCCCTCCTGATACTCCAACTGAATCCATGGAGTTTCTGGCTAGATCATGGAGTCTCTCAGCCACGGAGCTGTCCAAGGCACTGCACAGCACCAATATTATGACTTCTATTGGTGTCCAGATGCCAGTTTCCTGCCCTGTTGCTACCAAGGGTTCCACTGCTTCAAAAGATTCTGTAAGAATCTGTGCCATTCTGAAAATTTTAATTAGACTACTTTTAGCTACTTCTTTTTGAATTGGCAATGCAGGCAAACGGGAAGTCTTACAAAAGTTCTCCTAGTTTTCTCAAAATAGATCCCATGACACACACACACACACACAGGGAAAAAGGAGAAAAAGCAAAAGCACTTCTGACAAGCTTAAGCCTAAGAATGATATAATTAAACGGGGTGAAAAGGAAGAATTTTTCTATATCCTAGTCAATTTTGTGATCGTGATATTGTTAAATATGAAGAGGCATCTAATTCTTTTCGTCTGTCCTATTATTCTGATGTTTATTTGCAGTTAACTAATGGGTGTAGCCCTCCAATTTCACCAAGAGGCAGTGATGAAATGAAGGTATACTTCGTTACTTCTATGTCTTCTTATGTACTGATAATTCTTGATATATGGGAATTGGATGTGTTTTAAACATTACAATGTTGTCTTTCAGCAGCCAACTGTCAACTGTAAAAATTAAGCCCCTGGAAGATACAGGCCTGTCTATCTTGTACATGATGATTTGGCCCTTTCAGTTTACAACTAAGAGAATTTGAAGCCTATTTGAAATTAGAATGCTTTCTTGAAAAACAGCTTTTTGTTGTCCATTAAGTGAACTGTACTTCTGATTATCATCAACTTCCCCACAGGAATTCAGAAAAGTCAATTTGGTTAATCAATGACTTTAGAATATTTTAACATCAGGTGCTCCCGGGCTACAGTAAAGCAAGTGAAGATGTTTCAGTTTCCTCTTGTCAATGGCTGAGTAACCTTCTTTCATGATTTTAACCCCAAACTTTGCCGGGATACCTAATACCGAAAACCTTGAGCTTTTGTTTTAACCCTGACAGCAACTATATTTATTGCTCGCCAACTGATAGCCTTGCCATCCATTATGTGCAGGAGTTATTTTTACTCCATCAGGCACTCAATCCAGAATTCCTTTCTGGTCAACACTTACTTAGAAATGGGGTATCTCATGTTCAACCTCGTGATCACCATTATCAGTCATACTCAAATACCAGCTCAATATTACTCAGCATTTTTTTTTTCCTCCTTTTTTCTTGGTGCAAATTATTGCTCAGCAGCTTTACAGGAGCTTGCTAAAAGGGAAGACCATGGGTAGGTGGCTGAAAGATCAAAAGGAGAGGAAAAAGCAGGAAATAAGGACCCATAATGCTCAGTTGCACGCAGCAGTATCTGTGGCAGGTGTTGCTGCTGCGGTTGCAGCAGTTGCAGCTTCAACAGCATCACCTGATATGCCATTTGCCAACCGAAAGAACCCTCCAAAGACTTCTGCTGCAATTGCATCTGCAGCAGCTTTAGTAGCTTCTCACTGCATTGAAATTGCAGAAGATATGGGAGCTGATCATGATCAAATCTTAACGGCAGTTAACTCCGCTATTAATGCAAAGACCAATGGAGATATAATGACTTTAACAGCTGGAGCAGCTACAGGTATCAGAACTTCCATTAGTTACTCAAATTTGAGACCAAGAAGTGCATCCCCTATTTTTCATGCAAGTAGAATGTAAAAACCATACACTTTACATCGACTCATACATTTTTCATCTTCGGCTAGGTTGCTCGATTTGCTTTATTGACTAAACTCATTTGGACAAATAGAACATCTTAACGAGGAAAAAATAGAACAAGAATTTTACTTGATCAAGTATTAACATGTGGTTAAAATGGGTGGCTAAGACCCACAGTGTTTGAATTCTTTTGCCATAGATATCAGCAATTACTAACACAGGAGAAATTGTGATAAAATTCAACACTGTTGGCAGCATTGCGAGGAGCTGCTACTCTAAAAGCAAGGCTGCAAAAAGGGATTGGAAGCACAACATTTCCCTTAATGGAGGAAAAGTGTGAAGAAGGCAAAGAAGCAAACATCTTAACAGCACTAGACTGTGTCTTCAGAGGAGGAGAACTACTCAAACGTACAAGAAAAGGTATGTTCACTAACTTGTTTGCAATAACGATCTTGAGTAAATTGAAAAGAGAAAAAAAATTCAAATGTAGGGTAAAACTTCTAATTTGAGCCTCTCTGCTAATTAAATGTAACAGGAGATCTTCACTGGAAGCAAGTGTCCTTCATTATGAATTCAAATTTGCAGGTAATTGGTGAAAAATACTTTATACGTCCATTCACAAATCATAAGCATAAATTTCAGAAGTTAGATAGAGGAACATAGCTGTCCGCAAATTTTCAATAATCCCTCTCAGTAGGTCAGAGAGGAGCATGATAAATTAGTTTTGTTGCTGTGACTCAATCAATATTTGAATTTGGAAAATTTTTATTCAATAAAAAATGATGACAGGTTGTGGCCAAATTGAAAAGCAGGCATATGGGAGGAACATTCAAGAAAAAGAAGAAATGTAAGCAAATTTTGTACCTGGTGCTTACTTATTATCTTCTTTCGCTCCCTGTCAACAGTATTTAAGATATGGGCCTAATCTGGCAGATATAGTCACCGGAGTCTGCAGTGATATCTCGGCTTGGCCTGAAAGGGAAAAGGAAGACAGAATTGAAAAGAGAGCTTATTTCGGAATAAAAACAGCAGACAGGATAATAGAATTTGAATGTGCAAGTAAAGATGACAAACAGATATGGATTGAGGGCATCCAGTATATGTTGAATTGCCGTGCCAAAGTAACATAATCAATACATGGTTGAAATTGAGACTGCTGTAAATATGGTTTTTAAGTTTATTTTGTTTTTCTCCTTCTCAATGACTTAAGTAATGAAGTGAATATCTTTAACTCTTGAGCACAATAGGTGGGCAAAACATGACTTATAATCATCACTGTTACAACAATATACAGAGGGAAATCGGCAGGCTACAAATGTGTATTCTGGCAGGAGGTTGCTTCTAGATATGTAGACAAATAAGGGTAATTTTACAGGTCAAAATTGCTAGACACAGTTTCAGCGAAGAGGTATAAGATCTAAAACCATGTTTTTGTCATTCTAATGTCTTCAAGAAACCAACATTATCATATAAAAAATACCTGAATAAAGTGATGACAGGTCAGACTGTAAATTAAATTGAGATGTGGAATGCAAAATTTAAAAGCGATTGGACTTTTACCATCATACAAGTCATTACGTTATTTCACATATCGCTGTACATACCTCAAATCCTCAATCATCTCAGAAAACAAATGCAGCAATAATGAACATATCACCGATAAAAGAATTTGCAACTCTTAAGCGCCATTTAAATTTTGAAGAGAATAAAAGCATTTTACTGATAAAGTTCATCATTCCTTCATTATTCAATATTGCTCTAGTTTCCCATTAGATTAACATTATTACAACTGAATTTACTGATAATTTTCAGGAGACCTTGATAATTACAGGTTCACGATGATCTTATTTATGCAATAACCCATTTAGTGTGAGTGCAACAAATCACTAACTGCAACTTTAATGCTTCGTTTAGTAGGAAGTAAAGAAAAGAAAATGCCAATGGTGGGAGGAAAAGGAAAAGAAAGGGGATAAAAAGAAAGAGACATTTCTCTTCTATTATTTAGTTTCATGAAAAAAATATACATAAATAAAAATATTAAATTATTTTATTATTTTTTATTAGATTAAATATATTGACTTTAATTTTATTTATCTTAATTTTTTTAAATTTTTTATTCTTTCTTTCATTTCTCTTCTTTTCCTTCCAAAATAGTGTGAAAAACATGTCGGCCCCGCAAATATTTTTACTCCCTATTCCTTTTCTATCCTTCCTAAAAATACAAACCAAATAAAGCAAAACTCAAATCCCTTTCCTATTTCCTTTTCTTTCCTTCCTTTCTTTCTATCAAATAAAATAAAGCATGAGGAAATTTAAAAATTGAAGGACGACGCATTGGAACAGAAAGGATAGATTATTGGGCCAACCATTATACTGATAAGAACAGAAAGGATTGGGCTACTAGCCCAGTCTATTCAATTTATCTCTTCACCATTATTTTATATTGATACCGATATTAATATTATTATTACTAATTTTTTCTTTTATTTGCAAATTTTAATGAACAATTTACAATACCGTAACGTGCAGTATCTTGTTCAGTTAAAGGTGATTTTAATTATTAAATGGAAATGTTAAAAGTCATTTAATGATTGAATTATTCAATTTGATATAATGATAACGAGTTTAAATTATCCGCAGACATAATAAAAATTTTCATCATATATGCTGGTTAGTTTGTGATTTGTGCCCACAATTAATTCAAAATCAATACATCACGAGTTGCTGACAAAGTCTAAAGTTGAAAATTTCCTTGGCAAATCAAGTCTCATATGTGAAAATACTGTTAGCTACGATTTGCTGTCGCCCATGTTACTCAAGTGACTCTCTGAGGTTCAATAATTTCTGATATTTTATGACATCATCGATTGGAGGTGTTTCTTAAAACAACGGTAACACTATCTTCTTCTTTATTGTTCAATGAGCCTCTCCAGCCGAAAATAAAATTGTTTAGTGAACCTCAAGTTTCTTAAAATGTCAACGCGCGGAGCTTAACAAAACTTCAAAAGGTGGTGAACGTTGTAAGCGTTAACACTGGGCTTACGTGAAGGTTTTGTCATCCTTTGAATTCCCATCATAATATATATATATATATATATGTATGTATGTATGACGATGGAAATTTGGCCTGTTTAATTTCAGGTTATGTGCTGCGTTGGATTTTTTGTAATATTCTGCTGTAATACAACAGAGAGATGTTGTTGATTAAGAATTAGAAACATAGAAGGTTCAGATAATATGTTGACTAATGAGCCTCTTTTATATATAGGGGCGAAAATAATATATTAAATAAGCTTTCGGTTTAGGGTGATACATTCTATAAAATCATAAATCTTCCAAGGTACAGCTCCTCTTAGTGGATCACAAAACAGGGATGACGACGCTTCCTAGTCAGTTCCTATAATATGCCTTATTAATTAACACTAGTTTATTTATAATTTGTCTGGCGTCTTCCTTTGATTGGGCTTAAAGTGACCCCCCAAAAAATATTTAAAAAAGGAAATGAATTCTTATTATGATGGACCTGGTCCCCCGTCAAGAACATGAATTGTGATGAGCACCAATGGATCTTCAATCACCAATGGCAATACATAAGAATCTAAAAGTCAAAATTATTGCTAATTAATTATGTAATATTGTAATGCATTGACATTTTAAAAAAAGGAAATATAACCTTTCAATAGTTTCACCGAAAGTCTTTTTTTTCCCCCCTTTTCCAAATGTCCTCTCTCTCTCTCTCTCACTGACACACACATATATTGTTTTCTTTTTGGGTTGGCGCTATGATTTTGTTTAGAAGCCTAAAAAATGAAAATTAAAATTGCTAAGTTGACGAGGGAAAATGACAGTGCAATAATAGAATGCAGATGATACAGCTGCAGAAATTTAAAAAAAAAAAAAAAAGTGCAAGTGGTGAGCTGGTGCGGGATCAGCCCCTCCGTATTCAATAATTTGTTTCAAGTTGTAGTATTATAAAATGAAAACTTTCGAATTGTGTTGTTTGTACTCTATATATTGTTCTTTTTCTCATGACTGTTTGTTTGTTTAACACAGTTAGATATCAAATTCAATCTTTTATAATTGCATTATTGTGCAGTCAAAGAAATTAAATAAAAGAATATAAATTGTATTTGTGTTTTATTTCTTCTTTTAACCCACCCCTTTCTTCTTCTTCTTTTTATTTTTTTATTTTTTTCTAATTGCGTGATATGCGATCATTTATTAATTACAGAAAGTTGGAGCTCATCAGATATATTTTGATCTCCTTAACTGATTGGTGAAAGGAAGAGAAGCAAGAGTAGAAAAGAGAAGAGAGGTGAAGTGGTGGGCACCATCGTCATCATGAAGGACGTGACAAAGGAGTGAACATTGATGAGCATGCTTATACAGTAATGTTCCTTTTTTGTGGCCCTCCATCGCCCTATCTATATTAATCCAAAACAATAATTCTAATAAAAGAACAAACCCACGCTTCCCAGTCCCGTCATATTTAGAAGGTCAACTTGTTTTAATATCCTAAAGTTTTTCTGGGAAATAATTGCGATAAAGCAGTGATGAATTACCACCACAAATAAAGATAATATTTAAATAAATTTGATCCATTACAAATAATTGAATTAAATTAATTATGAATAAATATACATTTACATATTCGATTATACTCTTTTTTATACATAATTTTTAATAATATTTACTTTTAATATGTTTACAAATTTAATATATTAATTTCTTTCAAAAAGAAAAAAGAAATTGAACCCTTAGCTTAAAACGTCAGTTTTAGTTAGTATCGTATAACTTATTAGGTCATTTGCTGAGATATATTAATAGGTTATTTATTTGATTAAAAATATGATTATGAAATTATGAAACAAGGGGCATAATGCTCTCTTTCTTTCTTTTTTTTTTTTTTTAACCCAAGGTTCGTATCCTTTAAGGGATGCTGACATCTCACCTTCGTGCGCATTTGGTGCATAGTATGAACTATGCATGGTGTTTTGGGACAAAATAGAATAATGAATGTTGATGATCTCAATTAGTGGAGTATCCCATAATTAATGAATCTGATGTGTCACTGAAGTCGATTCCTTGTATTCATATACTTCTTAAATTGAATAGGGTATGCTTAGTGCAAAAATGTGATGAACAACTTAAGAGACAGATGAGTTATTGGACTTTGTTATATAAACTACGAAAGTTGTCTCAAATAAAAGAAAAAAGAAAAAAAAAGAAGAAGAAGATGTACCTATTAACTGCAAGGAGTAAGGTGCCTGAAGGTATTTTGCTTAGCATCCGGGCCGAGAAGGGGTAAATATACAGTGAAGTGGGCACGGGAAGTGGATGTATATCTTATCTTTAAAGATGTGTAGAGTCTACATATTTAATTTAAATTGTTTAAATTAAATTTGATGGTTTAGATTTTTTTTTATTTTTTTAAAAATTGTGATATTTTTTTTATTTTAAAAGATATAAAATATAAAATTAAAATAATTTTTTATTTTTATATTTTTATAAAAATAATAATATAAATATAAAATTTAAAATTTAAATCATTTAAATAATATTTGGACGATTGTGATAACATTTTAAAGATGTGCAGGTGCAGGAGATCCGGATCGGGCACTCGCGATTGTAATAGAAAAGTTGGACGCAATTATTAATATACTTTTGTTTTGCATATAAAATTGGTAGCCTTGTACCACACATGGCCTATCTGTCAGTTGGTGAGTGAAGCCTAGCTAAGCCTCATCGAGCCATGGCGAAAATCGCTCTCGGAACCACCCGAGAGGCTACCCAGCCCGACTGCATTCAGGCCCTCGTCGTTGAGTTCATTACCACCTTCCTCTTCGTCTTCGCCGGTGTTGGTTCTGCCATGGCCGCCGGTACCTTATATTTTCTGCCATTCCATGATTTTGTTATTGTTATCAAGATTAACTAGTTAAGACAATTTATTTATTTATCTTGTTGATATCCAGATAAGCTAGGTGCAGATGCACTGGTAGGGTTGTTTGCTGTGGCCGTAGCACATGCACTTGTAGTGGCTACCATGATTTCCGCCGGCCACATTTCCGGTGGTCACCTCAACCCAGCCGTCACCCTAGGCCTCCTTGTGGGCGGCCACATCACCGTCTTCCGTTCCATCCTTTATTGGATTGATCAATTACTCGCATCCGCAGCTGCTTGTTCTCTTCTTTACTACCTCTCCGGCGGACTGGTAATTTGTCCAGAACATTTATGTGAAGAACTTTTTATTTATTTATTTCGAACTCTGATTGGAAAGTGAACTCAACTGTGCAGACAATTCCAGTTCATACGCTTGCAAGTGGAGTGGGGTACGCTCAGGGAGTGATTTGGGAGATAATCCTAACGTTTTCTTTGTTGTTCTCTGTGTATGCTACTATAGTGGATCCCAAGAAAGGAGCAATCGGTGGGCTTGGCCCCACACTGGTTGGGTTTGTGGTGGGTGCTAACATCCTGGCTGGTGGGGCTTTCTCCGCTGCATCCATGAACCCAGCAAGATCCTTCGGCCCTGCCTTGGTCAGTGGAAACTGGACTGATCACTGGGTTTACTGGGTTGGACCACTAATTGGTGGAGGCCTTGCTGGCTTCGTTTATGAGACGTTCTTCATCAACAGATCTCATGTCCCAGTTCCTCGAGAAGAAGAAGGCTACTAGCACTATTTTCCCCTTCTAACTCTCCCCAGTCTCTAGTTATATGATCTTCACCCATCTTTGTTGGTAATGTGTATGTGTGTAGCTTGGTTGGTGGTGAAGACCAATGTAATCTAATCCTCTATGTATGTTTGAGATGCTGTCTTTATGCTTTTTAATGAATTAAGAATAATAACAACTTATATAACATCTTATTTAGGGGTAAATGAAAGCTAGAATTATTATCATTTCAATAAATTATGCATTTAACCAGAGAAAAAAGAAGATTCACTAGGAGTGTATCTAACTGTCTGTCTACATGCCATTTGCGTTCACAACATTACTAATTAGCTCTAAACAAGTCAAAATATACAACCATACATACAAGTGAATAGGGTGAACAATCCTTTTTGACAAAGTGCATGTTTGAAATTGCGGTTGGACCTTCCCAAACTATGTTTTAGAGGAAGCAAACATTGGTAACTTCTACATAAACATAAACGTAATTTTGTAACGGAAATCGTGTTTGGAACCGTGTTTCTGCGCGTTTCCTAATAATCGAATTGGGTAATAGCCTCATTTCACATCAATATTAGGATTGGGTCTAGCATTAATAAATTTGTCGTCTTCATGAAGTTAGTCATTGCCCCAATTATGGCCATAAAATGGTGAAATGTTAAATCTTGGATCGGTAGTAGGGCCCAATTCCTGGCTGGTGGTGCATTTTCAGGGGCTACCATGAGCCCGGTAAGAGCTTTTTGACTTGCTTTTGTTAGTGGGAGTTGGTCTCGTCTAGACCTGATTATGCGTCAACTCATTAAAAGATAGTCTCAAGATTTTTCTTTTATGTTCAGGTATGACTCAGAAAAGCTTAGGTGGGTTTGGCTCAGTCTCCTTGCCTCTTTTGAATTTTTTTTTAACTCTTTAATAATTTAACTACTCATTTAGAAAAAAATTGAAGAAAGAAAATCCTTTAAAGATTCAAAAAATGAAAAAATTAAATTAAGTTTTAAAACAACGTTTAATATTGATTTCAACTCTCATATATATCAAATCTATTTGTCAATGAATAATACAATATGTGTTAATTATATTATTTAAGAACATAATTTTATTTTTGGCCAGGAAAACATAATAATTAGCTATCATTTATAAAGGCTGTCGATTCTTATTTCAATTTCTTTATTTTAATTGTATAAATATATTATTTTTATATTTGACATGCATATCTTAATATTTAAATTTTAATTATAATAATATCAATATTAAAAATTGTGTTTCTTTATTCAAACTATATTAATAATTAATTTTTAAATTCTATTCATAAAAAGTAAAGTAGAAGGAAAGAAAAATATTAAAATTTTGGCTAGAAATTAAAAATATTATAATAATATAATTTAAAAAAGTTGTTTTAGGACCGAACTTAAAAAAAATTAGAACCTGAGTTTGTAATCATTTTTTTTTCAAATGAGCCCTTTTTTCTTTTCTTCTTTTTTTAAGCTTATATCATTTTTTTTTTTGGAGCCAAGCGTATTTTCCGACCGTTCATCAGGTCTAGTCTGGTTATTATATTTACATATATCTCATATCATATCTTAATCATTATTAGAAAATTAAAAAAAAAATTATTGGTAGCATTCTTTATACTTTATATTTCCTTTGCTCATAAACTATAAATAATTGAAAAAAGTAACTATAATTTAGTATAACTTAAAAAACAATCACACTTGAATTATTATTTATGTGATTGCTGGGTTACTGTAACATGTGGTTAATTAAGAACTGTAGAAAAAGGTTTGCCCTTAACTAGGATTTCTGAGGGGCTAAAGAGCAGGATCCAGCGTAAAAGCGAGTCCTAAATCTCACTGAAAATAGCTACCTCGAAGTTTCTTCTCCACCCACGAAGGCGACAAAACAGGGCTCATATCATACTCTGTAATCTTCTTCCCGGCGTTGCGCTGATCAGTGTATTCCAGGCACAAATTTTCATCAGGCAAAACCTTAACCCTCCACACCTTGAATGTTTGGTCCAGACTAGCACTATACACCAAAAACCCCATCACAACCTTCTCCATCTCAAGGCAAGCTGCCAAACATCTCACTGGCCCTCTATGCCCATCTAATACTGATAAACACTCATGGTAACAGCTCCCTTCCTCTCTCCTCCATACCCTTATGGTTGTATCCTCCGATCCACTAAATATCAAGTTCCCCACCGTCGCTAGGCAGAGAACTGCAAAACGGTGACCCTGCAAGAATCCTCCATGGTTGAATCTATAGCACAACCTCTCTTTCTCCCAGAAATTAATCATCCCATCCGAAGACCCAGAGTAGAGGAAGCAATGGTTAAAGGATGTGCTCAATGCCATTGTATTGACAGGGGAAGGTTGGAATTTAAGAGTCATTGTGAGGGTGTGCGAGTCTTCTGTGTACACCCTTCTCCATATTTTCACTGACCCATCAGAGGAGCAACTGAAAAGACACCCATCGTCTTGGTTCACCATCAGTGAATTTACATTATCTTCGTGTGCCACAAATGAGTCCACACATTTTCTATCTGAAACCCTCCAAGCCTTCACTGTTCTGTCATGAGATCCAGTGTATAAGAGCCCTTCTGAATGGTAATAAGCCATGCAAGAAACAGAGTCTTTATGTTGCTGGGCGCTGCTTGCTCTGGAGAACAAAAGAAACGAGCTTTTTCTGGGAAAAGTGGCTACCTTTTTGGATTTGAAAGTGTCGGAAACCGTGAAGTTCCAAATTCGAATCTTGTGGTCCTTGTGGGTTGAGAAGAGCATGTTGCTATAAGCCAAAATGGATCGGACTTCGCCGAAGCTAGCCTTGAGGTATCCTCTGTCCATGCAATCAGGCTGCTTCCATACACGGATTCTGGTGCTGTTAGAGCCAGTAAAGACCAAGCCCTTTGAAACTGCGATTGCGTAGATATTACCGTCGTGGCGATGGAGGGAAGCGATGCAGTTGTAAAGAAGGGAAGGGGAGGGAGAAGAAGTGGGGTGAGGGGAAAGCGTCCATGGTGATTCAGGGCCTGGGGATGACATCATTGGGAACATTGTAGCGTCAGTGGTAGAAGGCCTTGGTGAGCTTAATTGAACATCTTGTTCGCTTATCTCTTTATGAGTTCGGACGCTGAGGTGAATGTGGGGGTGATGTTCTATATTTTCCTTGTTCATCAAGTTATGGAGAGATCTTTTTCCATAGAAATCCATGGCATGAGAGCAACAGCGGGATGAGAAAAAGCTAAAAAAAGATAGGGGTTTAGATTTGAGAGGGTAGTGCTACAAATATAAAAACGGTTAGATAGGACGATGGGTGGTCTATTTATGAAGGTGTAAATGTTCATCAACCGTGCCAAAAAATTTTGTGGAGCCTTTGGACCAGCGAATTGGTTCCCATACTGTACTGCTGAAGGCGCACTGGATTCTATATGATTAAGATTTAGGACCTACCTCTTACGCTAGAATAAATACGAAGGCTTACGGACCATGCAATGTTTTAAATTCGGTGCCTCTGTATTAGTTTGGAACTAGCGTATCCTGCTAATTTGCTACCCAGTCGTCGGTCTGCCAGAGTTAAATGGAATACCAAAACGTCAATGGGGTGGTTCTGATCATTACCATCTGTGGGGGAAACTCTCTGTTTATATGGTTGTCAAATCTTGAAGTTGAGTACTGAATTTTGAAAAACTGTAGATCCCCCAATGTACCTTTCAAATGACTTGGGTTTACAGGACCTTGGGATGCAAATGTTACTGGTAAATGAAAGGACCAACCGAGTATGGAGTTAAGTGCAATAAAGCTGTGTGTGGCTTAGCTTAGCTACAGCTTAAGTTTAATTAAATTTCGCGTGAACTGGGCAAAGTGCAGTAGGAGGAGTCTCTGTTTACGTCGCCTTGCACATTATAGGGAAAGGAAGTTTAAAAAAAAAATGAAAAATATCTATTTTATTTTATAATCATTATTTAATTTCTATTTTTTTTTATTTTTTAAAATAAAAATGAGTATTATTTTTTATCTTATCTATTTATTTTTTTCTTTTTATTCCTTTAATCTCTTTTTCTACCTATTAAATATATATAATCTAAAGTAAAGCAGGCAAAATCTCATCAGAGTAGTTGGGTGACGAATATTGATAAAAATAAAATAAAAGAAAAGGAAAGAAAAGAAAGAAAAAGATCCAACTGTGAGAGATGGCTATAATAGATGCGGTAGAGCGCCAATGAATAGACTCTTTAATCGTTTCTCCACTATTTATCGAGGAAACAACACAATTTGGGCCCCTAAGCCAACAGAATTTCAGAGTGAGCTAATGCGAATTTCATAAATTGGGCAATGTGTCTCTGACAACAAAGAAAATTCATCAAGTCGAAACAAGCAGTAGTAATGTAGCATTGAAAGAATATAAATGATATTGAATTAAAACGCCAGAAATGATGCCCCAACATGCCACCATTAAGCTTTAAGTGATGATGTTATATTCTTAAATATACTATGTTTTTGCATTTAAGATATAATTAATTATTAAATGTTATTAAATATATAATAATATTTTACTTATTTTAATAAATTTATTATTATAATCATACTCATTGTTATATAAAAATTAAATTAATTTTTTAAAGATTATTAATTAAAGAAATTTTGAATGTTCCAAGTGAACAGATATCTCGGAGGTAAGATTTAAGCTATATACATAAACTTCACTATATATATAGAGAGAGAGAGAGAGAGAGAGAGAGAGAGAGAGAGAGAGAGAGATTATATTCTGAATTTTAAATGCACGTATTTTAAATACTTGTAAGAATATCTCAAAATTTGTATTCTATAAAAATGTAAGCCAAACAGACTATTAAACTTGTTGGGAATAAGGCAACTTGGTTATGGCCTCGTCCCAAGAAATCACCAACTGGCAAACCAAACCTTTTCTCACATGTAAATACTGAAGTTGGAATATTGGAAGGACAAGGACAAGCCCTAGGTCCAGACATCCGCAGATGCCTGTCAATCCACTTAATTAATTACTTCAATTTGTTATATTTTATTGTTTAAAAGTTAAAAAGAAAAAATAATTATTTAATTAGATTAAAAATTAAATTCTTTACAATCATATAATAAAAAACAACATAAAATAATAACAATATATGTCAAATTTATTTTCTTTTTTTTATATTTATTTCTTTCTATTTTTCTAATTATATATAGTCAATTTGTGATTAAAAAAATTTCAGACTCGTTAGATGAATTCAATTCTCAGGGTGAATAAAGTGACTTATCAACTTCCAATCCAACAAATTCATGAAAAAAAAAAATCATTATTTTAGTTTAACTTCTTCCTCTATAATTCTACCAATTCCTAAAATGATAAAGAAAATAATAAATAGCTGTACTTTCATGCTCACCATGAATTCGTTCGTTTTTTTTTTTAATTATTGCAGCGTTTTAGGTAAGAGTTGTTAAAACATAAATATAGTATAAGATATACAAGATGACCAAGGATGAGCCCCCTTGGACTCTAGTGGTCAAGAACATCTCAAGTCGTACCAGAAGAATCTAGATTTTTTTTTAATTGAAAGTTTGATTTCTCAGAATTTTTTTTTGGTTTGATCATTTTAATATTTAAATAATTATCTTAAAATCTTTAATAAATAATATTTTAGATCATACATGTCGAAGAATCGCAAGCTCAACTTTTTTAAAGATAAAATTCTCCTTGTCTTTTCCCAAAGAATATTGAACACTACAGTGCTCAAGGGTAATTACTGATTAAATATATTGTAATTACTTTTTAAATAAAATTAATTTATAATATTTTTTAAATATAAAAAATAACAAAGAGAAATAATTTAACTTTTTACTATATCCCACATAAATTTTAACTTTTTCTTTCTTTCAATCACAATTTATATTTATATATTGTTTAAAAAATATTATACTTATCTTTTTATATTAGGCTGGGGAACTGAAGAGATCAAAGATCCTTAACACATATATAATAATATAGATCATCTGATTTTTATAATTTTTTATATATTCAATAAATCAATAAATTTTGTTCACATAAATTTAACTTATATTGGAGTAATAAAATATTTGAATTATTTCTTTTATCCATGCGGACCAGGAAACTAAACTTCTTGACTAGGGGCCCAAAAAGAAATTATACGTTCTTAACTGAACAGTAAACAATGATCCCAAAATTATTGTATTTTTATTTAAATTAAAAATCATTTATTAATCATAATTTCAAATTATTAAAAACCAATAATCAATTATTTGTTGACCATAAAGCAACTCACAGTACTAAAACTACTTCATTTATGTGTGACTAACCATTGGATTGTTAAAAGAAAAAAAATGACACCATGAACTATAAAATATCATATATGTTAATGATTATATAATAATTATTAAATATAAAATAATATTTTACTTATTTATTAGATTTATTATTATAATTATACTTATTAATTATAGAAAAATTAAATTGACTCTATTTAGAACCTATAAATTATTAAAAAATTTAACGCTTTAAGTAATTAATATAAAATATTATTCTATATTTAATATTCATTGCGTCATCTTTAGAATACACAATATTCTCTAATTTATGATATCATTCCTTAAAAAAAAAAAATCCTTATTGCGTTGAACTGTCCCTAGACAAATTTACTGGCTTAGCCCGAGCTGATATGATTCTCATTTGAATAGGGTATTTAATTATTTATATGTTGCCTATCTTCAGACCAAATCCCTATATGATTATCATTTGAATAGGGTATTTAATTATTGGGGTTCATGGGAATTTACCGGACCGATGAACCCCAATAACAACAATAGGGGAGCTATTATTTGTATCCGAATGCTATGTGATCTATACCGATCGACACCAAAGCACAGCTAAAGCGATGTTTCCAATTACAAATAATACACACTTAACGTATGTTGTGATACAAACAACAGAATGCTACTTTGGATTAATCCTAAAATGAGATTGGCATGAAAGCTCCGTGAAACCCATATGGAACTCGGTGAGGCATCGTAATTATGGCAGCCGTCTCCCCAGAAAACTTGTGTGTGTCAATTATGTGAACCTGGAAAACAAAAAACACAATGGAGGGTAACTTCTATGCTTCTCAGTAATTTTAATTAACCTCACAGAATTAACCTACTTGAGATATGTCAGTGTCTTCATTGTGAAGAAAAGTAATGATCCAACCATCATCTTCTTCAACGCCACCATCTCTAGGGACGAAGGCAGCTCCAGTGCAGAACACATTCTTCTCAAACATATGGTATTCCACTCTTATTGGCTCTTCAAGCTGTTCGTCACTCTGTATTACAAAGTTAAGTATGGTAATTGCTGTGGATACACGAAATGAAAGGCCACGCAAATTAACTTAGATTGTCAGAGTCATGTCTTACTGCAGAGAATTCAGTACATGGTTCTTCAAAGTATAACTTTGCTATGCCCCCGTACCTAGGCTTGGCTACAAAAGCATTGGAAAACAAACCATATCATGTTGATCATAGGCAGTATGAAATCAAGGGTGGCTCTAACTCGAAAAATAAACTTACCTGCAGTAGAGGTAGCAGTGGGATCAACCACTTGGGCGTATCCAAATCTGTTCTTGATACCTGTAAACTTTGCATTGATCACTGGAAAATCCATAATATGTTGTTCTCCACACAGATATCTCTCCTTAACCTCCCCAGTTTGCATGTTTAGTCGCCACTCATAACAATGAGGAAACTTAAATTTACTCCAACCCCCTTCAGGTTCTGGAAATACCGCATCGAAAGCTCTGCAACCCCACAATACCACCTGTCCATACACATGACATAATTATTCGAAACTTTCATGGGGCCCTTCTGTTCATATATCAAGAAACTTTGACAGCTCAAAATATTACTTCTGGAGGATGAATTACCTCATGACCATCCTCAAATGAATTGAATGTGTGAAATGTGAAATTAGTTTCCACCCCAAACCATTTGATTGAGTCTGCATCACCATAGCGAGGCATTACCCCGATCCTTGCATATTCCTCCTTTTCATACTTGATTAATCTGTGTGAACATGAATACCCAAAATACGTACAGATTTTTTTGGGTTTTCTTAAAAGATTAATTAGCTTTTGAAACCACAAAATGTTTGTATAATTAAGCCTTAGCTCACAGTTTCTTATAATAGTGAAGGATAGGCACTCACGGGCCTCCCCTAAGTAGTCTTTTGAGATCTGTGATTAGCGGAAAATCCATAATCACATTGTACCTGCGCAGGCCAAATTAATATCCAGAAATTTATGGACTTGGGGTAATTAATTTACATATTGCATAGCTGAATGGTTTTTTGATAACTAAGGTTACCTCTGTGTCACGCCTATCTCATGGCAAAAACTGCACCTCTCTAATTTGATATCCACTTTATGGATCACTCTGGTTCCATCAGCTGAAAACGGCTTGAGCAAAATCATAAATGGCACGCGCGCAGATACACACACACATATATTCACAACGTCCGACATTTTATAACTAGTAAATTAAAAGATCATACCAGAGATTATTCCAACCTCAGTAAAAGGTTTAGAAGCGTCTACCCCCAACGTAACCAGCTCCCCTGTACCTGGAGCTTTCTGTAATAATACCATCAAAAGAAGCTGATCCTATTCAGCAAACGCTTGCATGTGTATGAGCACAGAACTAACGTGGTTTCATTAACCTACTCTAGCCACTAAACATTTTCCTATCTAAGTTTAGCAATTGTGGGGAGGTGTATATATATATATATATATATATATATAGAGGGAACCTTTGGGTGGCTGCTAAAAGGCCGATTCCAGGCTCCACCGACGTTCCAATTCCTTATAGTCTTAAGGGTGAAGATGTCAATCTCTTGTGGAATGTCATTTTCGGCGGTTGAGTAGAACTTCCCCGCGTGCTCGAACACGTTCGTGTTACTATAGAGTTTGTTAGCTTTGCCAAATCTCAACTGCATAATCCAGAAGATATACAATACGGATCATGTAGAGTCATGAGATGGCCTTGGCATATAACGGAAGCAGATCCTCTTAAGTCCACTTCAGGTGGAGTGGAGAGAGAGAAAGAGAGGGAGGTGTGGGCCCCACATGTGGGGCCCACACCTCCCTCTCTTTCTCTCTCTCCACTTCACCTGAAGTGGACTTAAGAGGATCCTGACCCGGCATATAACATAGTGTTTGATATTTTTGAGAATATCCCAAGGTATTCGTTGGCATCATGGTGGGGCCGGGTATGAATAAACTATTATAATCTTGACATTATTTTAAGATATCTAATGACGTTAGCATGAGTACAATATCAGATTTAGTCTTCATTTTCGGATTCCAAAAAATTTTTTTTTTTCCATGTTTTGCCCCATCTTTTACCTTGTAACAAACTTATTTTTTTAAATTTTAAAATGATTAATTTTTTAAAGTTAAAACTCGCTTTTATATATATATATATATATATATAAATTCACGCCAAAAATAAATAAAATGTCCTACAGATATTAAGATTATTCAAACACATAATTAAACATAATTTGAAATTGTCTATTCCAACAATTTATCCTTTAATATATCTCAAACATAACAACTTTTACATTAGGGTCTTTCTAACAGGGCACTGGTAATTAAGGAGTAATAAATACTTTTGAAAACAGTGCATTTAATGCAATAATTAAAAGTAATTCAAAATTTTTAAATTAGCAATCATTATTGTTTTTATTATTTATCATGACAAGATTATCCTTAAAATCTTAAAGCCTATATTCTTAAAAATTTAAAATCTAAATACTAAACCCCAAAATTCAAAATCCTAAATCTTTTTTAAAAACGGAAAAAGGCATTACGAAAAATAAGTAAACAATATTAATAAATAAAAACACTTTTAAAAGTTAAAATGACAAATATTTTGAAAATTTAATTTAATTTTTAAAATTAAAATCACAAATGTATTCTTATTTTTAGAAATTCTAGTTTAGATTTTATATTTAAATCCAATAATCAGAGTCAAACAAATTAAAAATCCAAGCTTGGACTTGACGTTTACAAACACCGATCCGACTTAGCCCAGTTTTACATATAAATTAGGTCAAGTACATAAGTACCTGTAATTTATTCAAAATTTTTCTTCTGTTATTAAATCAGCCAAGGCCTTTAACCTCTGTCTGATAATCTTAGTATTTATAAATTTTTTTTATGCATGTGTGTCTATATTGATATATATAAAAGATAAGAAACGTTGGGTTGGGAGTTTGGGCAAGGGTTGTAATCAGAGTTAGGTTTAGTTGATTATAATTGGATTTCAAATTTTGCAAGCCTATGCATATAAGTATTTTAAAATATAATATATATATATATAATACATATCATATTATATAACATATATTATATATAATATAATAATATCTTGTATCATTATAAAATATTTTAAATTATTTAATAAGTTGTCAGAGATTTTTAATGATATAGTTACATAACCAATCTAATTAAAATCTATTGACTTTTTTTTTTCTCAAAAATTGTATAGAAAGTAGCTAAATATGAACTTAATGTTAAAATGAAGCAACGTTGAAAGTGAATTTATATTTGAAGTTTTAAACTGAGCCAAGACTGATGAGTCTGAGCCTTAATATATAATGGATATTATTCTTAGGGCTAACTTGCTTTGACTCCATGAGTAAGGGAACACTAGCTACAAATTTTAGTGTCTTTGTAAACAATAGTCTTATGATACCCTGAGCCTCCTTCTTTTGAACGTGGTGAGATTAATTAAAATACTGACCGAATTTAGAAGAAGGGCAGACAAAACCGCGGGTGAATCGCCATACACTGCAGGGAGAAAAGCTGGTTTGTTTCTTTGTCTTTCAAGCATCAAAGTATCGGTCTCAACGTGTCTGTTGTTGTACAACACAGTCCTGCTGCCATCACTCTCTTTTCTAAAATATAAAGCATGAAGCATTCCTTCACCTTCCACCCAAATGTTACTTGACCTCCCGAACATAGATTTGGTTGATTTCCATCCTCCGAAAAGTGGGTTTGCTCCTAAAATAAAATAATAATGCACATGCATATATATTATTTCGCAGACTTTTGCGCATGCGACATAGATATTAACAATATCGCTTAATTGAAGCCAAAAATTGCTTGATTAACGAAAATGTTACAAGCATAAGATTAATTCAGGTGATTGGGAGGGTGGAGCTTTAAGTAAAAGGCCATAAATTGGATCTTCTTTTTGTGTGTGTGTGTGTATATATATGTAAACTTCTTGCTCTAATAACATATTAACTAGCTAGTTTTATGAGTCATTTTTATAATTACTATTTTAAACATTAGTTAATTTACGAAGCCGAATAGATCAGACTATATTAAACAATATACATACACATATGGACTTCAAACTTTCTATTTCATTTTTATCAATTCTTGTAAAAATCATATAATCCAACAAGATGATTGATAGATGACCGAATATTGATGTTTCATCAAGAACTCAGCTTATAGAATGTTCCTAAATATATAATCATGAATAATTACATCCTAATTAGTTAAAAGCTTCAATACTTTGACCTTAGTTAACATCGGCACATTTAATTTAAGGGTACGTATGATATCTGCTTTCACTTTTAAAAACTTCAATATTTTGTGTGTGTGTGTGTGTGTAAGATTTGGCTCTATGACCAATCCCAATAACCTAAAATTGTTATTTGTGCTTGACTTAATTTTTAATTATTGTTAAACAAGGAAAATATCCCATCCTTCGAAATATTAGTTAAGCAATGAATATAAAGTTTGTGAGGAAGGTAGGTAGAAATTAGGGAGGGCAGTAGAGAAAGAAAAGTTGATAAGCGTGAAGAGACCATTTCTAATATAGACACCATCCGGAAACCCATCGGGGATTTGGCCTTCGATGCTGGTAATAGCCACAGCTTCCCCCAACTCTTCCACCGGAGCAAAGTTACTCTGCACCCACACACAATTACATCATCCATACACGTAACATAGTGGACAAAACTACGTAAGACCGTGCAGGAGGAAGAAGAAGAAGTTTTAGAGCCATAAATGTTATACCTGAGATGGAAGCATTGGCTGGTCGATAAATTCAAAGACGAAATCCACGAAAGCGTCCAGTAAATTAGCACTTGTATGCTTTATGGTTTGCAAGGGACGTTGAGGCAAAGCTCTCAAAATGGGCTGGTCAACAACCAAATTAAAATTCCATTGTACTCATTTAAATTCGAACATGTTGCTTCCTTATATATGTAACTGAAGAAAAGGTTGTAGACTCATTTATTATTTACCTTGAACACAGAGAATAGTGTATTTTTGGGGTGATCAAAACCGTCTGGGACCGCAGGTCTTCTCTGATAAATGGAGCAATTCACTGGCAATGCCATATATGAAGTTGCCATTTCTTTCTCCTTCAATTACCTTAGCTCTCAGCTATGCGTTTATATATCCACAATGTGGGACCTCAACCCTAATAAATAAAGGCTAGTTGTCCAAGAAAAAAAAAATTTAAAAACACGCAACTTGGCAAACTCAATTCTAATTAAGAGAAGTATGAACCGAAAATGGGTTCGCATTATTTTTTTCTTTTAAATTGACATCGTCAATTTAAAAAAAATTATGGATATTGAATATGTGAAATTTATTATTTAAACGAATTTCATAGATTTAAATAAGATTTATTACTTAAATAAGTTTTATATATTTTATATTTATTTTTTTAAAAAAATTAACTGTTTTAATTTAAAAAAAATTGAAAGCATGCAAATTAATCTACTTGCACCAAATAGTATAGTACGTCATCAAACTATTCCAAAGAGTATTTTGAATATTACACGAAGGGTTCCAATTGCAAAGATACCCTGCATAGTACATTCGGCAACGACAAAAATGGATGAGACAAAGAATAGTTCGAGTCAACAACATTATTCATTCCTTTCTCAAATTATATCACAAGCATAATTGATTTAAATAATTCGAATACATTTTATTTATTCCAACCAACCATTAGTAATTGATGAGGAAAGAAATAAAAATTTATCCATCTTTTGGGTGAAATTATTGCGTATATTCATTAAGAAATTAAAACTAAAAAATCTTTGAGTGTAATCAATGACTCAACCCAGTCAAGGCAAAAGAATATTTGCCTCCCAAAACATAAAAGTTAGTCTCAAATAGTGATTAGAGATGTTAATAAAACAAAAATATTGTTTATTGCAAAATTTAGTGGCTCAAATCTAAGCTAGTTGACCCGATTGTTTTTGTTGATATAGGAAGTGTATTGCTTCTATCAAGAATAACTTTTTTTTTTGGGACAAATGCATTGAAAACAACTTGGCAGAACCAGGACATACAACCAAGATCCTAGGTGGGCTTACAAGAAAGAACATAGTTTAACCCAGGAAAATCAAGAGAAAAACAAAGGAGCAACACGGTACTAAAAAACCAGAAAAAACATATGACTTTAAGTCAGACTAAATCTGGTTTAATCACAGTCTTTGAGGACCTGTTTCGAGCTAACATAAATGGCTTCAGAACCATTTGCAGGGTCGAGCATAGTCATAGTGCGAGTAACAAAATTTCCTCCGCTAGCCTTCAAGACCAAAAAATTACTCAACTCTATGGGCAGAAAAGGAAGCAGATCCCAGTCCAAAACCGATTTAAACATAAATAACTTCATACCTTTTATAAAGTCACAAATTTCCAAAAAGCAAAACCTAAAAGATAACATTACATGAAAATAAATAACCCACGACACCATATTTTGAGCGAGTAGTTGGTTTACATATTGCACAATTAATTTAAACATTGATTTATCCAAAATTCAACAGGCCTATTCAGATTAGAAGCGCAATTAGGTATAATTCTTTTTTTAATGTTTTAACGTGGTCTTCATTCTGCCTACTAGGGAGCCCCAATAAATATTGTCATTCTTATACCCCATCAAATTAAAGAAAAATCATTAGATTTGAAAATCAAATGATGTATTAGAACTTATATGCATATTCGCTGCAGGTAATATAAGTAATTACTGCCTACAACTTGTGATTTTTTTTAATGAGATTAACTTATGAGTTTTGTACTTTTTTTAAGTCTTAATTGTTAAAGGCTTGATATAATCAGGGAATCGATTTCACCAACATAAAGGAAGAAGTAGCTACAATTATATGGAATTGATATAATCTTACTATTTATAATTTCTAATGAGAAAATAGACAGCTGAAAGAAAAAGGAAAACAATCAGTGAAACAGTCCTTTTGCTCTCAACTCTCTACAAAACACAAGGTTAGAGGAAGAATGCAAGAGAGGATAAGTTTGGCAGCACTCCCTCCTGAAAAGCATTTAGGAATGTACTGCTTCCATTGAGAATAACAAAAACTCATTGTGTATAAATTCGTCACCCATACTTTTCCTATGGTAATTGACCAAAAGTAAGAGAAAGACCAACCAACCTGCTGGAAAGTGGCCGTACTACCGAACGGTGCTGGTGATGGTAAGGTAAGCTCTTAACTCTAGTCAGAAGAGGAAGCCGAAGGTGAGGGACAGAATGAGGCTTGAGAGATGGTGATGGGACAGTGCAGTGACCGGGGGCTTCGACCTTGGAATAATAACCGTTGTTTGCTTTCGGGATTCAAACAGAGCGCTGTATCAGTAACACGTTTGGACCATCAAGATGCGCTGTTTCATTTATTTTAAACGGTGCATTTTTTATTGATATTTGATGATGCGGCGCTTTAATAGCCGTTGATGCAGTGAACAGTGAGAATTTAGGGAAATTTACAAAGAAATTTATGAAGAAAAATTTAAAAGATCTTTTTCCATACTGAACTGATTCTAGATATCCCACGTGAGGTTTATTCTAGGCCAATACATCCACATCGTTGTCACCGTCACTATACTTTTTCTCTACCCATCAATTTCAACGCGGGCTTTAGAGGTAAATTAAGGAACAATGCCCATGAAGATTGGAGAGGCAGGCACTACATTGGATAGGAATCTCTCGAACTAAAAAAGACCTGAAATTTTCCAGTACAGAATATTTTTGGATGTCAACAATTCTTAATGTTTTTTGTTATTACAAACAACTGAAATACCTGCAACCGTGGATGGGAATTATAGAAGTGAGATTCCTACTTAAAATATGATTTTATTTTAATTTCACAGACAAAAGCAATTTGGGCTGATGTGCAAAAACCTTATACGGTACTATAGTCAACGCATTATTACACATTTGAAGCTAATTTTTTGCGTTGTAATTCTGTTGAACTTCTTTCTCGCCTGGCAAACCCTTGCACCGTTCGCCGCGCAATTGGCAACCATATCCTCCACAATCTTTCCTCACTCCCATTGTTCCCGCCAGATGCTACTAATTTCTTGATTTCTGCAAACCTTGGAACATTAGCAATCTCAGACATTGATCTCTTCTCACCACATTTCGGTAGCTTAAACGAGTTTTGTTCCTCCTTGGAAATAGAGGGAATGTTTGAACTCCTTCGCAGGGATTCAGCGTTGGTGGATTCCGAAGGAAAGAACCTTCTGCTTGACATAACATTGAGCATCTCAGAGTTTAAGGATAGCAGATCCGTCGAATTAAGATCACTCCACCTGCTCCTTGTAACAAAACCTGAGATAACTATTTTGTGCTTGAACTTGTGCGGAATTTCCCAATTTCCACCATTATCAATGAGTAGTTCTTCTTCCTTCTTGCCCTTCTCCACATTGCATAAGCTGCGCCCAGCGTTAAATCTCAATGACCCTTGATGGGATTGCTCCCTCTGCACAAAGATTTCAAGATTTGGTTCCTCTGTTAGATTGGAAGGACTCTTAAGAAGCTTGAGCTGATTGAAGAAGTGAAGCTCTTGATATCCCCTGGGTCTACCCTGCACCTGCAAAGGGGGCAGCTAGAGTGACTTTCAAGCCACTTGTCTATGCAATTCATGTGGAAACCATGCTTGCACTTTGGGAGCAATCTAAGAGTTTCAGTGTCTTCGAATTTCGACAGGCAAACAACGCATCCTACGCCTTCTTTTGATCCCTTGAGTGAAGAAAACTTGAAGACAGGGAGTGCTTCGATTACTTGTTTGTTAATCCCAGAAAATCTAGACGGCCCTAATCAAGTAAGTCCAGGAAAATTGTGGTGATGGATGCCTCCGTTCAGAAGCTCAAAAGGATTGGTTCGACAGAATTTTACATAAGCAAGTAGTACAAATATGATCGTAAACATTACTATTACCTTACATGGATAGGTTCGGGGTCTTGGGGGTTTTGTGGCATGGTCTTTCCTCTGTCTTAGGCTTCAGCATTCGAAAAGAAAGAAGAAAACGTAAGGAACACCAGTAAACAGATATTAAATGGATGGCCACAGAAGATTTTACACATCTTCTGGAGATCCTGCCACATTACTGATTCTCTCTCGATTTTTTTCCAGTATCTCTAGAGTTCCCCGTGTCCAGCGAGTGGAGACAATTTCAAACGGTTTGACTGTTTTTTACTTACTAGGTTAGTCCCACAGAGGAAGCTTTTTCTGTTTGTTGGTTAATGTAGTCCTTATCTTAGACAATTAGTCAAATTTATCTTCGTATCGACCAAGACAAATAGCATTAACAATGGATCTTTGACTCTTACCATTTGAGTGAATTAAACGAGGTCTCCTGATTGCCATATTATATAATAGCTGCTTAGCAACACGTTCCTTTCGATGACGTGAAGTCCCAGATACCATTAAAGCATTGTTTGTTTCATTTCTATTATCAGCTCTGTGGGTTAAGTAGGTTGAGGGACGTGACAACTTACACAGTATCTTTGTTCATATTGGCGAGATTCCTTGTAATCTATCACTACTAAAGGACAAGGAGGGGAGGGAGACACAAGATGAAGGACAAAAACAAGAACTCGACTTGCAAGTTGCAACAGTCAGGACTATTGTGTCATTGTTGCTTACAATTAATGTGAGACTTTGATAAGAGTGTAGTACAATTTGACTAAAATGCATAGTAGCTCCAACCAGATAGAAATATTTTTAGGAGGATTATTGTTCATCACGAAACGGTCTTACCAGATGGAGCTTTTTCTGTATGTTGGTTATGCTGTCCCTTTCTTCAATGAAAACACAATAGAGCTAATTAACGAGATGTTCCAAATTACAATGTTACGCATGATACAAATAATTGAATGCTACTATGCCTAAAATGAGATTGGCATGAAAGCTTCGTGAAATCCATAAGGAACTCTGCGAGGCTTTTTATGGCAGCTGCCTCTCCACAAAACTTGTGTGCGTCAATTATATAAACCTGGAAAATAGAAAACAGAATGGAGGGTAACTCTTATGCTTCTGAGCAATTTAATTAACCTCACAGAATTATCCTACTTGAGGTACGTCAGTGTCTTCACTGTGAACAAAAGTGATGATCCAACCATCATCTCCTTCAACGCCAACATCTCTAGGGACTAGGGCAGCTCTAGTGCAGAGCACATTCTTCTCAAACATATGGTACTCCCCTCTTATTGGCTGTTCAAGCTGTTTGTCACTCAGGTATTACAAAATCAAGTATGGTAATTGCTGTCAAGACAGGAAATAAAAGGCCACGCAAATTAAATTATATTGTCGGAGTCACGTCTTACCACAAAAATATCAATACATGGTTCATCAAAGTATAGCTTTGTTATAACTCCATACTTAGGCTTGGCCAAATAACCTTGGGAAGGAAAAACAAACCATATCACAGGCATCGGATAAATTAGAGTGGCTATAATTCTTAAATGAGAAAATGAGATATTTCCTGCAATTGAGCTAGCGGTGGGATCACTTGGGTGTATCGAAAACTGTTCTTAATTAATACCTTGGAACTTTGCATTGATCCCTGGCCAGTCCATAACATGTTGTTCTCCACTTAGATATTTCTCCTTAACCTCTCTATTTTATTATTTCAATTATATTCATTAATTATACAAAATCAAATTAATTTTCTTAAAAACTACTCATTATTAAATAAATTAATATTTTAAGTGGCCATTCATAATAACCAAATATTCAATATGATGGGAAGCAAATGACACTCCTTTCTACCCTTTTACTCTTTATTTCTGTTTTGCTATCTTATACCACAAACATATATAATCAAATTCCTCTTTACTAAGTGTCATATTTATGATAAATTAGATGTAAGTTCTATGTAATTATATAAGACCCATGTCAATCACATGATCTTACATTTAGCTCAAATTAAAAAATAAAGAAGTCGGAAAATTTGACAGGGGAAAAAGGGAAATTTTTTTTTTTTAAAATTGAAACCGATAAACAAGTGATTAGAATATTTTACAGTGATAAAAGATTCTCTCTCTCTCTCTCTCTCTCTATATATATATATGTACGCGCGCGCGCGTGTGAGATTCGGCAGTTTTTCCATTACCGAAGTTATGAAAGTGAGCGTAGACTTTTTTATTAATTACCTTCAAAACAGAGGATAATGTTATCTTGGAGTTATCGAAACCGTCTGGGACAAAGTCGCCATGAGTGAAGTTGCCGATTTTTGTTTAATTTAATATTATATTTTTAATGAAGTTTCATTCAAAAATATTATTAAAAAAGTAATTTATTTGACAAAATATTTGATAAAGGCATTTATCAATATTATTTTGTTAATCAAATCTCTCAAAATAAATGCTCTCTATTATCAAATTATCTAAAAAGGCATGTAAGTTGAAAGAATTGATTAACAAAAAGTAAGGTGTAATTATAGTAATGAATGATTTTGAGCATGGAAATTTTTATTTTAAAGATATAATTCTTTTAATTTTTGTCTTCAAGGATAATCTTGAATAATTTACTTTCTTTCAATAGTGAATTTTTTTTTTTCAATAGATTAAAGTTAAGTGCAATTCCTTAATTATATATATGTTATTAAAATTTTCAATTAAAACATAATAAATATATATTTTTTAATAATGCTATAATATATATAATATTTAATCGAGGAATTGTGCAAATGTTTATAAAAATCATATATTTATCATTGTATTATTGAAAAATTATATATTTATTATCTTTGAATTAAAAAACTTGATATAAAAAATATAAGCAACTATATATATATATATATATATATATTTTCCTTTTTCTATCACTTAAAAACAATTTAGTACAAAAATTTGGTCAAGCACCTCGTCTCCTAAATAAATAACTTTTGAAAAATTAAAAATTGTTTAAAGAATTTTTGAATGCACCAGATAAATGTATATTTAAGAATCAAGATTTGATAGGTATATGTAAAGCTTGCTTTATATGCAAATCAAATTTTGATTTTTGAATTTAATAGATGGAAGAACTTTCAAAATTTTTATTCACCCAAAATTTAAGCCTAACAGACTATTAAACTTGTTGCAATCATACATTGACAATGTGGGGCTTCAACCCTAAAAATAAAGGCGAGGAGAATGAACGCCAAGAAATATCACCAACTGGCAAACCAAACCTAATTTCACATGTAAAGATGGAGGTTGGAATATTGGAAAGACAAGGAGAATCGACACCAAGCCCTAATGTCCAGATACCCACAAATGCCTGTCAATCCACTTAATTAATTACTTTAATTAATTATATTTTATTATTTTAAAAATAAAAAATTAATTACTTACTTAGATCAACTTCAATTCTGTCAATTCCTATTTAAAAATAATATAAAAAATAATGACTAGCTGTACTTTCATGATCAACATGAATTCCTACGTTCTAATTATTGTTAATTAATATATATATATACACACACACACACATCACATTGGCATCGCAATAAGGACACAATAAACGGACGTCTTTTATCAAGGATTCGCAAAAATAAGGCAGCTATTTTGGGATAAGCTTAGTATCTTGGTGACAAAGTTTATAACAATTTTTATGATTTATGAGTATTCTAATTACGATAATTAGCCTTTTCTTCTTTAGCCTTTCTAGATCTTTAGGTCTCTTAAAGTTCAAGAATTTCTTAACATTTTTGCTAACTATATTAAGATATGATTTATCATCACAATGCCATTGTTTTCTCTGTACCTATCAATGTCAACCAATTAACACTCTTAGGATCAAGGTCTAACATGTTCTAATGCACAGGATCTTTTTTAAAGGCAAATGCAGAGCATACTAGTATTTATGATAGATAATCATAAGAAAAATAATAGAAAAGAATTTTAAAAGAATAGAAAAGTTCTTATAGAGAATTCATGAGAAAAAACTAAAATGATTTTTATTTCTAAAAACTTACTTATACCAAACTTGCTTACAACTAGAGAAGGGCTTCGATTATATAGCAAATGGTGGACAAACAAACAAACTACTTTAAACTTGGATAAGGACTACCAGACAACAACTTTTAACAAAACTACTTTAGTAAAGTTGCACAACAGATACTTTAAGTAAAGCGGCACTTAAACAAGCCACCTATGTGATTATAATACAGTAATTCATTTAGAAATGATGTAGGACTTATTCTTTTATTATCAATTTATGTGAATAAGACAAGTTAGGGTCTTTAGTGTTGTCTAAGTCATTAGATTCAATTGTTCTTTTTCTAAAATGCTTTTCAATTTACTGTTCTATTTTTCTAAAATCTTCCAACTTATTAAGGTCTTGTGAGCTTTGAATGTAAGTGTCTAAGGTCTAAAGCTATTGGGTTTCAGAAGTGGACCCTTGCAGAAAAGTGATCATTTTGGGCTTAGACTATACTTTTGTATTTAGCAAATTTACTTTTGGCATCTTAGACTTTTTGGGTATGAACTCTCCTAAAAATGGAAGAGAGGAGGTATAGAAGACTGAGTTCTAGTTGGCAATGTAGTTATTGAGCTCACAAGGAAACATGTTTAAATTTTTGAGAACTTGAGTTTGTTGGCTGGGCCAATCAAAGAAAACATGCCAAAGGTAAGCATAATTTCTAGTTAAGAGCATGTTGTTACATCTTGTCTAGTATGGTCAATACAATGTGAAGATGTAAGTTGCTTTGTGATCTTTTATAAATTTTTTTTCCAAAGTTTCATATCAAGGATAATTTTCTTCAGTTCTTCATGTCACTGAGTGAGGGAGGAGAATCTCTGGAAAAGGATTCATAAATTGGAGTTTTTGTTTTTAGCCAACCAAAGAAAGTTGTAAATTAGCAAAGGTGAAAATTAATTGCTCATGTGTACAAGGCAATGAATACCTATAAATACCAAAGGCATCTTCAATAACCAAAGCTCGAATCCTGAAGAGGATGAGAAAAGGTGTCTAAGGGTTGAAATAGGAGGGATGCTTTAAAAGGGAAAATTGTTTGAGATACCAATGGAGGTAATCAAACAAAGATTTTTCAATAAGAGTAGTTAGTTTTTTAGGACATGTTGAAAAGTCCTTTTGTAGTTGGGTTGCAAGGTGGGTTGGATGGAGGATATGGCAACTTAAAATAAGATAAGCCATGAGGATGAAAGGTATAGGTTTTTAGGCATTGATCAAATGGATAGTCTCAGGTTTGGAAAAGAGTTTTGGGATGACATTTGTGTTTCCCTTGATGTGTTAAAATATGAATTTATATTAGAAAAATAATCTTTTCCATAAAGCAATTGCTTGTCTGATAAGATTTTCCTTTTAGACTCTTAACACCTTTGAAAATGATGGGTTGTCCATCTATACTATAAAGTTATAGAGGCTTAGATGAAAGCTAAACTTTTCAATCCTTTTTTTTTTCTTTATAGTAAAGATTTTCTTGAATTTATGGTATGATAATGTTTTTTAAAATCTTTGAACTAGATATTGGTGTGTCCGCAGTAATATTTCTTTCTTTCAATTTCTTTTATAAAAACTGCTCCTTAATAGTTATCACTGGCATTTGTTTAAAGTATCCTCTGTCCTTTGTGAAGAATCTTTATTGGCAAAGATTGTGTGTTGTCTTCTTAAGGTGTTTCACTACAACTGTTTGGGCACAACCTTATAAAGGAGGATTCTTCTTTTTCAGAAGTTTAAATAGTGGGCTTGTATAATTTGAAACATGAAAGATAAAGTCTTTAATGTAATTAAGAATCACAAGGAATTGTTATATTTGTTTAACATTAAGATCTTCATTAAGAAATTAAAGTAGTTCTTAGGTTACGTGAGGGCCTAGTTGGTATTAATTATTAGAAAATTGCATTTTAAGGAATTCTATTTGATTCAGCCCAATTGGCTTTTTGAGGTAGAAAGCATGATCCCATATTTTTCTATGATATCCAAAAAAATTTGTAAAAGCTCTTTATGGTCTTGTTCATATTTTGAAAACAGCATTATATCATTTATGTAAATGAGAGCATTATTTAGAATAGGCTCATAAATTTTGGATATAGTCTTTTAAAACAAGGATAGAGTGACCTTTAGTATAAATGACATTACAGTGGGCATTTAAAATACAAAATATTATCTTGTATTGCTTTGTTAGGTTAACCTTAACTGCCAAAATCTAACTTTTAAATCAAATTTGGAAAACATCTTGGCTTCTTTGAGTAATGTTGTTTGGAAGTTAAAATTTAGTAAAAGAAACTTGTCATTTTAGAAAAACAAATAGAAGGGTTTATAGTCAATTACTAATATTTTCTTTTCTCTTTTTTGTTTTGACCTTTTCTTTACATAAAATATGTGACAAACCTAGTCAAATTTTGTCAGTTCAGTCACTTCTTATTTTAGTAGCTATGCATATTCCACTCTGGCAAGGAGTCAATCTTCTGGATTCATTATTGGGTGAGTAACTTTCACAGGATTGATATCCTTGCTTCACTTGAAAGGTAATTAGATGTAGAAGTCTTCATTTTTCCATAGCAGGTTGGGATGTTGAAACTGGTCATGGGTTTTTGGACTTAGTTTCATAAGCTTATTCCAGATTTCTTCATCACCATAAGGAACTTGTTGCAACTCAAATAACTCTGGAATATCTGTGTATGCTTTTGAATAAGTACTTGAATCTTATTCCTCTTGGAGGAATTTGTAAATTTTTTGCTTGGCAAAAAACATATATTCTAATAAAAATGTCTTTATCAGGAAGGATGCTACCCAATACTTTGGACTAAATAATATAGTTAGGAAATAATCTAATTCCAATCTTCTTTCTAGTGATAAGCTTAACTTTGAGAACTTTTCTATCTATTGCACCAAAGTATTTTTAATGTTTCTTTCATGCTTTTAGTGGTAAGATGGAAGGGTTCATTATCTTAGATGCTCCAATATCCATGTAGGCTATAATAAGAGTAAGCTTGTGCTATTTGCTATGGAGGATTTGCATATTGATGAATGGGAGAAGGGTTTTTATGTCTTCTACTAAGAGACAAGGTTACATAGAATAGCAAGTTGTATTGAAGATTTATATCCTTTTAAAGTACTTGAGCTATCTAATTTAGAATTTGAATTAGTGAAATTTTCTATCTTCAAAGTTGGAAGAGCAAAAGCTATATTTTCATTTGCCTCTTCTTGTTTAAAGAAAAGTTCCTCAATATCTTCATCTTTTTTGTGAAGGAAGAATAGCATGAAGATGTTGGAAAACTTTGTTATATTTTTTTTGATTTCTTTGGACAACTTTAGCTAAAATATCTTATTTTTCTACAAATGTAACATTTGTCTTTTTGCAAAAATTTGGAAGTTCTTCTTCTGAAGAACCTAACAAGTTGCCTAAATTTCTTTCTTTTGTATTTTCTTGCCTTATGGTATTAGGACTTTTGGAAGTGTCATTTCTTCTTTGTTTAGTAGAGATAACTATCTTTATTCCTGCATTTGATTTGGAGATGTGGCTGCTTATGGACTTTTTGTAAAGCAATTCTTCTCTTTAGCATTGAATTAGGCATCTCTCCTTGTTCACACATTTTATTTTGTACAGTAAGAACTAGTTAATAGATTTCTTTTAAGAAAATCTCTAACATTTCTTTTCAAAGCAAGAGAATGGATTTGTACAATTCTAGCTGTAATTCTACTAGCAATGAAGCAATTAAGAGATGTCGGAGTCTAACATTATTGAATTCATTTAATGTGTGGTATCTTTCAACTATTTTTCTATAGTGAATATCAAAATTCCTTTTTAATAGAAAGTTTGTTTTCTCATAATTCTTTTTTGTTTGATCATTTTAATATGTGAATAATTATCTTAAAATTTATAGTAAATAATATTTTAAATTATATATATGTAACAACCAAAAAAAAAAGAAAAAAAAAAAGAGAAGTTAAAAATTTTTGAAGTCCTAAAATTTTTTAAGTCTGCTAGCTATAGCGAGAAATGGCCTAGTTATAATGAATGTATCTGTTCGTTATAGCGAGAAAGGGTTTAGCTATAGCGAGAGTACCTTTTCGCTATAGCGAAAATACTTTTAGCTATAGTGAGTGCGGGCATTCCATACAAAAATCAGGGAGCTGCTCGCCGTAGGACATGCCATAGCGAAAACAAAGGTCTAGGACTGATACGTGCTCACTGTAGTGCGAATTATGCTTCTTTATAACGAGGGTTAGTCCAAAAAAGCATGAAAAAAGGGAATCTGACTTCTTAAAGCGTCCCAATTCATTCTTTTTCTTTTTAACCGCTTAGGCTTCATCCAAGGCAGAGAAAGGGCTGAAGAGAGAGAAAGAGACCTAGAGAAGGAAGGAAAACAAGAAAAAGGTAAGTATAACTTGAAATCTTCATAGCTTTTCTATTTAGAGTTTTATTCTTCTCTCTTTGCCTTCTCTTGCTATGGTTTTAGATGTTGAATTAGCTATGTTTTGGGCTTGGTTCAGAAGAGAAAAAGTGAAAAATCACTCTTGAAGAATGCTAAAACTCATGTATCTTCACTTCTTATTCTTTGCTTTGCTTTGCTTTCCTTTCTTGAGAGCTTGAGAGAGGAAAGAGAGTTAGTAAAATTCTAGAGAGAGAATCCCTAGTTTCTTACATATGTAGTAGGGTTTGCCTTGATGAAAAGCCCCCTAGCTTGTGAGTGTTTATTTAAGTTATAAGAGAGTAACTCCATACTCTTTATTGTGTCTAAGCTCAAGAAACTCACCTCCATTTAGTTGTGATTGTGAAACCAAGAAGGGAAAAGAGAAATTGAAAGGGAAGGCTTGTGTTGCCTTATAAGGTAACTCTCCATTCTTTCTTGTTGCATTCTTGGATGTGTAATAGTCATTGTATACTTGTGTATGCATTTGTATTATGAGACATGCCATTTGATATTGCCTTAATGCATTGGTACTAATATACTAGTGTTTTGAGTTGTGAAAATTGTTCAGGTGAAGTAGTGCCAAAAGTCTTTTGAAATGGGTGAGGTGGAGCCAAAAGTCCCTAAACCAAGGGTGAGACCAATCCAAAAGTCCCAAGAACTCAGGTGAGGCTAGACCAAAAGTCTCTAGAGTTTATTCTTGGCATTGATATGAAATCATGGCATGAAAATCATGTGTTATGTAATTGTGAATGGTTTACATGCTTTGACTTATTTATATATCTTGATTACTTCTTTGAATGAGTGTATGAGCTATTGAGATTCCATGAATCTCACCCCTTCCCTCTCCTATATCATATGGTCCAGGTGGAGCTTAAAAGCCTAAAAGTGGAGGCCATGAGGCATAGAAGGCCTTTGTATTGCCATTTTTGCACACTCACACATAGTTTGATGTATAGGAAAGCTAAAGTGCTTATGTATACATATTCTTTTGAGATGTAAGTGCTTAAGCAAGTGTAGACATATATATAAATGATGTATGAACTATATAGAGAGCCAAAGTAATGAAAATATAGGATTTGACTCTTTTGGAGTATGCAATAGTGCATTTTGGCCCGTAGCATAGTGATTTTGAAATGTATGATGATTTAGACCACTTGGATATTTCATATATACTATATTTATACTTTAAAACTTACCTAAAAGGTACTAGAACATGTGGGAGGCTATTTGGACCTACTTTGAACCATTTTGGGTGCCAAAATCGTTAAATTTGTGAGCTCCATCAAAGTATGACCAAACGAGCTCTTCTTGATATGAAATTTGGCATGCCTCTAGAGCTTATTAAGAGCTTCTTAGAAAGATAAAGTGAGTAATATTTAGAGGTTGAGGAAATATTTGACGAATTGTTAAATTTTAGAATTTTGATGGTTCTGATTATTGTACTGTGCAACTAGGTCAGAAAATGAATCTATATCATTCATAGACCAAATAATGTCCAATTGTCATGAAATTTGATGGGCATAAACTAGATATTCACAGTGACCTATACCAACTAGAAGAACCTCAATTGGAAGTCTGTAAAGGGAGATATAACTTTCTGAAGTTCTATGTTAGTATCAGGGAAGCCATCTGACCTTCATTACTATTCTATCAGTTTTCAAGGTCCAAGGGCTGCTAAACTAATCTAGACTTACTTTTTTTCCTCTAGTTAACATCTGTAGCTTTCCAAATTGGTATAGTTTGTCCAAATTGGATTTTTTTGAAATTAGTTACGAATTTTTGAATTTTATGATAGCAAGCTGCATCAGTACCAGGGACAGCCAAACCTCTGTCTCTTTTTCGATATCAAACATGGTCCAAACACTAAGATTGTGGTTTGGAATTATTTTTAGTGTGAAGTTAGCATCTAGAGATTTTTAGAAATCTATGGTTTGCTTGATTCCCATTTTTTAAAAATTAGTTATGATTTTCCAAAGTTAGAGCCAAAAATCTGACTTTTGGGTCAATCTGAGAAATTGTATTTTCTTGGTTTTTAGCTTCATATCCGTGGTTTATGAGTTGTTTGATGCTATGTATGAGTTGTATAAATGGAGTTTGAGTGGAGTATGTGATTGATGGGTTCACAGGACCCACGGGACAAATTATGAACATTTGAACCTCGTTTTATAGCATGAAAATGCCACGGTTTATACTTGTTCTTTGGAAATCATATGAAATCAAGCCTAAAGGGAGATTAGTTAGAGTTAAGTCATTATGGTGTTATAATATACATCTCAAATAATCAAAGACTTAACTTTTTTAAAGATAAAACTATCCTTGTCTTTTCTCAAACAATATTGAATAGTGCTCAAAGGTCACCAATTGAAAAGATACCATGTGGAGAACCATGGGCAAGGACAAAGAATGAAACAGACAAAGACTAGGTCAAGTCAATATTGTTTATCACAAATATATAATTGATTTCATGTAACTAAAAAAATGATTTGGTCCTAAATTACAAAAAAAAAAAAACTGAACCTATGATTTGAAATGAAAAATAACTGATTAAAAATATATACTAATTACTTTTTAAATGTTTTTTAAATAAAATTATTTTATGATATTTTTTTAATATAAAAAAGAAAAATAGTTTAACTTTTTACTAAATCCCACATAAATTTTAACTTTTTCTTTCTTCAATCATAATTTATGTTTATATATTTTTTAAAATATTATTTTTGTTTTTTTATATTAGTGTGAAAAAACTAAAGAGCCTAAAGATCCTAAACGTATATGTATTTTTATAATTTTTTGTATATTCAATAAATGAATAAATTGTGCTTACATAATTTAACTTATATACGGAGTAATAAAATATTTGATACATTTCTTTTATCCATGCAGACAAAGAAACTAAAACTCAAATTCTTGACTAGGGACCAAAAAAAAGAAAATCTAAGTTCTTGACTGAACAACATACAATAATCACAAAATTATTGTATTTTTATTTAAATTAAAAATATATTATTAATCATAATTTCAAATTACTAAAAATAAAAATAAATTATTTGTTAACAATAAAGCAACTCAAATTACTAAAAATATTATATTTATGTGTGACTAGTTATCTGGTTGTTAACCCCCTCCCCCAAAAAGGATACTATGAACTAGAATATCATACACTTTAATTATGGTACAATAATTATTAAAAATAAAATAATGTTTTTCTCATTTATTATATTTATTATTATAATTATACTTATTAATTACATAAAAACTAAATTGATCCTATTAAGAACTATGAATTATTAGATAATTTAATATTTGAAACAATTTAACATAAAAATATTATATTATATTTAATATTTGTTGCGTCATTTTTAGAATACACAACATTCTCGAATTTATGGCATTATTACTAAAAAGAAATAATCCATATTGCGTTGAACCGTTACTGGCTTTGCCCGAGCTGATATTATTGTCATTTTGAGCTATATCCCAATGCTATGTGATACCAACACAAAAGCACAGCTGAAGCTATGTTTCAAATTAGAAATAATATACATTTATATATGTTATGATGCAGACATCAGAATGCTATTTTGGATTCCTAAAATGAGATTGGCATGAAAGCTCTGTGAAACCCATACGGAACTTTGCGAGGCATTGTAATTATGGGAGCTGTTTCTTTAGAAAACTTGTGTGTGTCAATTATATGAACCTAAAAAATAAAAAACACAATGGAGGATAACTCTATGCTTCTCAACAATTTTTATTAACCTCACAAAATCAACCTACTTGAGATATGTCAGTGTCTTACATTGTGAACAAAAGTGATGATCCAACCATCATCTTCTTTAATGCCACCATCTCTAGGGACAAAGGCAGCCCCAGCACAGAACACATTCTTCTTAAACATATGGTATTCCACTCTTATTGGCTCTTCAAGCTGTTCGTCGCTCTGTATTACAAAATCAAGTATGGTAATTGCTGTCAAGACATGAAATGAAAGGCCACGAAAATTAAATTAGATTGTCAGGGTCATGTCTTACTACAGACAGTTCATTACATGGTTCTTCAAAGTAGCTTTGCTATACCCCCATACTTAAACCTTGGCTAAATAAGCATTGGAAAACAAACCATATCATGTTGATTATAGGCATTATGAAATCGAAGGTGGCTCTAATTCTTAAAAGGAAAAATGAAACTTGCCTACAATAGAGGTAGCAGTGGGATCAACCACTTGGGCATATCCAAATCTGTTCTTGATACCTGTGAACTTTGCATTGATCACTGGAAAATCCATAATATGTTATTCTCCACATAAATATCTTTCCTTAACCTGCCCAGTTTGCATGTTTAGTCGCCATTCATAACAACGAGGAAACTTAAATTTACTCCATCTAAGATTCAGAGTGCATTCAGAAATGAAAGAAAACGAGACTATATTGTTTCAACTCACATTTCATGATAAGTGAATTATACTGTATTTATAAAGTATTAGACTTTGTTGCATATGACTATATGTACAGCTATCACTAACTAACTTTAGTTTATCATTAACTATCTATACTCTAACATGCCCCCTCAAACTGAGTAAGGTGCAGGCACAATATTTAGTTTGTCTCGGAGATGAAGAAATTGAGCAGTGTGAATAGGTTTAATGAGAACATCAGCAATCTGGTCTTTGGAAGAAACATGAGTCACTATGATCTGCTTCGACTGAGCTTTCTCACTAACAAAGTGAATATCTAGCTCAACATGCTTGGTCCTAGCATGAAGAATAGGATTGGCCGTGAGTAGAACAACACTTTGATTATCATAGAAGATAGTTGAAGGCTGTAGAATAGGAATTCCAAGTTCATGGAAAAGGGACTGGATCCATGATAGTTCAGCAACCACATGAGCAAGGCTTCGATACTCTGCCTCTGTAGATGATCGAAAGACTACATGCTACTTTTTAGAATACCATGCAACATGATTATTTCCAAGAAATATACAACCTCCAGATGTAGACCTTCTATCATCTAAATCGCAGCCCCAATCAGCATCACTGTATGCAGTCAACGAAGATGTAATATCCTTCGTGAAGGAGAGACCATAGTCAACCGTGCCATATATGTATCTAAGGATGCGTTTAACTATTGTCAGTAGCTGTCTAAAGGTTTAGCCATAAATTAACAAGCCTTGTTGACTGGAAAGGTAATGTCTGGCTATATAATAGTCATGTACTATAAAGCACCAACAACAGAATGATAGAGCTTGGGATCCTGGAACTCATCTGTACCATGTGTAGACAGTTTAGTGTCAGGTGCCATGGGTGTCTTCATAGGTTTAACGTCAGACATTACAGCTTTCTTTAACAAGTCTTGAGTATATTTAGACTGAGACAAATAAATACCCCCATCTGATGTTCTCTGCACCTGAATTCCCAAGAAGTAATTGACTTTACCAAGATCTTTGAGTGCAAAGGCTTTGTTGAGATCAATAATCAATCTTATAATAGCTTGAACAAGAAAGAATCACAGCAAGCTGACTTGAACCCAAGATGATGCAAGGTGGTAGTAAGCTTCTCAAACCAAGCTCAAAGAGCTTGTTTGAGACCATAGTGTGTCTTGTGTAATTTGCATACTAGCGAACAATCAACTGCTTCAAACCCGGGTGGCTAAACCATATACACTTCTTCTTTTAACATGCCATTGAGGAAGGCATTATTGACATCTAGTTGATGAATATGCTAACCTTTGCTGAGAGTATGTGTTAGGACTACATGAATGGTGACAGGCTTTGCCACTAGACTGAATGTGTCTGTGTAATCACAACCCTCTTTTTGATGGAACCCTTTAGCTACTAGGCGTGCTTTGTACTTGGTGATTAAGCCATCTAAATTTTCTTTGACTTTAAATACCCATTAGCAACCAATGGGTGTCCTACCAGCAGGTGTCTAAATTATGCTCCATGTGCCATTGCGCAAAAGTGCTTGATACTCATCAATCATCGCTTATTTCCACTTAGGATCTGCCAAAGCAGTCTTGACTGACGTGGGTTCACATGAAGCTATGAAAGCTTTAGGCTTGAATATTCTAGCCTTGGACCTGATAATCATGGGGTGACCAATAGGCTGCTGGTTAGCAGTAAAATCTATAGCTGAAGAAGAACTAGAGGTGTGTGGAAGTCCTCTAGAATCTGATGTATGAGACTGAGATAAATTATCAACTATAGCAGAGGGAACTAAAGAGGGACTTATTGGAGTAGAGTTGGATTGGCATAGTGATTTATGTGTGGGTTTCGATTATGTAAGTGTAGGGGTGATGATAGGAATAAAGGGTGGTAAGGTTATTTGTTGTGAAGGTGTAGAAGGTGTCAATGGTTGTGGGAAAAAGTGTGTTTTGTATGGAAATAGTGTTTCATTGAACTGAACATGTCAAGAGATATATATTTTACCTTTAAGGGAGAGGCAACGATATCCTTTATGAGTTGGGCTATAACCAAGGAATAGACACAGAATGGACGGAAGCTCAAGTTTGTGTTTGTTGTAGGATCGAGTGTAGGGAAAACAAGCACAGCCAAATGTTTTGAGGAGTGTGTAATCAGGTTTGACATTGTGCAGTATCTCCAATGGTGACTTCCTTTTAAGAACTTGTGTAGGAAGCCTGTTGATGATGTAACATGCTGTCATGAAAGCATTATCCCAATACTCTGTAGGCATGGATGCATGGGCCAATAATGTAAGACCCATTTCAATAAGATGTCTGTGCTTGTGCTCTGTGATTCCATTTTGTTCATGAGTATATGGACAACTTACTCTATGAATAATGCCTTGTTGGTTGAAGTATGCATCAAGAACTTTATATTCTAGACCACCATCAGTCTATAGTGACTTTAGTTTGGTATCAAGCTGTAACTTGGCCATATTCTTGAAATCATGAAATACTAAAGTTACTTCACTTTTGCTTTTGAGAAGATAAACCCACGTGTATCTTGAGTATGCATAAATGAAATTTACATAGTATCGATAACCATTAGAGGAAGGAGTGGGTGAGGGCCCTCAAATGTCAGAATGCACAAGTTGTAATGGTTTATTGTAATAGGAAAGAGAAGTTATAAAGGGAAGTTTGTGAGATTTGCCAAGACAACAAGAAGTGCAAGAAGAAAGAGAGTCAATTTTATTGCTAATTTTTAGATTATATTGTGTAAGAACTTTGTGTACAACAGAAAAAGAACAATGGCCAAGTGTTTGGTGCCACAAATCAACATTCGTTTGTTTGTTGGAAGGGTGTAATTTATCAGTGTAGGCTTAGTGGGTTGATCGTTGGGTTGTATTCTTGGGTCTTTGGTTCAAGAGGTTTATGTTGTTCAGGATGTATAAGCCCTCTTTAGTAGTCCCCTACAAAAGAAGCTCATCGGTTATTTCATCTTTAACCAAACATCTATCAGAATGAAACTCAAAGTATACTTGATTATCATTTGTAAATCGATATACACTAAGTAAATTCTTAGTGATTCTGGGCATATGCAGCATATGTGTAAGTATCAGTTTTCTATCTGTAAGATTTGAAAGAATTCAAGATTAGCCTGTGCAGTGTATAGGTAATCCTTTACCATCACTAATTTTGAGTTGTTCAGTTCTAGAGTATTCATTCTTGACTTCAAGATTATTGGAATCAACAATAACATGATTGGATGCACCTGAGTCAGGATGCTAGGCATCATCCTCCTGCAATTCAGGTACTGCAGTCGCATACATTGCTCTCATTTGATTCTTCCCTTTTGAGCTTTGAGGCTAGGAGGATTAAGTGCTATATGGATTCACAAAATTTTGATTATATCTATGATAACATTCTCATGCCATGTGTCCAAATTTTCCACACACTTGACTTGGCATTGTGGCCTTTCATTGAACCTACCATGACCTCTTCCTCTTGTCCTTTGATTCTAATTATAACCTCCACGTGTCTAGGAGTACCCTTGAGTTCTCTGTGGTTGCCTCTTATCTCTCTGATTTTGAAATTATGTGACATGTGCTTGTGGATTTGCCATTGCACTTACTTCAATGACCTTATATTTCTCCAGCCTCTCTTCTTGTGACATTAAAAGTGCTTCCATCTCTGTAATTGAGTATGCCTCTGTTCTTGAGGACACTCCAACAATAAAAGGATCATACTCCATTGGTAGGCCCTCAAAAATTACGTCAACATGTTGCTCTACTGTCATCAGCTCACCAATTGCTGCCAGTGAGTCCACTATCTTCTTTACCTTTAAAAGGTAATCAAAAATTGGTGTGCCCTTTTCTTGAGACACTTAAGTTGATTCTTTAGCTGTTTGACCTTGGCTCTTATTTGAGAGGTGAAGAATTTCTCCAAATCTTCCCAAATTTGGTAACTATATTCATAGCCAACCATTCTTGCTTGCATGCCGTCAGTCATTGAGGAGAGTAGCCACGACATCATTAGCTGATCTTGTTGCTCCCAATTCAAGAAATCTTCATTGAGATTACCCAATGCCTCATCTTCTTCAATTTCGTACATTCTTGGTATGGCTCTCTTGCCAATAACGAATTTTTGCAACTTGAAACCTTTGATCATTGACAACGCTTGTTGTTTCCATATCAGGTAGTTCGATTCGTCCAGCTTCATTGAAATTGGATTAGAGAATGTTTGAGGATTAAACTTGGTCTGTGCGGCTACCACGGTGTTGGTTGTGCTCGCATTGGTGGTTGGACTCTCCATGAGTGTCCAAGGCTCTGATACCATCTAAGATTCAGAGTGTATTCAGAAATGAAAGAAAACGAGACTATATTGTTTCAACTCACGTTTCATGATAAGTGCATTACATTGTATTTATAGAGTTTTAAACTTAGTTGCATATAACTACACGTACAACTGTCATAACTAACTTTAGTTAATCATTAACTATCTATACTCTAACATTCCAACACCCTTCAGGTTCTGGAAATACTATATCAAGAGCTCTGCAACCCCACAATGCCACCTGTCCATACACATAATGTAATTATTCGAAAACATTCATATACGAGGCCCTTCTATTCATATATCAGGAAATTTTGACAGCTCGAAATATTAATTTGGAAGATGAATTACCTCGTGACCATCCTCAAATGAATTGAATATGTGAAATGTGAAATTAGTTTCCACCGCAAACCATTTGATTGAGTCTGCATCGCCATAGCGAGGCATTACCCCGATCCTTGCATATTCCCCCTTATCATACTTGATTAATCTGTATGTACATGAAAACCCAAGTCACGTACAGAATTTTTTGGTTTTTCTTAAAAGAGTAATTAGCTTTTGAAACCACAAAATGTTTGTAAAATTGAGCCCTAGCACACAGTTTCTTATAATAGTGAAGGATGAGCACTCACGGGCCTAATCTAAGTAGTCTTTTGAGATCTATGATTAGTGGAAAATCCATGATCACATTGTACCTGAGCAAGCCAAATTAATATCCGGAAATTCACGAACTTGCGGTAATTAATTTACATATTGCGTAGCTGAATGGTTTTTAGATAACCGAGATTACCTCTGTGTCACCCCTATCTCATGGCAAAAACTGCACATCTCTAATTTGATATCCACTTTATGGATCATTTTGGTTCCATCAGCTGAAAACGGCTTGAGCAAAGTCACACACACACACACATATATATATATTCACAACGTCCGACATTTTATAACTCGTAAAAGATCATACCAGAGATTATTCCAACCTCATTGAAAGGTTTAGAAGCGTTTACCCCCAGCGTAACCAGCTCCCCTGTACCTGGAGCTTTCTGTAATGATACCATCAAAAGAAGCTGATCCTATTCAGCAGACACTTGCAAGTGTATGAGCACAAAACTAACGTACGTGGTTTCATTAACCCTATCTACCTACTATATATCCATATATGTGTGTGTGTAAAGAGGGAACCTTTGGGTGGCTAATGAAAGGCCGATTCCAGGCTCCACCGACATTCCAATTCCTTATAGTCTTGAGGGTGAAGATGTCAATCTGATGTCATTTTCAGCGATTGAGTAGAACTTCCCCGAATGCTCGAACACGTTCGTGTTACTCAAAAGTTTGTTAGCTTTGCCAAATCTCAACGGTACATATAATCCACAAGATGTACAAAACGTATCATGTGGAGTCATGAGATGGCCTTAGTATATAAGATATGCAGTGTTTGATATTTTTGGCAATATCCTAAGGTATTCGCTGGCATCATGTCAGGGGATGGGTAAAATATTATAGTCGTGACATTATTTTAAGATACTCGATCAATGCCATTATTATGAGTATGATAACAGAGTCTTTATTTTCAAATTAAAAAAAAAACTTTTTTCCATGTTCAAATCCATCTTTTATCGAGTAATAAACTTAATGTTCATTTTTTTGGGCCTATTGAGTCCTTAAATCTCCTAACCCAAATCTATTTATTCAAACAAAATTTTGAAATAATCAATTTTTTTTTTCAGGTTGAAACTCATATATATAAAATATTTATATAATCACACCAAAAATAAATAAAATGTCCTTCAAATATTAATATTATTCAAATACATAATGAAACATAATTTGAAATTCATAATTAGGGAGTCAAAAATACTCTTCAAAACAGTGCATTCAATGCAATAATTAATAGTAATTCAAAATTTTTAGACTTTTATTATTTATCAAGATTATCATTAAAATCATAAAACCTATATTCCTACAGATTTAAACTCTAAATACTAAATCCAAAAATTCAAAATCCTAAATATTTAAATAAAAAAGTAAAAAAATCATTTAATATTTTTTTACAAAAATAATTGACCAATATTAATAAATAAAAACACTTTCAGAAGTTAAAATGACAAATATTTTTTAAAATTAAAATCACAAATATATTTTTATTTTTAGAAATTTGAGTTTAGATTTTATATTTAAATCCAATAATCAGACTTAAACAAATTAAAAATCCAAGCTTGTACTTAACTTTCACAAACACCGATCGGACTTAGCCCAGTTTCACATATACATTAGGTCAAGCACATAATACATAACTACTTTTAATTATTCTAAATTTTTCTTCTGTTATTAAATCAGTCAAGACCTTTAACCTCTGTTTGATAATCTTAGTATTTGTAATTTTTTTTTGCACGTTTCTATATATATATATATATATATATATATATATATATAAGATAAGAAACGGTGGATTGGGATTTCCGGACAAGGGTTGTAATTAGAGTCAGGTTCAGTTGATTATAATTACATTTCAAATTTTGCTAGCCGATCCATATAAGTATTTTAAAATATAATATATATATATATATATATGTATGTATGTATGTATAGTATATCATACTCTATAACATATATTATATAAAATAACACATACAACTAATGAATGATTATAGAATATTTTAAATTATGTAATAAGTTGTTAGAGGTTTTTAATATAGTCACATAAAAATCCATTTATTTAAATTTTATTAGCTTCTTTTTCTCAAAAATTGTATAGAAAATAGCTTAATATGAGCTTAATTTAAAGATGAAACAAGGTTGAACGTGAATTTATATTTTAAGTTTTAAACTGAGCCAAGACTGTGCTTGAGCCTTAATATATAATAAATATTATTATTGGGGCTAACTTGCTTTGACTGCTTGGGTAAGGGAACGCTAGCTACAAATTTTAATATCTTTGTAAATAATAATAGTCTTATGAGACACTAAGCCTACTTCTTTTGAATGTGGTGAGATTAATTAAAATACTAACCGAATTTAAAATAATGGCAGACAAAATAGCGAGGGAATCGCCATATACTGCAGGGAGAAAAGCTCGTTTTTTTCTTTGTCTTTCATGCAGGAAAGTATCGGATTCAACGTATCTGTTGTTGTACAACACAGTCTTGCCGCCATCACTCTCTTTTCTAAAATATAAAGCATGAAGCATTCCTTCACCTTCCACCCAAGCGTCACTTGACCTCCCGAACATAGACTTGGTTGATTTCCATCCTCCAAAAAGTGGATTTGATCCTAAAATAAAGTATTATTAATGCACATGCATATTATTATGCAGACATTTGCGACATATTTATTATCAATATCGATTAATTGAAGCCTGAAAATTGCTCGATTAAGGAAAAGGTTCCAAACATAAGATTAACATATTAACTAGAGCTAGTTTTATGAGTGATTTTTATAAGAATTACTACTTTAAAGATTAGTCAATTTATGTAACCAAATAGATCAATACCAATAACCTAAAAACGGTATTTTTGCTCTCCTTAATTTTTTATTATTGTTAAACAAAGTGAATGTCTCATCCTTCGAAACATTAGTTAAGCAATGAATATAAAAGTTTGTGAGGAAGCTAGGTAGATATTGGGGAAGTAGATGAAGAAAAGTTGACAAGCGAGAAGAGACCATTTCTAATATAGACACCATCCGGAAAACCATCGGGGACTTGGCCTTCGATGCTGGTAATAGCCACAGCTTCACCCAATTCTTCCACCGGAGCAAAGTTACTCTGCACTCACACACAGTTAATTATATCATCCATACATGTAACATGGTGAATAAAACTACGCAGGACCGTGCAGGAAGAAGAGAAAGAAGAAGAAGAAGTAGTAGAACAAATTTTAGAGCTTAAAATGTCACACCTGGGATGGAAGCATTGGCTGGTCGATAAATTCGAAGACGGAATCCACAAAAGCGCCCGGTAAATTAGCACTTGTATCTTTTATGGTTTGTAAGGCACGTCGAGGCAAAGCTCTCAAAATGGGGTGCTCAACAACCAAAATAAAATTCCATTTTACACTCGTTTAATTAAATTCGAACATGTGCTTCCTTATGTAACTGAAGAAAAGGTAGTAGACTTATTTATTGTTTACCTTGAACACAGAGGATAGTGTATTTTTGGGGTGATCAAAATTGTATGGGACAGCAGGTCTTCTCTGATAAATAATGGAGCAATTCGCTGGGACTGCCATTGATGCCATTTTTTTCTCTTTCAATTATCTTACCTCTCGGCTATGCGTTTATATATCCATAATGTGGGATCTCAGCCCTACTGAATAAAGACCACTTTCTGAAAAAACAATAAAAAAACACCCAACTTGACAAACTCAATTCTAGTTGTACGAGAGGTATGAATCCAAAATAGATTCTCATAATTCATCACTTTTAATTTTAAAAAGAGATAAATATTAAGTGTGTGAAATTTAATACATAAGTGAATCTCACATATTCAAGCTTAGATTTATCATTTAAAGAGATCTCATATATTGAGTTCAGCTCTCTTTAAAATTGATAGTGTTAATTTAAAAAAATTAAAAAGATCCGAATTAATTAACTTGCATCAAAAAGTATAGAAAATCGTCAACTTTTACCGAAGAGTATATTGAATAATACTAATTGCAAAGATACCTTGTCTAGTACATTCAACAATGACAAAAATGATGAGACAAAGAATAGGTCAAGTGAACATTTTTTATCCCTTTCTCAAATTACATCACAAGCATTCTTAATTTCTTCCCATTTAAAAATTATTTTTCAATAAAATAATAAAATCACCAAGTCAATTTAAATTCTATAATTTTTTTCTTTTCAATAATTCAATACGTTTTATTTATTCTAACCCACCCTCCGTAATTGATGAGAAAAAAAAATATCCATCTTTTGGGTGAAATTAGATCAATGACTCAACCCATGCAAGGCAAAAAGATATTTGCCTCTTAAAACATAAAAGCTAGCCTCAAATAGTGATTGGAGAGGCTAATAAAACAAAAATGTTTATCATAAAATTTAGTGGCTCAAATCTAAGCTAGCTGACCAAATTATGCTTTTATTTGTATGCGAAATGTATTGCTTCTATCAAGAACAACTTTTTTTTTTGGGACAAATTCAATGAAAACAACTTCACATAACCAAGAATTACAACCAACAAATCCTAGGTGTGCTTAGAAGAAAGAACATTGCTTAACCCAGCTTGCGCTTAAGGAAAATCAAGAGAAAAACAAAGAAAGTTACAAAGTCCTAAAGAAAAAACATATGACTTTAAGTCAAACCAAATCTAGTTAATCACAATCTTTGAGGTTTCATGATTTGAGCAAACTTGAAAGGCTTAAGATCCATTTGCTGAGTCAAGCATAGTTATGGTGTGAGCAACAACATTTCTTCTACTAGCTATTAAGACCAAAAACTTACTCAACTCTCTAGGCAGAAGAGGAAGAAGGAGTAGATCCTAGTCCAAAACCCATTTAAGTAGAAAATAACCACATACCTTATAGAAAGTTACAAATTTCCTAAAAGCAAATCTTAAAAGATAATATAATAGGAAAACAAATAACCTATAATACCATATTTCCACAGTGGGTGGTATACAATTTTGCTCAACTATTTTATACATTGATTTATCCAAAGTTAAATAGTCCTCTTTAGATTAGAAACGCAATAAGGTATAGTTCATTTTTTTATATCACTTATTCAATGGTTTTAAAATGTTTAAACTATTGGATCAAGGTTATTTTGGCTCATGACTTTGATGATAATAAAAGCTAAAATTTATTAATGTAAAAGTCTATTTTGTGTTGGCCTATTCTCAATTATTTGTATTGTCTAAAAATAAAAATATAAATGAATATGTAACAAAATCTCTGTCTCTCTCAAACAAGTAAAATAAAAACATGGTATAAGTGTTTCAATCTTTATGTCTTTCTCTCTTTAACAACTATCACTTTTATGAAGAAAAGGTAATAATATTTCTTTAACCTATAAAGCAAGCATTTAATAGCATTTATAATAATTAGACAAAATCAGTTGCTTAGGAATAACTTATTATGCTGACATTTGCCACTAAAGAGAAAGCTGATGAACATTAGAGACATATTTTCTCTGCCCCATCCAAAAAGCTACCATTATCATCATGTGATCTTTAATGGTTAGAAGTTATTGAAGCTTTATAAATATATGGAATACTTAAATGCAGATAAGGACATGAAAATAAATTTTATGCGTCATATAAAAATAGAGAAGTTATATATCTAAAAGATATTTTGAGTTTCTGATGTATCAGCTTTTAAGAAGCATTTATTAAGCTTAGTGAAATCCCTATTTAGATGATAAATTACTATTCTATATTACAATTTATAACTACCTGGTTGTAAGAGTGAGTTGTAAAAAACTTTGTTTAAGTTTAAAGTGAGTTTGTAAAACTTGTGTTAGTAGTAAGCACGTGAAACCAACATCTTATAATTTTTCAAATTGATTGAAGGAAAATTCATCAAGTTTTAAGGGGACTGAATGTAGGTTTGAGGGATTGAACTAGAATAAAGCTAGTAGTGTGTTTCTCTCTCTCTCTCTCTCTCTATCTCTTTTTATTCATTACATATTCTATGTCCTTCACTTTTGGAGGATTTTCCACTTGCATATACGAGCTCATACCCTTTCATATAACTTGCTTTATGTGCATATGGTAGTCTGCTTTCTTTGTCTATATTAACTTGCTCTACCTACTTATTGTTTCTTAGCTTTATTTACTATTTACTTACTTTACTTTCGTATAGCTTGCTCCACATGTATATAGTAGTTTACTTCATCTATTTATATTAACTTGCTCTATCTGCTTATCGTTAACTTACTTCATCTACTATTTTCTTGCTCTATTTTGTGCCTTTTCCATTGCCATATTTGCAAAATTTTATATCATTTAAATTTTCTGCATATCACACATATTCACCCTCTTTAGGTGTGATTATCAATTGGTACCAAAGTTGGTTTCACTTGTTTTTGTACTTAATAACTAAAAGAAAAGGTTCTGTTTGTTATTATAGAAAATGAATACTCATATTTTTAAGAGAACTTACTTCCAAAAGGGATTTTTAACTATCAAACGATCATATTTCACAAAGAAACACTTTTCACAATGAAAAGATAAAATGAAAATATATACCAATTCTACTTATTATCTAGTGAGAGAAGTCATTGAAGATGGCCTTAAGATACTTAAAAAGATGGATCTAATGACTAGAGATATCGTGAATAGGCCCAGAAATGAACGAATAGAAGATGATATTAAACTAGTTCAATGAAATGATCAAGTAAGAAACATTTTAATCTATGTTGTTAGTGGACCAAAATATGACAAAATATCAAGTTGGGAAACAACAACAAAAATGTGGGAGAAGCTTATTGTCACACATGAAGGAACCTTCAAAGTTAAAGAAAATAACCTAAATGTGCTCGTATATAAATATGAACTATTCCACATGAAAGAAAATGAAGATATTGAAAAAATGTACAATAGCTTTGCCAAACTTATAGGTGATTTGGAAGTTCTTACTAAAAAATATACTGATATTGAACTCAACCATAAGATCCTCATATGTCTTTTGCAAAGATAGCAATATAAGGTGGGTTTCATTGAAAACATAAATCTACCAACATTATTTTATAATGAACTACAAGGTATACTTATTGTATATGAAAAGAATCATCTCAAAAGACACAAACTGGGACAAAGAAGAAAATTAGTTTTTTTTTTAAGGCTATCAATTATTGAAGAGATCTTTAGTAAAGAAGATGAAGGAGAGCTGAATGCTCAAGACATAACCTTATTCTTAAAAAGATTAGGTAAGTATGCCAAAAGGAAGAAGGAGCTTTGGAAAAATTAGCACTTTAAAAAATAACTACAGAAAAGAAGAATAAAAGAAAGTTGCAATCACATATTATGAATGTAGAAAAAGTGGATACATCATATCAGAATGTTTGCATATAAAGAAGAAGCTTGTTAAATCTTATGCAAAGAAAAAGGTCATGGTAACATGGAGCAATGATAATGAAAATAAGAAGAGTTGAAGCAAGAAATTGCAAATATGTGTATCATGGTGCTAGAAGTCAATGAGGTGCAAAATGAAAACTTTCTCTTTTATGATAAACTCAATGAAACTTTTAATAATCTTCTCACTAACTTTGAGAATATATTTTCAAAATATGAAGAACAACTCCAACTAAATTCTAAAATTGATAAGAATATTTATATTCTTGAAACCAAATTGGACTTAACTCTTGCAGATAATAGAGATCTAAATCAATAAGTTGCTATTTTAACAAGAGACTTAGCAAATTTTATAAAAGGGGAAGGAAATATAAATATATTGCTTAATAAATAAAAATGTATGTTTGATAAATCAAGTATTGGGTATAAAGGAAAAACATGTAAAATTGTATAAAAATTTCTTCATTAAGCTAGTATAGTCCATTATTCATTTATTTTGTAATAAGAATGATTACGCATATTATAAATGTAAATCCAAAAAGAAAAATTTAGTTTGGGTTCCAAAGGAACTATTACATCTAAACTAATTTGGAATAACCCAAAAAGATTTTAATAACTTAAGAAAAGATAAAAAATTTATAGGTGTGCCTGAAAAGAAAGATATTAGAATATTAATAGTTTTTGAATAATGGTTGTTTTAGACATATGACTAGAGACCCATTATAATTTTTATCTTTCACAAGAAAAGATAGAAGATCTATTATCTTTGGTGATAGAAAAAAAGGTAAGATCATTGATATTGATAAGCTTAAACTAACTAAAAATTACTGCTTAGATAATGTTTATCTGGTTGTTATCCTAAAACATAATTTACTTAATATCAGCTAACTATATGATGAAGGTTATAGAGTAATATTTGAGTCTATGCATTGCATAGTCTATAATGATAACAAAGCCTTATTTATAAGTCAAAGATTTAAAAACATTTACATTCATAGCTTGAGTAATTTTAGGTCAATGAGTATAGCATGTCTTTCCTTTATTTGTAATGATCTTTAGTTGTGGTATTAAAAGTTTGGACATATAAGCATACATATTACATCTAAACTAATCTAAATTTGATCTTGTAAAAGGTTTCTTAAAGCTAGATTTTAAAAAAGATTACTTATATGATGTATGCCAATTGAAAAAAAAAAAGTAAGATCTTCTTTTAAATCTAAAGAATTTGTCTCCTCTTCTAAGCCACTCCAATTATTACACATGGTTCTCTTTGATCCTACACAAATTTGAAGCTTTGGTAAAAAAATGTTATACTTCTGTTATCATTGATGACTTCTCTAGATTCACTTGGGTTCTCTTTCTTTCTCATAAGGATAAAACTTTTTAAGAATTTTAAGGGGACTTTATAAAAAAGTTTAAAGAGAATAAAGGTATTTAATCTCTAGTATTCGAACTGATTATGATGGAGAATTTAAAAACAAATTATTTAAGAATTTTTATGATGAGCAGGTTTTTAATCATAACTATTTTTGCACCAAGAACTCAACAATAGAATGGAGTTGTTAAAAAGAAAATTTGTACTCTTCAAGATATGGTTAGAACCATACTCATTAATAATGATTTTTCCAATTGCTTTTAAGTGGAGGAAATAAATACCGCTTGTTATATCTTGAATTATTGTCTTATTAAACCTATTCTTGAAAAAACTCTATATGAATTATGAAAAGATAAAAATCATATGCTAGTTATTTCCATACTTTTAGCTATAAATATTTTATTCATAATAATAGAAAAAGATAACTTAAAAAAATTTGAATCAAGGAGTGATGAAGGCATATTCTTAGGATATTTAACATCTAATAAATCATATAAAGTTTTTAATAAGATAATGATGATGGTTGAAGAGTCTTTGCATGTGGCATTTAGTGAAACTACTATGCATGTGGCATTTGATAAAACTAACCCTGCCCTAAGAAATATAGTGAATCCAGATGAGGACAAGAATATCTTAGGAGTAAATCATTCAAGAAATCAGTAACCAACTTCAAATATAGTAGATAGAAAAAAAAAAACTAAACTTAGAAAGCAGCTCTAGCCTACTCTAATATTTTAAGAAAAGTACTAGTAAGGATATAGATCTTCAAATAAACAACAACAAGGTAGTTGAAAGACCAAATGTTAAGAAGTTGTACCAAGGGATATCAGATTGCTAAGAAAATGGAAACACTCATTTACTTATCCATCATAGTATATTATACAAGGCCTAAATAAAGGATTATGTGCTAGATCTTTATTCAAAAACTGTAGTAATAACTTTACACTTTTGTCCTAAATTGAGCCTAAATAAGTTGAAGAAGCACTAGCTAGACAATGAAAATTGGATTATTGCCATGCAAGAAGAGCTATATCAATTTGAGAGAAAGAAAGTATGATATTTAGTGGAATATCTAGAAAGTGTATCCATCATTGGAACAAAATGGTTGTTTCACAACAAGCCAAATAATTAAGGTAATGTCATAAAAAACAAAGCTAGATTAGTGGCGTAAGTTTATACTCAACTAGAAGATATAGATTTTGATAAAAATTTTACTCTAATTGCTAGAATATAATCTATTAGAATGTTAATTGTTTATGGACCTTTCATGAATTTTAAATTATATCAAATGAATATTAAAAGTGTTTTCCTAAATAGATTTATAAATGAATAGGTATATGTTAAGCAACTTCTTAATTTCAAGGATGAAAAACTACCTAACCATATGTTTGAATTCTCTAAAACTCTTTATGTTCTAAAGAAAACTCCCAGAGCTTAGTATGAAAGATTGAGTGCTTTTCTCTTAGAAAGCAAATTTTCAAAAGGAAAAACTTAATACTACCTTCTTCATTAGGAAAAATAGAAACAATTCCTTACTTGTGCAAATTTATATAGATGATATAATTTTTTTTACAATACTAATAAATCTTTATGTAAAGAATTTGCCGAACTTATGAAAGGTGAAGTTGATATGAGTATGATAGGAGAAATGAATTTTTTTTCTTGAACTATAAATCAAGCAAATAAAGAAAGAAAATTTCATTAATAAAGTTAAATACAATAAAGAGCTAATAAATAAATATGGTTTTCAAAATTCCCAACTTATGGAAACTCTAATATGTCCCTCATTCACTTTTGATAAAGATAAGAATGGTAAGGACTTTAAACTAAAAAAATATAGATGTATGATTAGCTCACTATTTTACTTAACCGCTAGGAGACCAAATATCATGTTTATTGTTTACAAGTGTGCAAGATTTCAAATAAATCTTAAAGAATCACACTTTACTACTTTGGTGGAAATACAAGACTATGGTTGTGGTATCTTAAAACTAGCTCCTTTGATATAATTGGATATGTTGGCATAGATTTTGCAGGAAATAAATTAGATAAAAAAAAGCACCAACAATAGCTACCAACTTCTTGGAAAGTCTCTGGTGCCTTGATTTAACAAAAAGCAAAATTTTATAACTCTCTCCATTGTTGAAGATGAGCATATAACATTTAGAAGTTACTACATCCAACTTCTATGGATGAAACAATGACTAGAAAACTATTTTATAAGTTTCAACCACATTTATATATTTTGTGATAATACAAGTGTTATCTACCTCACAAAAAACTTAGTTCATTATTCTTAGACTAAGTACATTGAGATAAAACATCACTTTATCAAAGATCATGTTTAACAAGCAGATGTGGAGGTAATATGTACAAACTAAAAATCAATTTGTTGATATATTTATCAAATCCCTACTGAAAAACAAGTTTGTATCTTTTGGAAAAGAACTTGGAATGATTGATAATATATGATGTTTTTTATGTATTCCTTTATGTAAAGCTACCTACTTCCTCCACCTTATTTGTTGGTTTCTTCAATCTATATTGCTTATTACTCTATTCTTGATTTGCACATTATTGTAACTTTGCTGAATAAATGCATTTCTTTATTCTTTGAAATGAGTATGCTATGCATTTCTATTATTGCATGACACATGTCTTTAAACTTATTAGATGAAAAATTAATTCGTTGACATTAATCACCATATAATATAAGGCAATGGTCAAATTTAATTAGTTTTCAAAATAGTACATCTCAAAGTTTAACATTAATGATGGTTACCTTTAATAATGGTTAGCATTAATGATGCCTAGCTTTCTAATGTTTGAATGGCAAGTGTTTTAAAGTCATTTAGCATTAGAAATGAAGCATCATTTCCTTGAACCTTTCTCATTTCATTCTTTTGAAACCTTCTGTCCAAAATTTAAAGTAGTTTATAGACGAACGAATAAATCGATTCACATTTGATCTTCAAAGATCTCAAAGACAAAAAAATTTTATCCCCATTAAAGGCATTATGGACGTTAAAGAAGAATACAATAAGCACCAACAAGCATTATAAAAACTCATATTGGAAAAGATAACAAAGCAAAATCCTTAGTCCAAAAAAAGGATAAATGTTAGCAAAAACCTAGATTAGATTGAAAAAGAAATATAGAAGCACCCAAAAAAAACCTACAAGCATTGGTATTCTAGAAACCCCTCAAAGAAATTGTTAGCAATAACAAAGGGAAAAAGGAAAAAAAAAAAGAATAGGGACAAAGAGTGAAACAGAGAATCTATTAAGCATTCATTGCCTAAGTTTCATTCGAAAGAACATTTGGAAAGGTATCTTACTGATTTTATGCAAAGATCTATTGCCAATAGTAGATGTGTAGATTTTACGAAACTAACCCAATTAAACTATCTTATTAAAATGGATTTTAAATCCATGAAATGGACTCCGTTGGTAATTGTAAATAAACTAGTTTATGATGACTTAGTTCAAGAATTTTATACAAATTTACCTGTTATCAAAGAAGAAAAGGCTATAAGTTCACTGGTTAATGGAAAAATAGTAATTGTGGATGCAAATACATTAGAAAAGATTTTTGACGTATCTTTTATAGGAGACCCTAAATATTTCTTTATTGGTTATTCTTGGCTTGTTCAAATGCAAGCAATGTATGCCGATGCTTTTAAAGTTGTGGTTGAAGGGAGGGACTTGATAATTAGAAGGAAAATAAATGCTTAGGTGGTTTCTTTTCCTTATCAAGCAATAACACATATAATAGAACTACTATGTTTTCCTACATTAAAATTCCATATGTGCTATCCTAAAGAGATTTTTTCTGGGTCTACAATCTAATGGCCTAGCAAAGTATCAATATATACTATTGGATGCTAAAATATATGGAGGAAACTATTCATGACTTTTCACAAGTCATAAGTCTACCTTATAAGATGCTTCTCACTTGACTTTTCAAAGGCCAAAGAGTAATTTTTAAGGGATACACCCATCAGATAGTTTCTATGACTTATGATGTTATCATCCACAAATCCATGAAGTATACACAAATTAATGGAAAATGGATTAAAAACTATGAAGTAGAGGAATTCAAGGTTGATCTTAAAGCTTTCTATGCCAAGGTTAAAAGATATCTACCACAAGCTCCTCTATCTCCTATCACAAAAAATTCCATGAGAACTTCCTTCTCTAGATGGAAGAAAGTTGCTAACCTTATTCTGGAGAAACCTATAAAAGAATCTATTGAAATAGAAGTTGTTGAGATACTTTGGAGGAACAACTAGTCAAAGATTACTTTATGTCAGAACTAGTTGAGGAACCTTTTGATTTCCCAATAAACACTTACTCTCCTATGCAATGAATGATGCTCCTCCACCTTTAGAGCCACCTTTACATCCTCCTTAACTTCTTGAGTCCATCCTCCAAAATCTTTTGTGCCCCCTCTATTTAGTACAGATTCTTTCTGCAAAAGAAAAAAAAACTTGAAGTAACTCAAATTTTTTTGACTTTAAAGAAGTTGTGCTCCTTCTACCCATTATCTTTTCCTCCTCTCCTCCACCTTTAATTCTTGATTTCTTTCACCTGTCTCTTCCATTTATCATAACTCTCTTCCTCCACCAAAATCCCCTTTCCTACCTCTAACTCTAACTGAATCTCTTCCACTTATACTCTTTCTATCTTTAGATTCTGCTCATTCACTCTTTTGTGAAGATCATAAGCTCCTCCTCCCTTACTTTTACCTCCTCCTCCAGCCAATGTATAGCCATCTTCCAACAATAAAGTTCTTCAGCTTCCTCACACTTTAAATTCAAATGTGCAAGAACTAATGAATGATTTTGATTACATGACCATAGATGTTGGAACTATACAAAGCACGGTCAGTAGTCATTGGGTTATAAGGCAACAATTGGACTTTGTACCACTAAACTACATGACTCCAAGCATGCCTTTCAAAAGGATAGACAAGTATTGTTACAACAACTTCAAGATATTGAATTTGGCATTCTTTGCCTTACTGATCATATAAGGCAAGCTTTCCATCATTTAAATCAACAATTTAGAAATGCACTTTAATTTCTTGAATATTTTATAATTTTAGTTACATATCTGTGATGTTTTAGATTTATGCTTTTCATCAATTGCTTCTGTTATCATCTATTATTTGTTCTATGCTCTTTTGTCCTTTAACCTTTTGTTGTTAACAAAAAAAGGGAGAATAGTTTCATGCAAAATTTGACTATGTGTTATGCGTGTTTATTTATAGCTCCACTAAATCTTTTTGTACCTTTTTTTTTTTTTTTTTGCTTTTGTGCTTTACACTCCTAAGCAAATTATTTTTTAAAGATCACTAATATTCAGATGGAACATATATAGCTTTTACATGAATTTTAACTCTTGCATTGTTATATTTTTTTATCATAAAAAAAATGAGATTGTTAGCCTAAGGTTGTCTTAGCATATAACTTTGATGATAACAAAAGTTAAATTTTATTCATATAAAAACCCATTTTGTGTTGGTTTGTTTTCAATTCTTTATATTGTTTGAAAACAAAAATATTAATGAATATATAACCAAATCTTTGTCTCTCTCAAACAAGCAAAATGAAAATGTGGTATAAATGTTTCATTCTATTTGTCTTTCTCTCTTTTATGACTATCCTTCTATGAAGAAAAGATGATAATCTTTCTTTAATCTCTGAAGCAAGCATTTAATAGCATTTATGAAGGTTAGATAAAATGGATTACTTGGAAAGAACTTCTTATGCTAACAATTAGCGCTAAAGAGAAAGATTATGAACGTTAAAGACACGCCTACTCTGCCCCCTCCAAAAACTACTATTATCATCTACCCATCTCTAACAACTAGAAGTTATTAAAGCTTTATAAAGACATGAAAAACTTAAATGAAGACAATAACTTGAAAATAAATTTTACACATCATGTAGAAAGAGAGTAATTATATCTCTAGAAAATATTTTGAGTTTCTATTGTAATAGCTTTTAAGAACTATTTGCCAAGCTTACTGAATTTTCTATTAAGAGGATAAATTGTAATTCTATAGTATAATGTGTAACTCTCTGATTATGACAATGAATTGAGGGTGAGCGTTAGAAAACTTTGTTTAAGTTTAAAGTAAGCTTATAAGACTTGTGTTAGTAGTTAGAATGTAAAACTAGCATCTTGTAATTTTTCAAATTGATTGAAGGAAAATATCTTAAATTTTAATGGGACTAGATGCAGGTTTGAGGGGTTGAACTATGATAAAACTAGTAGTCTCTCTTTCTCTCTTTCTTTATTTTTCTTTTTATTTATTATATATTTTACTTCCTTCACTTTTAGATGATCCTTTACTTGCATATACAAGCTCACAATGCTTTCCTAGAACTCGCTCCACGTGTATATAGTAGCCTGCTTCATCTGTCTATATTAACTCACTCCACTTACTTACTATTTGCTCATTCCATCTTACTTCAATTTCATATAGCTTGCTTCACATGCATATAGTAGTTTGCTTCATCTATTTATGTTAACTCGCTCTACTTGCTTACTGTTTACTCACTCAACTTTGCGTCTCTTCCACTTTCATATTTGCAAAATTTTATATTATTTAAATTTTTTTACATATTATATTTATTCACCCCTTCTAGATGTGATTATCATCAATATAATCTTCATTTTGCCTATTAAGAAGTCTTATTAAATATTATAGTTCTTATACTCCTACCAAATTAAAGAAAAATCATTAGATTTGAAAATCCAATGATATATGAGATCTTCTGATTTGTTTTATGAGATTAACTTATGAATTTTGTACTTTTTTTTAGTCTTAATTATTAAAGGCTTGATATAATCAAGGAATCTATATTCCACCAACAAAAAGGAAAAAGTAGCTAGAATTACATGGAATTGATATAATGTTACTATTCATAATTTCTTATGAGAATATAAATAGCGAAAAGAAAAAAGGAACAATCAGTGAAATAATAAGTAGTCCTTTTACTCTCAACTCTCTATAAAACACAAGGTTAGAGGAAGAATACAAGAGAGGAGAAGTTTAATGGCACTCCCTCATAAAACATTTAAGGATGAATTTTTTGGGTGATTAAAATTGTTTGGGACAACAAGTCTTCTTTGATAAATGGAGCAATTCATTGAGATATATGATGTCATTTCTTTCTCCTTTAATTACCTTAGCTCTCAACTATGCATTTATATATCCACAATGTGGGACCTTAACCCTACTAAATAAAGGTTACTTTCCAAAAATAAAAATAAAAATAAAAATAAAAACACTCAACCAAACTCATTTTTAATTGTATGATAGATATGAACCAAAATAGATTCTCAAAATTTACCATTTCAATTTTAAAGAAAGATAGATATTAAGTTTGTGAAATTTATTATATAAGTGAATCTCACATATTCAAGTTAGTTAAGGAGATTTCATATACTTTGTATTTGTCTCTCTTCAAAATTAATGATGTCAATTCCAAAAAAAAATTAAGAAAATCCAAATTAACTAACTTGCACCAAAGAGTATAGAAAATCATCAACTTGTACTAGAGTATTTAAATAGTACCAATTGCAAAGATACCTTGTATACATTCAACAATGACAAAAATGATGAAAGAACATTATTTATGCCTTTCTCAAATTATATCATAAACATTTTTTATTTCTTCCCATTTAAATTTTTTTTAATAAAATAATAAAAAATTACCAAGTCAATTTAAACTTTATATTTTTTTATTTTCAATAATTCAATACATTTTATTTATTTCAACCCACCATTAGTAATTGATGAGAAAAAAATAAAAATTTATCCATCTTTTAGCTGAAATTAAATCAATGGCTCAACCCACGTAAGGCAAAAGGATATTTGCCTCCCAAAACATAAAAATTAGCCTTAAATAGTGATTGGAGATGTTACTAAAACAAAAATGTTTATCGCTCAAAATTTAGTGGCTCAAATCTAAGCTAGTCGACTAGATTATGCTTTTAATTGTATAGGAAATGTATTGCTTCTATCAAGAACAACTTTCTTTTTTTGGACAAATTCAATGAAAACAACTTTGTAGAACTAAGAAATACAACCAAGAGATCCTAGGTGGGCTTATAAGAAAGAACACTACTTAACCTAGCCTATGCTCAAGGAAAATCAAGAGACAAACAAAGAAGCAACAAAGTCTTAAAGAGAAAAAGATATATGACTTTGAGTCAAACTAACTTTGGGCTAATCACAATCTTCGAGGATCCATGTCTTAAGCTAACTTAAAAGGCTTGAGATCCATTTGCTAAGTCAAGCATGGTCATAGTGTGAGCAACAACAATTATTTCGCTAGCCATTAAGACCATAAACTTACTTAACTCTGTCAGCAGAAGAGGAAGAGGGAGCATATCCTAATCCAAAACTCATTTAAATAGAAAATGACCACATATCCTATAGAAAGTTAAACATTTCCTAAAAGAAAAACTTAAAAGATGACATTACAAGAAAATAAATAACTCACAATACCATATTTCCATATAGTAGGTGGTTTACGATTTTGCACGATTATTTTATGAATTGATTTATCCAATATTGAACAACTATATTCAAATTAGAAATGCAATAGGGTATAGTTCATTTTTTTACCACTTATTCAATGGTCCTAAAATGTTTTAACATGATCTTCATTTTGTCTATTGGGGAGTCCCAATAAATATTGTCATTCTTATACCCTCTACCATATTAAAGAAAAATCATTAGATTTGAAAATCAAATGATATAAGACCTTGTGATTTGTTTTATGAGATTAACTTATGGATTTATAATTTTTTTTGTCTTAATTATTAAAGGCTTGATATAGTCACAGAATCTATATTCCCCCAAAATAAAGGAAAAAGTAGCTAGAATTACATGGAATTGATATGATGTCATTATTCATAATATCTAATGAGAATATAGACATAGAAAAGGAAAAATAATCAATGAAACCATAGATAGTCCTTGTACTCTCAACTCCCTACAAAACACAAGGCTAGAGAAAAAATGCAAGAAAGAATTTTGGCAGCACTCCCTCATCAAAAACATTTAGAAATGTAGTGTTTTATTGAGAATAAGAAAAATTCATTGTGTATGAATTCCTCATCCATACTTTTTCTATGGTAATTGGCCGTAAATAAATTAATTAAAAAAAACTTTCCCTAAGATAAATAAATTTCCAAATCCATGTCAATCTAAGGAATGTTTTAATCAAATGAAAAAAAAAATCAAGGGCAACTATTATATTATAAAACTTTTAAATTGACATGTCAAGGCCTTATTAACCCAGCCCCAATGAATTAGGCTACTTACTCCCCCTACATGCCTTCCCAATAAAGGCCTTCCTATTTTTTGTTAACAAAAAAATCTGTTTAAGACTAGAAATATAAAACCAAAAATAATTTTATTGCATGACAGTATTTTGGTGTGTTGGAAGATGTGTTCTTACTTTTTCAAAATCTTTATTTTTTTAGTTGAATTACTAATAAAGTGTGTTACATTATTTTTAAAAAAATATGTATGAAATATTGCTTGAGCTAATTGTCGTTATTCCTCCTTTTGTTCTATTCGTGTGAGTTGCTAGAGATTTGTTTAGTGCCACATTTCCTATAAATTGCGAGCTTGTTTAAAATAATAGTGATTTTTGTGTCCATTAATGCCCCTTAATCTATAACATGACTCAAATCCTTTCATGTTAATGAAATTTTATCGAATTGAAAATATATGTATATATATATATATGTATGTACAATAATTTGGTTTTGACGCGTGATAATAAGTGTTGAGTGTAAAAATGAAATTAGATTATTTTTAAAAAAGTTAAGTCCTACGTTGCTTAAATTAAAAGAGTTTTAAGTGTATATATTTTAAGATATATTATTGGACTTGTAAAAAAGCCTAATAAAGGAGGTGGGTTCATGTGCATAAAAACAAGCTAAGTTAGGCTTCTAGAAGAGGTTGAGATTTTAACTTTATAAAATTAGCAGCATAGTTTTCGATTTTGCCATTGGTTTTCAAAATTTTTCTATTAGAAATTGTGTAACAACCTTCCTTAATACCATTAATTTTGTAATATCTTCTCATAAACCTTATTTAATCTTTAACATTCCTCCTATTAAATTACCAACGTTTTTTTTTTTAATCCTAACATTCAACTTCTCACTAATATATATGTGTGTAGACAGGTTTATTTGCTCATTTGACACATAAAAACAAAAATAACAAACGTCCACACTTCCTTCTTCCTCTTCCTATTTAGGTTGCATCCTTATCTCATGTAGATATGTGTTCTTGAACTTATATAAAAAAAGATTTGTTTTATCTTGAGGAATATCTAAGAAGGCAGAATAATCTTTAAGAATAATGTTTTGTGACGTGACTCAAATTTTTAGTAATATCATTCCGCCTACATTAGGTTGCACCATGCATGGTGGGTTTCTTTTGTTGCACTTGTACATGGTGGGTCAAACCACATAGACCATTCTATATTTATATATCCTTAATGAACTTTTTTGAAAAACTAGAGGCTTTATTATTATTATTATTATTATTATTATTATTGTGATATAAAGTAATATAGTTCTTAAAAATTAAGCTTATCCTTTAATGCTAATTCATATAAAATAATATTATATATCATTAAATAATATAATTTTTTTCATAAAATAAAAAAAATATTCATAAATTTTGCGTACACTTTACCCATAAAAGATAATATTATGTACTAAATTCTAAACCCTAAACTCTATCTATATATTATTTCAAATAATGAAATTATAAAAAATATATAATATATATAATTAAGTCTATTGAAGTATTATACAATAATAAATAATAATATTACACTTATAAGCTAATTCTATTGAAAGCGTTGCAAAAGACACCGATGGCCGCCTCACGGTCACACGTACATTATTATCAAGCCTTGCTTTATTTGTTTTCATTTTATACGTTTATTTTTGCATAATTTAAACAGCTCAACTTATTTTAGAAACGCAAGAAGCTATAATAATATAATTGACCCAAAAAAAAAAAAAAGAAAACGAAGGTATGATAATATAATTCGTCTTCCTATTTAAGGGTCACAACGCATACTACTTAGTCCTAAAAACTATTGTCATTTTTATACCTCAGCAAATTAAGGAAAAACCTTTAGGGTTGAAAATCAAATTATAAATCAAAACTTATATATAAGTAATTACAGTCAATACCCACTTATGATTTTTTTTTGGGAACATTACTTATAAGTTTTGTGATATTTTCTTACTCTTAATTATTAAAGGTTTGATATAATCATGGACTTAATTCCAACAATAAAGAGTAAACTATATAACCTTTTCTTTTCAAAATTTAGTTAAATTATATTTAATACTTTTTTTTGTTAAAAAAATTTCACTTAACTCTCTTAATGTATGGTAAGAACTTTTTTTAATTTATTTTTTATCAATAAAATTGATTTTTTATAATATAAGACTATAATTTAATATGATAACTAAGATATTCACGTAATTTGATTAATGTATATTGTACAAAAAATAAATTTTATTTAAAATAATTAATCAGAGGGAAGGTTTTTACAATAATATTAAATGTCATAAAAATGGAATAATATTTTTAAAATAAAAAATTAAGTGTAATTTAATTTGTAAAAACTTAATATAATTTACTCTAGCTACAATTATATGGACTTAATATAATTTACTCTAGCTATAATTAAGAAGATTAATTACTTTTAATTAATTTTTTTAATACTTATAAATTAATTAATTATTTCTTATATATGAGATCGGAAGGAGTATATAATTATCTCAAAATAAGATTCAGATCCCCTACTCATCCTTTCCCTATTCATCCTCTACTTATTTTAATCTAAACCGTTAAAATTAAATTTGAATGGTTCACATTTAATATTTTTAATTTTTATATTTTGATACTTTTATTAATTTTAAAAAATAAAAAATAAAAATAATTTTTTAACTATCATATTTTAAAATAATAATAATTTAAATTAAAAATTTTAAAAAAATAAAAGATCAAATCTAAACCATCTAAATTTAATCTAGACCGTCCAATTTTAAAAAAGCACCTCGATCCGGATCCCTCAAAATAGCTGTATAATATTCGGGCAGCAGCTGTAAACTAATAAATGAGGATCCTTGATTAAAAATGAGAAAAGAAATATGAATGGAAAAGAACAAAGTTAGAAATTGATACGAAAATAAGATTGTCAAGCTATTGATTGCTTCTTTTTTATTAGCTCAGGATTCTGTGCAATGATTCCTTCTAATCTGTAAGAAAATTATTAATAGTGTTTTACTGATTAAAAATAATAAATAATAATTGAAGAGTTAGTTTTTTATTTTTGAAATGACACGAGACTTATGAATTTAACAGGCGCATGGGGGAAAAAATGAGGAATAAAAGTGACGCTGAAGTGGCCCTTCGTTGTGGCGCGAGGTGGCGTTCAGCTTAGTGTGCCCTCTGTCCGAAACACAACCTTCTGCTTCTGCTCCCCCTTCACCTTCAGCCCTTGAAAGGTATATAAATGTCCTCACCTTATATCATAGTAATCGGTGAAATTAATGAACGGAAGAACGTGTAGTTGAAGCTCCGACGCAGAAGTCTGTGCCAGTTACTTCACTTTATTTTTCTTGTACTTCCCTTCTTAAAATAAAGAAGCAAGCGCCCCTGTTTGATCACTCTGAAACTGCATGAAAAATCACAAACACCACATCTCTCAGAATTTGATTTTAACACCAGGTGCTTCAGGTAAACCAAATTTCAAGTTATCTGTTTTTGAATTCTTTATATGTTGTTTTCATAGCTCCCTTTGATTTTCGTTTCCTGCTTTCGATCATCATCAAGCCTCCCAGGGGAAAAAAAAGGAAAAGAAAAAGCTAATCGATGGTAGTGCCGGTAATTTCGAATTAGCCGGCTTTTGGGTTCGAATTAGCATGGTGGAAAAGTTATCACCAGAATTGAACTGTTTCTTCTGTTGCATGTAATTTGGTCGGTGGTAAGTTTATGTTTTGTGTATTTTGCGGACAACGACTTTGTTCTGGACTTTTGATCCCTGGCTATGTAGGAAAGCAGGGGTTGCTCTGTGGTGGTTCTTTTGCAGGTTGCTCTTTTCTTTTCTTCTCGTCTTTCCTTTCCGCATCTCTTGGGCCTTTTTTTTCGTTTGAATTACAATATTTGCCGGAATCAATCACAGTTATTTTTTCTTTTTGTACAATGGATTAAACAGTGTTCCATTAAAGAAAAAATTTCTGTTTTTTTCCCCTTTAGTTTAAAAATGCTATCTTTCTAACTGGATCTGGGTTTTTGGTGTAATCTGCAGAGGTGGTAAGATGGAAGTGGACTGACAGGGGGAGAATAACTTCTGCGAATGGGTCAAGATTTTTTGTCCTTGATTAAGATGGAAACAAAGAGATTGTTATGGTTCATTGGCTTCACATTTGCTCTGATTCTAGCATTTCAATATTTTGAACTTCCATATGGTAACGTGCTACACAATCCGTTCTATACCAGCAAGATTCCAATGTCAGGAGCTAGTAGCTTTCAGACTGCACAACCACCATCTAAGTCTGAAATATTTGATAATATGACAAGTTTGAATAAACCTTACTCTACTTATGGAGATGCCATTGAGATGGCAAATAAAACCAGGACCTCTGAGGAAGAGAAGACAGCTCCAAATTTTGGTTTTGTGTTGAAACCCGAAGGGGAATCAAACAAATCTTTTGGATTTGATGAGTCCAACAAAGTTTCCGCGGTGGACAACATTAAGAAATCAGATAATGGATCTGCAACGACGCATGCAGGAGGGCTTGGACACCACATTTATAATATTACTATGGGTTCAAATTATTTGACAAACAGTTCTGGAGAGGAAAACACTACATCTATTTCAGCACATAAAATTGGAAATTCATACACTAATTCTCTGTCCCTTTCTCCTGCAATACATCCTACACATCCAACAATAGTAAACCCAACTAATACAACTCCAGAATTATCAAATGATTCCAAGTCAAACATATCTTTAGTTTGGAGAGAAAACGTAGCTACTTCAGAAAAGGATCAAAGCTTCGGGCCATTGCAAATTGATATCAAAGTACAAGGCAAGAATTCCTCTGTCAGCAGTGTGGCTAAGAAGAATAAAGATTCTCATATGCCAATTCCAGAAGTAACATCAATATCTGAAATGAACAAGTTATTGCTTCAGAGCCATGCCTCGCACCATTCTATGGTATGTTATTTGAATGTTCATCTTATTTAAGTTTAGATACTTGGAGGATTTATGCCTCTTGATGTTGTCATGTTGACTTTCTTATGTTGCTAATTTGTTTCTAGAGGCCGCTGTGGTCTTCAGCAGTTGATCAAGAGCTACTGCAGGCTAGATCAGAGATTGAAAATGCACTTATTGTGAAGGATGATCCAAGCCTTTATGCCCCCGTTTATCAAAATTTTTCATTGTTCAAGAGGTATAATTTGATTACATATTTAAAAGGTGTAGAAATATCCTCCAGAAGTAAAATTCTATTCCTGAAATTGCTTAATTATGAATATTTAGGTGACATATTCCCCTTGTTTTCATTCTTATTTGTTTCCCAAACAAGGTAATATAATTTCTACCTCTAACTTTCGTTCCTGTAAAAAATTTTCCTTCCACTTTCACTCCTTCCAAATTGTCTGATATAATGACTGGAACACACTCAACTAATTAGCAGCAATAATACATGAAACAAGATATATTTTGGTGCTCTTAAACCATTCAGTTAACTTTCTAATTATCATGTGTCCAATTTTCAGGAGCTATGAATTAATGGAAGAGACTCTCAAAGTGTATATATATAGAGAAGGAGCAAAACCCGTTTTGCATTCACCATTTCTAAGGGGAATATATGCTTCTGAGGGATGGTTTATGAAGCTGATGGAAGCTAACAAAAGATTTGTTACCAAGGACCCAAATAAAGCCCACCTATTTTACTTACCATTTAGTTCTCGAATGCTGGAGGAAACCTTATATGTACAGAATTCCCATAGTCACAAGAACTTGATACAGTATCTGAATAATTATGTAGACATGATTGGGGGAAAGTATCCTTTTTGGAACAGAACCGGGGGAGCTGATCATTTTCTAGTTGCTTGCCATGACTGGGTATATTTTCCCTCCTTCAATTAATCCCTGTTCACTGTCAATTTGTTGGGTCCACCAACCGTTTGTCATTTAGATTCAATGAAATTGTAGACATTCTATCTCATTTATATTCTCTCCGCTATATATGCAGGCCCCCGCAGAAACAAGGGAGCGTATGGCTAAGTGCATAAGAGCTCTCTGCAATGCTGATGTCAAAGAAGGGTTTGTGTTTGGGAAGGACGTGTCTCTTCCTGAAACATTTGTCGTCAATTTTCAGAACCCCACTAAAGACCTTGGAGGATTTCGAGTTTCCAAGAGATCAAATCTGGCCTTCTTTGCAGGGAGTATGCATGGGTATGTTAGGCCAATTCTGTTGAAGCACTGGGAAAATAAAGATCCTGACATGAAAATATTTGGGAAATTGCCCAAGTCCACGGGGAACAGAAACTACATCAACTACATGAAGAGCAGCAAGTACTGTATATGTGCGAAAGGTTATGAAGTGAACAGTCCAAGAGTAGTGGAGGCCATTTTTTATGAGTGTGTTCCAGTTATTATATCAGACAATTTTGTGCCTCCTTTTTTTGAAGTGTTGAATTGGGAATCCTTTGCTGTTTTTGTGTTGGAGAAAGACATTCCAAATTTGAAGAGTATACTGCTTTCCATCTCCACAAAGAGGTATCTTCGAATGCAGATGAGGGTCAAAAAGGTGCAGCAGCATTTCCTTTGGCACACGAATCCTGTCAAGTATGATATATTTCACATGATAATTCATTCTGTTTGGTACAACAGAGTCTTCTCCATAACTGCAACATAATGTTACAGATAGAGCTGGAGTTGATTGATCCAGTAGAGAAGCAGCTTAGAGAAAACAAGATATGCATGTGTAGTAGAGAGGAAGAGGATGAATTTAAGAAATTTTAGTGTTCAATTATTGATAAGGCCATTGTAGCTTTGAAGGCTTGGTGTAAATGGAAACTTCTCAACGTTTTTCCTCTGTACTGATTGTTGAGTTAGTAGAGTTGAGGTTTACTGTGATCTAGATATCAATGTTACAGAATTATTGTGAACTAAGTTTAACGACGGGACAAATGCAATTATTATATTCATATCATGGAGAGCTAATAATGTTGTGTGTTACAAGGAAGAAGGTATCATCAACTAAATTTTTCTGCAGAACCGTTTCAAGTAACAGCGTAGATACGTAAACTAGGTTAACACGTGTTACGCCGAACGTTTATGTGAAGGTCAGTGAGAAGTTCGTGCAAAGAACAACTTCAAAGAACAAATCCTGGCCATGCTAGGTTATCTCCTTTCTGAATCTCAAGCGTCCCGTAATAAGAATATACAAAATCGTTCATCTCCAAAACTACCAATTCCGAGAATCGCTTACGGTGGGCGTGTGAATATTGTTAGAGGAAATTCAATCGTGTGTGACTAGGGATATCGTGCCAATACCATGCGTTTATCTGTCTCTGAGAAATTGGAAGTTATGTGCTGGCAAATTTGTTTTACTTCATAGTCTTTGTTCTTCCTCGATCTCGTGCGCATTTGCATATTGCTTTTGAGCGTTACTTTTAATGAATCATTACAAAGCTGAAGGGGAGGCCTGAGCACGGCGAAGGTGGAGGTGTGATTTAAAATTATTATAATTAATTTTTATAAAAAAATTTTAGTTAATTTGTTAGTTAAAATTTTAAAATTATATTTAATTTTAAATTAAATTAAATAATAGTTAGTTTTTATGATTTTTTATTTTTAGTTATTACTTATTTTTATATTTTAGTTATTTGTAAATCTATAAATAAGTGGCCTCAATTATAGAATAAAATAAAATAGTAAAATATTAATTTCTTTACATATTTTTTTAATTTTATTTAAATAGCTTACTATTTTAAATTTTTAATATGGTATCAAGACTCTCATAGATCTTAAAGTACATACGAGTGACTTATTTTCATAACTTCTAACAATATATTTAGTCTCTCACCTCCAATATGAGTGATTGACTTTCATGGCTTCTAGCAATATATTTATTCTCTCACCTCTAATTTTCAACGGTGAAATGCCATATTGAAAATTTAAAATAATAAGCTATTTAAATGAAATTAAAAAAATATGTAGAGAAATTAATATTTTACAACTTCACTTTATTCTATAATTAATACTGCTTATTCGTAGGCTTACAAATAACTAAAATGTAAAAATAAATAGTAATTAAAAGTAAACAATTATAAAAACTAACTACTTCTTGATTTAATTTAAAATAAGATAAAATTTAAAATTTTTACCTAACATACTAACTAAAAAGATTATGTAGAAATTAGTTATTAATAATTTTGAATCACATTTGTGCATCAACAAAATGATAAAAAGTGCATCACGAAGTGAAGAGAAATGTTTTATAAATTTGAAAATATGAAGAAAAGCGCTCCATAAAATTTCAAGTTTTGTAATTTTGAATAAAAAAAATGTTAGAGATGTGATTTAAAATTGTTATAATTAATTTCTATAAAATCTTTTTAGTTAGGTTGTTAGCTAAAAAATTTAAAAGTTTATCCAATTTTAAATTAAATTAAATAATATTTAATTTTTATAATTTTTTATTTTTAATTACCACTTATTTTTATATTTTAATTATTTATAAATCTCTAAATAAATAATCTCAATTATAAATAAAATAAAATAATAAAATATTAATTCCTCTGCATATTTTTTTAAATTTTATTTAAATAATCTGCTACTTTAAATTTTCAATTTCCAGGGTCAATCGGATCTATAGCAGATAATCGACGGAAGGTGGACAAAGGGCGTCAATGGCTACAGTACAGACACCAAAAGCAAAGCAGCATGGTGAAGGTCCAGTATCTAGTGGCCAAGACGATGGTTCTCCAAAGGGAAAGACGTTTACGGCTAGCAAAAAGAAGATGGACAACTCGAGCAAATTCAAAGATGAAATCTGCCAGTCACCGGTAATGACTAAACACGAGTTATCGAAGTTCGGAGCTTTCTACCATGCAAATTGTTGGGGGCGCTAGTGGGAATAAGGAAGATGTCACCGGATTAAATTCTTATATGGGTAGTTTGAATTTGTCTGCTTTCTGAAAATTTTACTGCCTATAATTAGACTGACCATATTGATCTTCATGTTGCTGTGCTTCAGGGGAGTTGAGTTCTGAATTTGTGGACTGCTCCAATAAACTATCAGACACGAACATTAACCCTTTTTTTTAAAAAAAGCAGATTTCTGGCAAACCCACTCAACTGTCTTAATTTTCTAATAGGATGATCATGAAATCGAATGTCTTTTGCAAATAATGTGAAGGTGTTAAGTCGAAAGCTATATTATCATCGTCATCGAAAAGAACAATAAAAAAGACTAGTATCAAGGTGAGGGAGGAGTAAGTCTACAATCTGCCTGGCCAGAAACATGATCTAAACCCATTAGAGTTGACTCTTGAAACCAATGTATATGGTGATCAGCTCCCACTGTTGCTTGTGGTTTTGGTTTTCTTTGTTGACAGAAAGAACCCGAGGATATTCTACTATTCATTGTCCATGCAAATACCAATTGAAACTGCAGAATTTTGGGGAGCTTCCTTCCCATCTTTGTTCACCCTCCATTTTGAGTCCTACAAATTAACTTAATTATCATTTAGTTGACATTTTTAAGTCTCTCCATAAATTGCTGCAGTGAGATCCAGGATGGATTAAAAGATGTTTGCTCTGTTATTTGAGTGCGTGCCTAACCCAACTTTCATTTAGATCAGCCGCATAAGTCATAACTTCTATTGAATTACAGGGCTGACAACTACAAACGTTCTGTTTTAATTTGACAAAATAAAGTTCTGTAACCATTGAATGTATGTTACCGTAATTCACACTACACTGAAGCTTGGGTGATTAGATCTCCCTCACACCAAGTGACCTAACTAAAAAAAGCTAACTCTAGAGAAGATCCCATTGATGTCTAACATTGGTAACGTTTGAAGAACCTCTACAAATTTGCGTATTATCGGAGCAGATTTAGTTTATTGACCAATAAGGAATGTTTGCACAGCCATCGCCTAATCTGTTCTTGACTTCTGACTGATTAGCCCGGGAAGTGGTGAAAAATGTGTCAGAATAGATGTAGCTCCTCTTATTTTCGGAGGATTACTTAGAATTCCAACAACTTATTCCCTATTCTCAAATTTCGAGGGTCAGAATCACATTACTTGTCTATAGAAAGGATCGAATTTCTTAACTTTTGCTTCTTCAAGCCCAGACAGTCTCACTTTCTTTTCCTTGTCAACAATCAGGTCATTACGCCCTTCATTTTCCAGAACAAACCCCTTCATTTGCTTTTGTTGAGCTTAGCTTATGAGTTTTTCTACGTTATTAAGGCTGATAATGGAACCTGCCAGTGCCAGCGTCTCTGTAAAATTTAGATACTGATTCGTCTTGATGCTGCTTCTGGTATAGCAAAATGATTAAATAACGTGGGGAGATTATTTGTTAATTTATATACATTTTACTATCCTAAGAAGAATACTACTTCAATGAGTGGGAGGTAGTTGTCAATTGACATTTGACCTGCAGTTTATTTAGAGCTTCCAGTTTGCATGTAATAGCTCAGTGGTTCATAGGTGAGAGGTGCTGGTTTTTGCCCTCCTATGTCGTTGACTACCTTCATGATTGGATCTTCTTGTGTCTCTCTGCATCGAAAGCCTGGATCTCAGTTGAATTTTACTACATTAGATCATCGATTCAACAAGGCAGCATTGTTATGCATTTTTGTTTCACCGCTTTCTTCCGAATTAGAACTTTATTTTTCTTGGCTGTAAATTTTTATGTGGTTGTTGCTTAGCACATTATGAATTACAAAGCAGCAAACAATTTCAGCTTGCATAAACATTGGTCATGAATCACCAAGGCATATATATAAGTGCAGGTTAATGGAACATGGATTGCTGTCTCCTGAAAGTGCAAGGAAAGCATCTGAGAAGAAGCAGAGGAAGAAAAAGGAGCTTCGGATGGGAAGAGCTGTTAAACCACCAAAGCCGCCAACTAAACCTGAGACTTCACAGAAGCAACAACAGGTATCAGAGAATGCTGATGTAAAAGCCAAGAAAATAATTGTCAACGGGAGTGATGATGATGACGATTTCATTTTAAGTCTTAAAAGAAGGAAAGCGTCTCCAAGTCTGTAGTAGTGTTTGACATTGCATCAATAGACTCCTTTGTTTAACTGGGAAGAAGAAGAAAAAAATTGTTTGTCAGACAACCTAACAATGGTTAGATGAAGACATTATGTTTTAAAGTTACTGATGCAATAAGGAAGATACAATTTATGTGTCTTTGGCAATCTGTTTGATGACAAAGGAATTTGATTTTTTTTTTCTTCAATAATTCAGATTAGCTCATTTTAAGTGGTAGAATTTAAAAGGAGTGGTAGCTGAATTTGGATAACATGCTCATGGTAAGGACTGTAAGCCGCACATAGAGACCCTATTTATCCAGAAATTGAAAGAAACTTGTACGCAGTGTGCCGTATCAGAATGCGATGCATTAACCGTAGAAAAGCATGATCGTCATTGAAACAGAACACAGCAGAAGTTAATCATATGTTTCGGACAAGAACCTGCAAATAATCGTACTTCGCTATTTTCTTGCATTAGCTTTGTATGAGCATGAATTAGTACATATTCGAATAGAACACCAAGGTGTATATAATAATTAACATTATTCTGTCAGGTCCCACTTAGTATGCATGAAATTAAAGTATATATACAGAAGTCAAAGCTGCATATAAAAGTTGATGTATGATCCTGCAACTATCATCTGATCAGCATGTGAGTGGGATATGTGATAACATCAGACTCATTGAGTGACCATATTATACGTGAGGTATTTATCATCTTCAAGTGGGTTATCAGGTCTCACTGACTGCTCGTGAAATTAACGTGGTAGAACCATGCTATATCTTGCAGTCGCATGTATGGGCAATGCATGTGACACTAATAGCAAGGCGGTGAAGCCGCATGTTTCAGTGAGGATTCTCCTTACCTCATTCGACTTATCAACATTTCAATCTAGGAAAGCTCACCATCTGATTAAAGCAAGATGTCACAAAGAGTCCATCCACTTCCTTTTTATATTTGCATCCATGTAATATCCGAAGTTGAAGTGAATTGAAGCTAGCTCCTCTTACGCGGTTAGTTAAAGTGATAAACTCAAATAACAATTATGGGTTCTGAAAATAATTTAGTTTCATAGCAGCTAGTCACGTCCCCAATGTGGCCATAGGAATCGTGGAACAGAATCTCAACTGTACAACAAACCCGAGATCTTTCCCGCGAGTGGCCTTGTCGGGCCTTTAGTTAGCCTGCGCGTCCATATGGCCCAGATGTCTCGGTACAAGTGTGATTAATCGTTTTGTAAATCAAAACGAGTGGTGGCGTTTTGTCTCTGTAGTGTTTTCCTTTGTACGGCCAACATAATGTCGTAGATAGATTCCATAATTCTTGCAATGCCTGTGGAGTGATAAATCATTCATGGGCCAAGTAGGTATCGATCAACAGCTCATTTTGGGAGGTACAATTTCAACATCTTCTCAAAGAGTGATCTTCATTCATGTTAAACAATCGTGCTAATTATAATTAGTAGCTGTTAACGTACAGCATAAAATTATTGAGCTCAAACAGCAACGAAACGATGCCCAAAAAAAGATTTAATGAAAATTAAGAAAGGAGATGAAGATAAATTTTGGCATGCAGGTTGTCGTGGACGTGGCTACAGAGCCTTGAGATGTCGATGAGTAGCAAAATTGAAAACAGAAGTCATGGAAAGGCTGCTGTTGCACCCATTGAAAAGAGAAAACAGAGCTGCTCTGCTTTGTAGCAGCGCAGCCATAACACAAAGCTCAAATACTGCTTCCCGCTGAAAAGTTTAAGAGTAAAGTAACACACCAACCTTAAAAAACATTAATAATTGAAGCAGAAACAGTAATGTTGAGTTATGCACAGGTTGCCATCTGTAGCCTGAGTTATCATTGCAAGATGGAGTTTTCTTGGGTTATCTACTCCTATAACGCAAATATACAATAATTGGTACATTAAATTCCAATAACTTTTAAATTACAAGAACTTTTAATGTGTCAAGCCTTAATAGGGAAAAAGGGCCCCATTGACTAATATGACACAGAGAAATGTCAATTTGATATGTGGGGTTAGTCCATTTATTAGAGCTAAACTGCTGTTTATCTACTGCCCGTGGCAAGAGCTCATTTGCAACCACCTATGGGCATGACTCGTATGTGGTGGATGAGATGTGATGACATCCATACAACTACTACCAGATTATTATATTGGACAATCACTCCATGGCAACATCTTCATACATGCAGCAGACCCCCGCAATTTAAGAGTTTTTGTTACTTACTATTCGCTAAATTGAAAAAACACACACACAGGGAGAGAGTGGGACGATTAGATCTTCCGGGAGTGGCAAAAGTCTAAGGTAATATTACGGAAGATATCAAAGAAAGGTCCAATAACCTAATTCATTGCTGGCTCTTACTATCTTATTTTTAAGGCAATCACATGCATTGGTTGGATGCAACATCTGTAGAATACCCAGAATTGACCTTTTTCAATCAGTTCAACAAATCAACTTACTGCGGTAAACTTGATGAGATCATAAAAATATATATAGTTGAATTGCCTTTGGGTTGGAAGTTGGGAGTTGGAGGGTGGGGCTTAGAGAATTGAAAGCCTCAAATTCGTAATGGTGACATTTTAGTGCCCACCGATCGATGTAATCAGAGCAGCAAGAAGCCAAAGAAAGAGTTAACAGAGCAACATACTCATCTTAGATTACATTCCAAATATAACTAAGTAATGTCCAAGTGTAACACTGTCAGTGATATCTTGCTGCCTGACCATTAACCTTTTATTAATCCTACCGTTCCACCAACCAAACTTGCTTCCTAGCTGAGACAGATACATTATATTATATACGTAGATTACTAAATGGAAATGGCAGTAAGAGGAAAAGGGAAAATTGGTGAAAATGAAAGGAGTTCATAATGGGGCAGAACAGCTATCAGCTAGGTGATCACGAAGGAACACCAGGATAAGGGATAAATGAACAGTGTAATGTGGGTGAAACTGGTTGTTGGGGCTGATTTCAGAACAGGGCATCCAGAAAAATTCAAAGGAAGTTGCGTGGCACAAGAAAGGTACTGTGGACCCATTGTACCACTGGGACTGGCAAGGCAGCCCATTTCTCTCGTGGGCCCTCCATTAACCTTTATAAGTGTTATATGACTCATTGGGAAGTGACGGAAACAACGCATAGCTCATCATTTTTACTTGCATGCCCTATGCTAACAATCTCTTTCTTCCTCCCATTCTGTGTTTCTAAATTTTTTCACTCATGCCTCCATCTTTGTAGGCTGCACACAAGACCAGAAACTTCAAAAACCTTCACCCCTTCCCCTCCCAACAATCATTGACGATGAGTGCTGAACCCCAGAATTCTGAAACAGAGAGCAGCTCAAACTCATTCTCATCTCCACCAACTTCACCATCATCACCCCCTTCAAGTAGAGCTCTTAAAAACTCTGTCTCACAGGCTAAATCTCAGGACCCAGAATCAAAAAAGATAAAACGTATTCGAGACTCCAACAAACATCCTGTGTATCGTGGGGTCCGTATGCGCAATTGGGGCAAATGGGTTTCTGAAATTCGAGAGCCACGCAAGAAATCTCGCATATGGCTGGGTACATTCTCCACCCCTGAAATGGCCGCAAGGGCACACGACGTTGCTGCTTTGAGCATCAAAGGTAACTCCGCCATTCTCAATTTCCCTCAACTAGCGAACTCCCTGCCTCGCCCCGCCTCTCTCTCTCCTCGCGATGTTCAGGCAGCTGCAGCAAAAGCCGCTCAAATGGATCAATTCGACTTGCCATCATCATCATCGGCTTCAACATTGTCATCATCATCTTCCATGTCGTCGTTGGTTTCGGCAATGGAAATGTGCAGTGGTTCGGAGGAATTGAGCGAAATTATAGAGTTGCCAAGGTTGGAAACAAGTGAGGAGACGTGTGAGTTGAGGAAGGAGTTTGTGTTTGTGGACTCCTTATCTGATGGTTGGACTTATCAGCCACCATGGTTACAGGGCATGGAAGATTGTAATGGGTACGTTGCTGATCAGCTGGCAGTGCCCGCAGAGAGTGGGATTATAAATAATCTTGATAGTTTGATCTGGAATTACTGAGTGCTCTGTTTTTTTTTTGAATGTTTGTGTTATATCTCTCTGGTTTCCTTTCCGCTTGTGCTATGCCCTTACGGTTTTTCTTTGACGGGCCTACAGCACAACACTCTCGTTTCTCTGTTTTCCTGTGTGTTCTTGGGTTTTCTGCTTATGTCTCCCTCCTGTCAATCCAATTGTAAATGGTTAGGAATAAAATAAGAAGGAACAATGTCATAATTTTCCTTACTCTGTTGAGAAATTACATTACGCCCCACTGTCATACTCGAAAAGTTGAAAGCCTCATCCATGGAATGAAAGCTATCTACTTGGAAGAAAGAAAGTAGCCACTGAAGAGGGGATGATCAGAAAAACAAACACGGGAATCTTGATCATATTGTTAACTACAAGCTTATCTTCCAGTAGTGGCCTCTCGTTTGGCACACAGATTTTTAAGTTAAACAAAATATTTTCTTAAAAAATTTAAACTGTGGTTGAGGGAGGGCAGGGGCAGGCCCCCTTAGAGCAAATTAGATTCTATGATGTTATGTAAGTTTTCTATAAAATTGAATGGAGAAAGAAAGAGAGGAATGGAGAAAGAGAGAGGAGAGAGTGTTTGAGTCCAAAATAAACTATGTTATGAGCAATGACGCTCAATGCTTTGGTTATGGCAGATGGTAAAGGGTGGGGCCCAGTGAGGTGTGCTTTCGAGACAGTCAGCAACCGCATTTCTCGATTAATCCATCTCTGTACTTTTCCTTTCATTCAAAAATAACAACCGCATGATTCACCCTCGATGAAGCCGGTGAATTTATTTTCGAAACCTTGTCCTTTTTATACTATTAAATGTAAATTGGCAGGAATCAAGCTTGTGGCTTCCTGAGCAGCCTCTGCTCTGGTTTGTCTTTATGCAAATTTATATTACCACTGGCCTGATTTCATTAAAAGAGAGAAGAGACAAATGAACCATCACCATGGAAAAGCCAAAAGCCAACTAGCGAGCAGAGGCTAATATGTTCTTTTCCTTTCTCTCCAATCATTATGGTTATTGAAACTTTGAATTCAGTGTATGTTAAAAGAAAACAAAAACAAGATATTAGACTAGAGGAATGAGTTAAAGCTCTTGTTATGTTAAAATAAAATGCCATTTTTCCTCATAAATGTTCGAAAGAGAGTTTCATGAATTAAATAATAATTAAAATAATATTAGTACTTACATATATATTTTTGTAACATGCTATTGATGTTACAAAAAAAAAAGCCAATGCGGTTGATAATAATTACACCTATTGGGATGAATAGATTTAGGCAGAAATTTTGTACAAAAAACAATTGTGTAAGATACCAAAACCTCTAAAACAGTTGCAAGAACAAAATGCCAATATCAATAGCAACAAATATCTTGAGATTGATTTGATGGAATTCAATCGTGATTTCAGTTCTAATATTTGCTCCATTAAATCAAGTAGCCGTTAGTATTGTGCAACGAAGAATTTCTTTTCGTATGAGCCAATTTTGCTTCCAATTTCCTTTTTAAAAGAAACTAGCCGTTGCTGAATTTATAGGAGCTCAAATGTTGTCTGGTTTAGCAACCAAAGTCCTCAAGTTTTCTTTGTCTAATTTACCCATGATTTCACCGTTGGGCAAGTTTTATCAAGAAAGTTCCACCCTCTTGCTCCATAAGTGCTGATTGTTTCTCTTCATTCCTTTGTTAAAAATTTGCTAACTGTTGGTGATAGATGAATGCCTGAATACAGCGATTAACTTGCTCAGACACATTTAGGATAGGATGCATTTGACATTTGATGACTTGCTCAAACATGTTTAGGATAGGATGCATTGACCGTTGATGTATTCAAGTGTAGATCTTGATTCAAATTTGTTTCCGTTCAGTTTCGAAATCATGGATACAAGCTTACAAAGATGATTCGTTTTCCTCTTGTTTTTTGCAACAATGTTTTGATATTTATTTGGACAGCTTATAGCTTAACTTCAGCTTTCATTTTTGCTCCCTTGAACAAGTTTCTCTCTGGCTTGATCATCTGAATGTTGTCATGAAATTTCCAATGATTTTGGCTTGATTTTATTTCCATACAAGCTCCTTGAACGAAATCGGTGCTTTATGCTTCGATGTCTGCTTTTATTCAAATGCTGAGAGATATTGAAATAACCTTTTCATATAAGGGATAGTTTTTTTTTTCTTTTGTGGAGGGGGGCAGATTTTCATACAAGGGATATTTAAGTACTTTATTAAGAAAGGAAAGTTTTTAACCTATTAAATAATAAAAATAACCCATGAATCAGAATATAATAAATCATCTTAATATACAAACAATGCTTTGAGTTGATCAAATAAATTTTAATTTAAGAATTTTGCTATCATCAAAACTAAAAATTTGAAATCATAAAAAAAATTTTAGAACTAACCGTTAACATATTTATTAAATGGATAATTTTTTTTAAAATTTTAAATTGTAATTGCAGTTACAATTGCAAACATACCGGTGGTATAAGATAGATTACAAATATTGCAAGTGGCTTAATGTAGATGCAGCATGGATTGCAGGGCAATATTGTAGCAACGTCACACATTGTGGTTCGCAATTTAAAACATTAGTTTTTCTAGTTAAGGAAGACATCTCCAAATTTTAGACTTTTTCAAATGATATATAGGAAGTTAATTATATATATATATATATATATATATATGTTGACCTATCAAAAAGATAGGATATTAAAAAAAAATAAAATCTAAGTTAGACTTGGCTGCCATTAGGGGCATTATCACACCATAAACAGCATTTGAAGAAGTGTCCCATATGGTTTTAGGGGCGGAGGCTTTTCCTATACCTAAGGGGGATGGGTTAGTGATTAAGAGTGTAACCTTCAATAATTCTGCAAAAGTCTAAAGAGAGACGTCATTTGTTTTATAAGAAATGATACTTCAATGCTTTGCCTTTTAACAAATCTAAATTAAGTCAATCTCCCCGTCCTTTTTCTCCTTTTCTCGTTAGTTGTCTTTTTCAATATTATCAAATATAAACATGAAAGAAAAATAAATCAAATGAAAACCACAGAATCTAGCATTAACAATACAGCATGATGCATATGTTAAAAAGATTACTATTTAAGGCAACGCAACTCTTGAAGCCTGAGGTACTGTTTATGTAGCCCAAAAAAGCCACTGTTTGCTGCATTCAGTATTATATTGTTAATGGAGCTAGCTCGGATCCATATATAATGTACATATATAGCAGAACCAACTTGAGGTTAGGGCTGAGAAATTTAAGAATATAAAAAGAGGATGTGCAACGCAAAGTTGTTGCATTTACGACCGCACAATATTTTGATTTGCTTTAAAAAAAAAGCAAACGAAATATAGAATGTTTCGAAATTTCCAATTAAAAAAGATCAAATAAGAACCTTATCTCTTGCTTTTTCAAACGGTAAAGATTTAAGTGGGCATGAACAGGATAAGTTAACAATTGCGAAATCTATTTCCAATATAGTCAGAAAGACGTTGCTATTTGAAAATAGTATAAAAGTCTTTTCATACAAGAGTGTCCAGATTCTCCATTCAAATCAATTACGGGGGCAATAATTAAGCAACTAAACTCAATAAAGACTTAACCTTGCTTGTCGAAGCATAGGTAATGTAGCTAGTGAAAGGAAGATATGCAACCCTACAATATTGGCAAACTTTTGAGTTGTGATGACCTCTATATGTCATGGCACCGCGAGTAAGTATTACGTATGGTACGTACCCACGTGCACTTCACCAATATGTGGTGGAACAAAAGACAACGTGCTATTGTGCTTCACTAATCCTTAGCTAATAATTAACTATATATTTTATATTAATTATCAATAATCACACCGAATAGGAGTTCGTTCTGGAGTCTAGTCCCATACCTGCCCACTTTGATTAAAATAAGAATTCCCTTTTTTATTTTTTGTCAAAAAAATAGGTATTTTCTTGCTTAGGCCATTATATGCCTATTATATTATAGGGATAGAACTAAGACAATTATGGCTCACCAAACAATTAATTAACTAGTACTCTATGATTAAACAAATATTTGACTCAAACTTATTGTTATTGCCTTTCTGCGTATTGATCTCATAATATTAGTTGAAATAATGATTGCTACACAGAGGAAGGGACATCTTGAACCCCTTTCCTATTATATAAAGAAATACTCGTTATCTTTTAGCATATATACAAAAACATTATAACTGTCATTGCGGTTGCTGCTGTTGATTGGTTATTCTTCTTTCTGTTTCATGAGATATCATTTTTATATGTATCCGAGAGCGTGTATGATTTTAAACTAACTTGCACTAATTGAGCACCTTAGGTCTCTATATCATCATTTGTCAGAAACTCATTGATTTTTCTTTCTTAATTTGTCTTCTAATTAACTTGTACTAATTTTATTGACTTTGATGAGTAAAAAAATCTTTAAGTAGAAGGATAATTTAAGTTGCACTGTAATGCTCTCAAATGTGGGTAAATAAATTTAAGATCATTTACTTCTCCCGTGTGTATAAGCACGAGTTTGTGAGTATGAATTTATAAGAAACTTCAGAGCTTGCAATAATTACAGTCTTAACTACTCCGTCTTCACACATATATAGATGGGGTATCTTGAATGAAACAACAATTTTAATTAACAGCGAAGTAGAGCTAATAATGAATGGGGGCCTACCAGGTTATCCAAACACAGAATGATGTGTTAGACTAGACTAAATGAATTATATCCGGATAAGTCAAAAAGGAAAACTAAACTAGCCATCGAGCTTCCAAACCTAATAATCCGTGTGGAGAGATGCTTCTAAGCTCCCAAAAACACTTTAGTATATGAAATGTGTTTTACTGTTGTGTTTTCGAACTTAAAGAACCCTTTCATTTATAAGTAAGCTGGGTAACGTTTTACCATAAAAAAACGTTATTTTGAACTCAAGATGATTATCCAGTTTCAGATTATGATTATCCAAGAAAGTTTAAATATATGAATTAGATAAGGAAAAATTGTTTGTAACCATTTAAATAATGATCCAGATAAGGTAAAGTTAATTTAACAGCTATATACTGATAAAGTTAATCTAATTATTAATCCAGATAATAATAAGATTGATCTAATTTATTAGTCCAGATAATAATAAAGTTAATTTAAGAGCTAACAAGCCTCATAGCAAGGTAATGCCATATATATTTAGCCTGATATATAGCTAATCACCTACATTTGCCAACCATGTTAGCTTACTCCTTGTACGTAAACCACTCCCCTCCTTTGTTCTTAATTTTATTTCTGCATGACATACCTCAACATTACATACATACATCCATATAAGCACAAGCACAAAGTGAAAGACCAAATCCAGTTTTGTTCATATCGTCAGGGACAAGTCCACTTTGTAGAGCTAGACCCCTCATCATGAAATTGATGAAGAAAGATCAAAGAAAGGTTTTATGATGAATCTTCTTTTGTAAGGATCCAAACACACTGCCCTGTACGCAAATTTGAATGATGGTATCAAAATTAAGCACCCCAACCATATCAGACGACATAGCAGACACCATTACTTTGATTTTTGAAGCCCACCTTTTTATTGAACGCGGTTTCTCCACTTTTTCAGAGATTCACTTGCACGGCAAATCCTACCCCCGCCCCCTATGCTATAACATCTTCTAGATATTTATTATTAAAATTTTTAACAGTATAAATATTTTTAGTTCAACATCATACAATTAAATTTTTAAAACAATATTTTTAACATGTTATGAATTTTATTTAAATATATTCGGTGCTAGCTGCTTCAAAAGCTATGCACGAGGAATCCAAGATCTTCCCCTTTTTTCTGTGTGGATTGTGTAATGAGTCGATATTCAAACATTTTCATCTCTCCTAAATGATTATACTCTTGTGTTTAACTTTATTGTGCTGTTTTTGCTTTATAATGTAATCTTTGGGTTACTATATAAGATCTGTTCCACACCTATTATCTGTCTCCTCTTTTTTCTTTTTTTGGTTTTCTTGTTGATCACGCGCGCAGTTACGTGGTTAATCCAAGATCTTAAAGAGATCAACCCTTCCAGAGGTTACGTCTGTCAAGTAAGCAGAATAAATGCTATTTGTAAGTCGTTCATCACGTGGTCTTCCATATTTATGGTTGACCACTTTAGGGAATATTATTATTATTTTTTGTCTCATATATAAAAAATAAATAAATAATTTATAAATATTAAAAAAATTAATTAAAAATAATTAATTTTTTTTTAATTTTTTTAAATAAAAATTATTTTTAAAAATATTTCTATTTAATTTATACAATTTCTTTTTAAAATTAATGATCATCACTACTCATAATTTAAATAATTTATTTAATAAAAAATATAATTAAAATAATAATTTATTTTTTATATATAAAAATAAATCAAATCTTAAAAAAATCTCTTATACAAAACTAAAAAAAGTATTTAAGTCAAACCTCACACCTACCAGTGGCCCAAAAAAATTCTCACACATAACTAGTGATTAGTGGCCAATCTATATTTCTTTTTGGAAGCGATTTTCGTCAATGCTGCTGCTAATCACTAGTCGGCTTGATTGACCCAGAAAGTAAGCACTTTAAATCTAAGATGATGGTGTTTATACAACATTTCGCTATATGATTTGGAAAAAATGAAAATTGAAATATATAGTTGCTATGGCGTTATTCACCTCAATCTTGTGGGGCTAAAGAATCATTGCCCTATATGAATCTGATGACGTATAATACGTCACTAACTGATACAAAAGGACATTGCACTTCGTTGATTATTTGTAACCCCAAAAAAGCAATATTGTGATTGGAGCCTCCATAGGGACAGTGAGTAATTGTAGTGCGGCCCTAATCTGTCGTAAAAATCGTTTTGTATATAATTATACTTTTTTTGCTAACAAGGGAAAGGTAATCTTTAAAGGTACTTGTACATTGATTACGCCCAAAATGAACAAGTACCCAGATCACACAGCACACATATAATAACAAGATTCAATGGGGCAGAAAAGGAAGGAACTAAGAAGGGCATATAAAAATGTATACTCTCATTAGCTGTACTTTTTTTCACCTGCTGTTTGGTTCACAAATCAAGTGTTGCCACCTCTTGAGTGAAGATTTTATATATACGTTGTCTATTATGCCTATCCATCAGTTTATATTAAAATACGCATAAAGTTTAGATCGTCATTGATAGATATAATAAGGTAAACGAGGCTCATTATTTCTAATATATTTACTTATCTATTCATATATCTAGACTTAATCTAAGTACATTTAGTACAAGAATTTTTCTTAATTTGATTCAACTAACAATAATGCAAACGTAAGTATCCTGAGACAGAGGGAAGGTCGTTGGGATCGATGATTTGATGTTTTATATATATATATATATATATATATATAATTTAGCCGATAAGCCTGTGCATCGCTATTCATTTCTAATCCTTACAGACAGGATACAGTGCATGCAGAAGAAGCTCAGTGGCTGGGCAGTCAGCATCTCGCATTACGCACCATATATATATGGTTTACACAAATATGGTAATGGACCCTAATCTTGATTTATTTTGACGAACAAATATGACAATGATGGGTCGTTTACTATTCACAAGTTGGGCTTTCTTTTCACTCCGTCTTTCTTTCAGGGCCATGCATCAGTGTTTCTCCTCTGAGTAAATTTTCTTTAAAAAAATAAAACAAAGGAAGACAAAATGTTTACAGATCCTATATATTCAAACTAGCAAAATAATATTACATATATAACTATACTAAATTCATAAGTGATGTTTTATTATAAATATAGGCAGTTATAAAGATAATTTTATTTTTTGATTTTTAAAAAAACATATTTTAAATTTTACTAAAATTATACAGATCTCTATTTTATTTTTAAAATATAGACATATTTTTTTTGAAACAAAAAATTAACTCATATTGTAGTTTGATTTTTTTTTTTGTTTAATATTTTTTTCCATTAATTATTCTAACATATTTTTATAAATGATATTTTAGTACAAAAAATTAAAATTAGATTGAAGAATATATTTTTTAAAAGAATATCTATATAATTTTAACAAAATTCAAAAAAATTGTGTAATTTACTATTAATTGTTATATAAGTTAATATAACAGTATTATAAATATGTTGCTCAATATGTGACTCAACAGTCTCCACTTATAATATACTAATTATGAGCTCGTTATAGAAGTTCTCAGCTCATATATAAAAGTTAATATCAATTCATTCTTATTTTACTTTGGTTGGTATCTGATATTGCATTTGAATTAATAATATGTTTTCGCTCACGTAATAATTTCCACGATTCTACATTATACGCAGACAAGTGGCTTCAGCACCAGAGACAGCGTTGCAGAGGCGTCAATTATATATCAGAATCGGCCACAATGTCATTCATCTTTTTATCATTAAATATAAAAAGGTCTAGCTCGGATGCTCCCTCGAGGCTCAACATATATTTTTTAAAGTATACCAAAAAAACTGAAATATAATCACATTTTAATCGTAAAAGATATAAAAAAAATTAATTACAGTATTCATGAATGTAAAATTTCCCTTCTCATTCATGAACACTAGCAGGCTAAGCTCTACTATGTTTGTTAATTAACATAGTTGGCGAATTTGCATTTTGGTTACTTTGGTTTGTGTGAGCAAATTCAAACACAGTAGTATCCAGAAAATGTTGAAGATAGACAACAGAAGGAGAAAAAGAAGGGGGGGGGGGGATAAATGAATATATATATATATATATATTGTGTCGGACCTTAAGAAAGTGAAGCCTCAGCCTCAACTATACATTAATTTATCGCATGGAGGTTCAGAGACTTCAGACACAAGTATCAATATCTTATCACAATAGTTGAAAATGAAGTTTCGTTTGGGGGCAAAAGCCTTTTCAGTTGTGCTCACTTTCTGGGGTCACTATTTTACTTGCAGCAAGCGGCTTTTGGGGAGATGACCTTGCCAGCTTCACATACTTGCCACTTGCGTAAACCAACAAAACCTGGCAGTTTCTATCATTCACAGCCTCTCTTCTCTCTTTCTAGAAGTTCCAATGCTATCAAACCATTTCAATGTAACATCATAAGTAGGGGTAACGATATGAGACAGGGTCGAACGGTGCCTCTCGAATCCCTATTTTTGTTATTAATTTTTTTTTTCAGCTATAGGGAAATTTTTTTTTTTCTTATTCTCATTCCTTGCAAAGATGTGGATCCGCATGGGTTCTAGCAGGGATCTCAAGTTTTTTTTTTTAATAAAACATAACAAAAAATGAATAATAAGAATAAAATAAAAATATATATATTTCAAAAAAAAATTAATGTTAAGACTCAAACTTCTTGTTTAAGATCTCCTAAATTTTTTTATAAAAATCATATAACAAGTCTCATAACAAATTAGGTAATGGGAAGTTGATGAAAAAATTGATACAAATGTTTAGATTAATTTTTTATTTTAAATTAATATAAATATAAATAAAAAATAAAAATAACTAAAAAAAAGGGATAATAAGACATGCCTGTATATAAAATTTTTTAAAAATATTTATGTAAAACTAACAGAAACGAGGACCTTGTGAAGCTAGAAGTATGATCCTTGTACCTATTCTTAAATTATATCTTTGAGGAGATGTTTTTTCCTCCATCCCTATCCCCAGAAAGGAAAAAATGTCGAAATATATATGGGTCCCAAGTGAGGTAATCCTCACGAGAATCCCTTAATTTAGAGTTTTTGCCATCCCTATAATTATGAGGTAAGTAAAGGCTCTTAATTTTCTCATTTCTATTACATCTATGCCTATCTTGATTTAATTATGTTATTTGTATATTTTTTAATAGTTTGTAGAATTATAATTATATTATTTTAGAGTGATTTTGTTTATGAAGAGAGATTTTTGTGTTTCTATGATTTCTAATTTTCCTACATAACCAATAAGAATGCTCTGTTAATTAGTGTGACAAATGGTGCATAATGGAATCCAAATAAAAAAAACCAAATCAATTATAATTTTCATTAATGCATTATACAAATTTTATGTTTTATATTATATCTTGTGTAGACACAAATTTTGCTAAAAAAAAAAAGCTATTGCTGTCAATATCCAACAAAATCTTACAAATATCTCAATAAGTCAACATATATTGAAAGAAAAACGACACGATATTCAAGCCCTTATTCCACCACTAACTATTGTCGAAATAGAAATTATGCAAAGCCCTCCTTTTTATGAAAGGAAGTGTAATTTTCAAATTAGTTACTGAGTCCTTGTCTATAAACAAAGTGCTTCCACATGATCCATGCCTTTGAATTTCTGAAAATTCTCTTTTGACGTATTTTTCACAAATTAAAAGTTGATCTCTTAATATCTGAATCAAAAACTTCCTCATCGCATTTTCTTGATACAATTATATGAGAACCATGGAGCCCATTTCAGTGTCTGAAGACGTTTTATCTGTATCCATGATCGTGAACATATTACCCCTAAAGCATAGGGTGTCATCCATCATACAAAGTAATAGGATAATAACATGTGTTTTGCGTTAATGACCTATTTCGGCTCATATATACCAGTTCTTGGTGTTTTTGTTTTTCCAGTGGTATTTGGTGTGTCATAGTATAGTATAAATACCCAGGCATCACTTACTTCAAATAGCTGTTAAAATTTGTAAACCTTGGGACAAATAGCAACCCTACGAGTGATCTAGGAGTGATGATGGGTCTATTGTTCATGTGTGGCACAGCATGATTCTTGATTACGTAGCAAAGATTACCAGCTGGGGAAAGCCCTTTTAGAAGTTGTACACCACTTCTAGTTTTGGAAAGAAAGTGGATTCCATCTCTACGTTACATAAGCCAACACGTCACAGCTAGCCACAAAATCATATTTCGTTTTTCCATTTTTGCTATGACTAATAATTTAATATCGACGCTGCAGTACTCTCCTCTAGTCCTTGGAACAGATTAAAAAAGAGGATGAAGAACAAAGCAAATGATCAGGCAATTCATTTGGCTTAACATACATGAGCCTTTTTCACTGCGTATAGTTTGAATGATTATTTTAGATATTGAAAACAGGATTTGGCTGAAGTTTGAACGATAGATAGATATATTGATCAGTATTGGGTATTTGGAATTGGTTTGAGAGAAATGTAAAAGGGTAGAGGGGTGGAATATATAAGGAAGAACAAAGTGAAAACATAGATAGGGTTTTCAAACTGAGGGAGGTTTGGTGGGCACCCTAGAGGAGTGGAAGTAGTCAAATTTGGTATCAATTCAGACACAGAAGCAAGGAGATGAAATTCGAAGAGTGTCACCGGCGAAGAAAACGGCCTTGGGTCATAATCCTTGTCTTTGTGCTCACAACTCACTCCAATTACGACTGTCGGCATACTTACACACTGCCACGTGTTTCCTTTCCTACACACCAAGCAGGTGCCCCATCCAAACATGCTTCTTTCTAATTTGTTTAATTTCCAATCCCCTTCCATGTACACATACTTGCCTCCACTACTTCTATTATTAAATATTTTACCCAAAAGTATGTTTTTATTTTAATTTAATATCTTCTTATATATTATCAGCATTCAATTGATTTAAGAAATTTGTTAATTTATTATACACAAGGCCTTAATTACATCATTCATATAATGTGTTAAGGACAAAAAAAACCTACATTTAGGATGTAAGTCTTAATTATATAAGGTAGGGATAAAAAATTTAAAATGACTGCATTTAAGGTAATAACATTCAAAGTGTAATATCTATGTTGGTATTTGTAATATGCACGTTTACATCCTTTAATTAATAACTATTTATAGGACAAGTTAGCTAATTCAATTAAGCAATTAAATGCTATTCACTATTTAAGAGAATATTAAACATATAGAATCAAATTAAAACAAAATAATATTTGAAATGAAATTAAAAATAATTCCAAGAGTTTAAAACAAAAAAGTTATTTTTTTCAATAATAACCCTGTTTTATGATCTGCAACAAAATTTACATTTTAAAATTTTTCTTGCCAAGAAAAGGCCCCCTCCCCGCACTTTTTTTCCCCACTACCGTATTTGTATGAGGCTATCTTGATTTTAAAAAGTTCTTTGAATTATTGTTTGGTTCAATTATCAATATTATCATGACTCTTTTAATTGAACCGATCACAATTCACAACCCCTCAATAATACACAATATTGATCAACGCAATAACTTGTATCCAATTCATTTAATTTAAGAAAAATTAGAGTTTAGAATCTTAAGTTAAATAAATATTAAAAATATTTAATGGAGCCCATCCTATATTAGTATGGTATATTTAGATGAATAAATTCTCTTTTAAGTATTAATATTAAAATTGAATCCAAGAATGGTCAAGATTTGATCTAGAAATTAAGATAGAAAGGACACTTTCTTAATTATTAGGCTAACTCTTTCGAGATGTGCAATATTCAGGTGCTTTTTTGGCCCAAAAAAAGTACTTGCTTTTAATTTAATTTGTTGAATTTAATTTAACTCATAATAATAATTTCACACAAGTTTTTGTTTTAACGAACTGGAGAAATTAAACACAACTTACAAACAAACAAAACATATAATGTTGGTATATGAGAGGAAAAGGATTCCCCTCATATACCAACATTATCTTTTAAATTCAAATTCGTTTTAATATAATTGATAATCAATAACAGCTTTTTCGCACCATGCACGTACTCAGCGATAGCCATTTACTCACTTCTCTGAGTACAGTCGAATGAATTGTCAATTTAAGATTTAAAAAACAATAGCTAAAACTTAAAAAGCAAAAGCAATACCAACCATTTAATAATTTTTCAACGTCTAGTGGGCATGATTAACAAATTAATTTGTTTAAATTGCAGCATGTTGGATCTCAGAACTGGACGACTGTCCTACGTCCAGCAGTCAATTAACCCATTCGAGGTAACTTGATAATTAAGAATGACAGAACTTGTTAACTAGCTACTGCATGAAGTATCCAAATGGTTTTGATGAAGTCGGTAGCTTGGGAAGAGAAGGAACAATTTGTCTGCTAATTAAAAGTAATACTGAAAGAACAATCAAAATCATCAGTTGTGATTCATAAATGACCGACAATTACGTAGTTAAATGGTAAGCATTAAAGTTACTAAAAAGATTGGCATCCTTTACTTCTGATGTGGATGCAGTTTATTAATTAAATTATTATCTTAATTATTAAATTATTTTTTATTTTATTTATTTTTATCTATTTATTTTTTACATTCTCTTGTTCTTTAACCAAAAGGGTTACTAGCTGCAATCCATGCCCATATATTGTCCCCTCTCTTACATCCGTCACCATCAAAATTCAAACCCCACCCCAACCGGCTCTCTATTAGTACAATGTTTATTTTCTTGTACTGGACTATCTCGCTGCTATATATGGGACAGGTGGAGAGAAATTGTGTCTGCTTGGTTTGCTACAATGCAACCCAAGGCAATGCCGATGTTTGATATTACGTACATACACACAAATTCTGTATCAATCAATCTTTGAAAAAAACAGAACCAAGCTCATCCAACTTATGAATCCGAATTTCTTGCATTTAACTTCCTAAATATGAGAGATAAATTTAAGTGAAAGATAGAGAAAAGAAAAAAAGCGTGAATGAAATCCACTCACTCTCTATGAGTCTCTTACTCTACATTTAGAAAATAAATGCAGGAGAGCTATAGACTAAGGAAAAACATCAAATTATTTATCGTTAGGCAGTTCAGATTTGAATACGCTCATGATAAACCAAGGAAGTAGTATTGTCAAACAACTTCTGCCATGACACAACTTCATCATGCTTAATTCATTAATATCAGCTCTTACCAATATGGTCCTCTCTCATTAGTATTTTCAGGGTCCTTTTCATCTCTACGAAAGCTACGTGCGATTCAAATCGTCATTTATTGTTGTTTAATTCATAGGCACCGGCGGAATAATTTGAGATGGGATATGTAAAATAAATTCTGAAGATATTGATGGCCTGTCAGCCCATTGGGCCCCAGCCCAGGCTGGCTTTAAAAATCTTTATCGACGATTAATATATGCATGTTGTGAGGCTTTTTAACATTTGATAAGAAATCCAGTGTCCAAAAATGTACGAGAAACACCCTCTTGCCTCATTAATTTTTTTTGGGCCCCCCGGCGGGGGGGGGGGGGGGGGGGGGGGTTGAGAATGTGTTCATGTAAGATTAATTTTCTTTTTAAAAATAAGATATATTTACATCCTAAATGACATCAACATAAGTGATGTGTAAATTAGAACGAAGTGGACTTCTGTTTTTTCTCTTTATCTTTTTTTGGGATCTATAAAGAACTGACCTGGACTGTATATATATGCCATATTCACCTCAAGTTCATGTGCCATTTGATTTAAATTCAATAAGAACATAAGAAGAAAGTATATTTTATTTCTTGATCTAATTATAATATTAGTAAATAAATTTTATAATATTATATTTTATTTCTTGAATTATCATAAAAAACTATTAACTATTTATTATATTTATTTTGAGAAAAATTTTTCTTTGAAGTGACACCAGTATTTTTTTAAAAAAATAAATAGTAAATGTTAACCTTCAAATATTCAAAAGTCAAACTTCTATTAATTAATGTGTCTAATAACCATTAAATTTAACTGATGAAGAATTATTTTATTTGTTATGATAGTTGGAAAAACAGAATATTAATTACCTTTTGAAGTTCAGATGCTAATATAATTATAATTAGGCACTAGTTTAGTGATAAAATATAATTTCTTCAATAAAAAACCCATCTGAGCCCACTAAGGGTCCTGCTTCGATTAGGTAATATCTTTTGGGTCAAGAAAAATGGTATGGGTTCGGGCTCTGCATGTTCTGACTGGACTAATTAACAAATCAATCCACAATGTTGGCTACTGGGCTACTTGACCCCAAAGGAGGTTAATTAATATGAATTTCTTCGTCTGCTTCAGATTATGTAATTAATTAATATTTGTGTTTGGAAACCCTTAAAAAAAATCTGTCTTAAAGGTTTGAACTTTGAAGTTTGAATGTAATGCCACATAATGAAGTTGTTCAAGCAGCTTTGTATTTGCTGTCAGAGTCACAGATTTTCAAAGAAGAATTAAAAAATGTGGATCATCCAATGGCTTATGTTTTCGCAGTATGAGTGTCCATTAGCCGAAGACCAGTAATATACCTTTCCTGCAGGGACTCGTGCTTTGGACACCCTTGCGTGAGATTTACGATCAAAGCTAAAACAAAACATTGTCCTTATTGTTATAATAACTAAGAAAACGGCAACGACAGGAACTATAACACTACACACACGCACACACACACACACACACACACAAATCTTGGGCTTACATAAAAGGAAGTAGCTAAAGCATCAATTTCAGTTTTACCCATTAAATTGCTAGCTACAGAAAAGCTGATCGATCCACTCTCGTAGAAATTACACAGGGTCTCTTTCCACCAATAGTCTTAAATCTGAACTAATTTTCTGTAGATTTAAAAATCAATATTAAAATATTAGTTCTGTTAATTAATTTATTATCGTTATAATTTAAGGTTACGTCAAATATGTTTCTGTTAATTAATTTATTATCTTTATAATTTAAGGTTATGTCAAATATGTCAGCATATGTATGTGATTCATAATAAATCGTACAGTAAGGAGTGAATCGAATCTGATAACAGGACTGCGCCCGTACGTTCTCTCTTTCTCCAAGTTAGCTGCTTTTCCAAATAAGAAGCATGTGGACTACGTCAACGTTTCACAATTCCAAATAGCAGCACTTTCATTTTCTACGTAAGAATTTAGATATATATGTTCATGTGGCCACCTCATATTCCTTAGATTAGTGGAAGGAACAAATTGCTCTTATTGACTCTGGTTTAAGTAGAATAAGGAAACCAGCGTCACCACAAAATCAGGGTTCTAAATTCAAAATGCATCCACATACAGTGGAAATTAATCAAAGTTTTGATTATTAGCAAAACCATGGGCTTAACGTCAAATATTTAAAAGCAACTTCAGATTGTGTTACGTGAGTAAACATCAACACCGCCCACGGAAATTGGTTTGTGAACGTTGGTCCACTAATTAGACAATTAGAACGGCGGTCTAATTAATTATATATTAACTGTTTCCCATTGTGGGAAAACCCTAATTTTGTCTGCCACATTTGAGCAAATTTGTACACCTTGTGATTGAATGTTGTAGGAATCAAAGAGGACATGATGAGACCCATGCCATTACATAGGTCTTGATTCCCTCGGCAAAACGAAGCAATGAAACAATGACATCGCCCATTGAACTTCATTCTGGACATTCAAAAGGGCACGTTTGGTTATTCAAATAAAAAAATTAGATAATATTTATATATTGTTATAATTATTATTCAACAATATTTATTATTTTTTACAACATTTTAAAAAAAATTTATTCACAAAATTACTTTTTTTTTCATTTTTAATTTTCTAAATATCAATCTCCGTTCTACGTGAAGTGGCGAACTCTCAATTCGCCTATAAAACAAAAACGTTTGGCTTACGCAAATAATTAATTAGTGATTGAAATTAACGTCCGACGAGCGTCTAAAACATGATATAAGGTACACTTTTGTTTGTATTGTGGATGCAAAGTGTTAATTTATAGATGGTTGACGTGGAAAGGAGATTGAGTGGCCAACACACGGACCCAGATTGCACAACCATGCATGTAGGTTCTCATGAACCTCTATATCAAATATGTCTTGTACTATGGCGGTAAGTGGCATCAGTGGGAGTTCCCACTTTCCCAAAGGAGAATATGAACTAAGAAGTAAGAACCATTGATTATATATGAACGCCAAATAATACAATAAAAATTCAAATCATGAAATACGGTACTTCTCTATTTTATTTCATTCATGGAAAACATTATTTGCTTCGTACATTGAACTAGCACCCAACAAATTGGGCACCTCTTTAAGTTGTATCTCCTCCACTTTGGACGGCAATATGCTCTATTTCAATCTCACGCATCATCTTATTCCCCTCTTTTCTTCTTTTGGTTTATTAATTTTTGCGTGAGATAACTTAATCAAATTTGTATAATTAATTACTCCCAGCCTAGTTCAATTATTTTTTTAGGACACGAAGATATGTCCACGCAACCCTCAATTTCACCCAATCATCTACTAAACTCAAGTGGCACTGAGGTATGATCCTTAACGACACTAATAGGCACTTGAGAAGGACAATTTTAATTTCTTGCTTCCACAAAAAGAAGAAAAAACAAATAAAATAAAGAAATGAAGAAAGAAAAGAAGAAGAATAACGAAGCAGATACGTAGAAACAAGTCTCTCTAGTATTTTGAAACGTCAATTTTTTTTTTTTTTACTTGGTGTCTCGCAAACATAATTACATTTTTTTTATAGTGCAAGTAGAGTTAGGTTTTATATGTATTTTACATAAAGACAAACTTTTCATTGTTTTTTAGTCAGATTCATTGATATTCAAGCCCAAGGAGGGCAGTGAATTATTATATATGCATAAAAAAAGATCCAACGTTTGGGGCGACACATACCATCCTTCATGCTGGAAAGTGGGATAGATAACTTGCTAAGATTAGTTGAATCCATTCACCTGGCTGTAGCTGAGATCTTACGTGTATCCTTACTGGTCTCTACGATCATAATTAATTAAGTAATCGTTTTCATATAATGGGAAAGTATTATAAGTGTTTCCAACTGTTTATTGACCCGTTGATTTGAAAATGATTGATCGAGTAAGAAAGAAAATACAAATTATAATTAATTAACTTCAACATCCAGGAATGCGGAAACTTCATTCTTTAGTTTTCAACTGAAAACAAATGGTTGTCCCTTCGGAGACATCTGATAAATTTGGAACTGAAAACAATGCTTTGGTTCCAAAGTTCTACAATTCTTCTAAGTGTTCCATGGACGTTGCGCATTTGGTACTGACTGTATTTGAAGGAGTATAGCTTTAGGCCCCACAAAAGGAGTGAGCCACTTTGGGTTGAACGAGCTAGGAGGGAAGAATAAGGGTAGGGGCAGCCCTTTCAGTAGATGGCAAAGTCTATGATAAATGATATTACATATGTTGCGAAAATAAAGCAACAGTGAGTACAAGAATTTAGGACATCGAATTTGCTTATTTGGGGACCAATATCCTAACTCGTGTATTTTTGCAGAGGTAAGGATCCTTCAAAATTAGGTTGACTTAACAGTTTGGTTCCCTTGCAACTCTAGAGTTCAATTGAATGCTTGCTGATTTTGTATGCTAGTATATGCGGTAATTACGTATCAATCTATTGTCATCATTTTGTACCAAATATTAAGTAAAAGGTACCTTCACCACTCTAAAACACAAATAATTAAATATTTAAAATAATTTGTTAACAAGTATAGTTAACTTATTTTTAGTTTCTGAAAAATACATACTTTAACTACTTGATTCATAAATTTTAAAAATATACAATTGAATTTTGAAAAGATACATATTTTAATTATTTAATTAATTCTAAATTTTAAAAGTAAATTATTCAATTTTTGAAAATTTTAAAATTTTTATTTATTAATTCTTAAGACATATGTTGATGGGACTCTTGGCCTGAAGTGAAGAGTATATCCACCAATCTAGATTCCCACAGAGTAAGCGTAGTTTTTAAATATGTTTTAAGCCCAAGACCATCATCCTCACTCCTGGCTTCCTACTCAAAATACCTTTGTCATATTCGCCTCGTCCAGCTAGCTCACAGCCACGGGAACGTCGTCAGAAAATTTCATGGCTTTCACAACCTTACCAGTTATCAGAAACACCATTTCATGGCCAACAATGGTTGTTTCCGATAACTCTGGTGATAGCAGCAAGGAGGGGTTTTCATTTGGAAATAAGGGTATCTTTAAAAGCCAACGCAGCCATCATCAAGACTTACCCGTCACAAATGCTGTGATTGGTCCACCGCCTCTACCGGCGGAAACATATGGAACCACCGGCGGTCGACACCATGTTGCATGGACTAGTATCCCTCAGGAGAGATGGGAAGGAGAGCTTGTAGTTCAAGGACAAATACCACTATGGCTGGTATATATACGTATGATTTACCCTTTTTCTTAATTTATTAGCCACCATCAAATGATTAATCAAGCACTGACCAAGTGAAAAACAAAAGAGGATCTTGTTGTCTTTCAAGAGCTTGTTTAATATTTTTAGCTACAACCCTTAAACTTCCCACAATTAGTTGGTAATCATACACGTATAATGCCTCAAAGAATGGAAAGCCAGCAAATATATTACTTGTATTATTATTTTAATTTTTTTAACAGGATCTTTGAAGTAAAAAAATGCCCAATATATTTATAATATTTTTGGTACTTCTTTCGAATGAATATGCAAATGTCTTCAGCTGGTTAATATATGCTCTATGATTTCCATACTTTTTAATCTGTACTTCTGATAATGGTTAATAATTCACATGGCGGCCCCGATAAAAAATTAGCATTATGTATCAAGTGTCGAATCTTTACTTTTATCTTAGAAAAAGTTATTAACCATCATTTAATTTGTTATGAATTATGATACATAGACTAATAACCAGTATAATTATTTATATATGTTTATATATCTCTTTGGGATCGTTGGAATAATAAATAATAAAATTATGCATGCAGAAAGGAACATACCTAAGGAATGGTCCGGGCCTGTGGCACATTGGGAACTATAACTTCAGGCACCTCTTCGACGGTTATGCCACTCTAGTGAAGCTTCAATTCGAGAACGGCCGGTTAATCGCCGGCCACCGCCAAATCGAGTCGGAAGCCTATAAAGCCGCAAAGAAGAACCAAAGAATATGTTACCGTGAATTTTCGGAAGTGCCTAGACCTCATAATTTCTTAGCCTATATGGGTGAGCTCGCCACCTTGTTCTCCGGAGCTTCATTAACTGACAACGCAAACACCGGCGTCGTCAAACTAGGTGACGGGCGGGTGGTTTGCCTGACCGAGACCCAAAAAGGGTCCATAATGATAGACCCGGATACACTAGACACATTGGGAAAATTTGAGTACAGTGACACATTGGGGGGTCTCATACACTCAGCACACCCAATAGTGACAGATACGGAATTTTTGACCTTGTTGCCTGACCTGGTGAAGCCGGGTTATCTGGCTGTGAGGATGGAACCCGGGTCCAATGAGAGGAAGGTAATTGGACGGGTTAATTGTCGGGGCGGTCCGGCACCGGGTTGGGTCCATTCCTTCCCAGCGACTGAGCACTACATCGTAGTGCCTGAAATGCCATTGAGATATTGTGCACAAAATTTGCTCAAGGCTGAGCCCACACCCTTGTACAAGTTTGAGTGGCACCCTGACTCTAAAGCGTTTATGCATGTTATGTGCAAGAGTAGTGGAAAAATTGTAAGTTATATGTACCCGTTAATTAATTTTTTTGTTACCCGTTAATTAATTTTTTTGTCCACCTTCATAATATTTTAGTAATTAACATCTAAGTATTGTGATTAATTGACGACGTTGTGGAAGGTGGTGAGTGTGGAAGTGCCTTTGTACATCACGTTCCATTTCATAAATGCATATGAAGAGAAAGATGCAGAAGGAAGGGTAACGGCAATTATTGCTGACTGTTGCGAACATAATGCTGACACTAGCATTCTTGAGAGGCTTCGGCTACAGAATCTCCGCTCATTCAATGGTCAAGATGTACTACCCGATGCTAGGTATATTGCTATGTTGCAAAATTGTAGCTTCTTTTTAATCTATTTAAAGTTGAATAGGTTGAAAAAAAATGCAAAATTTGATCATTGTGGTATTTGGGTTGGGGTTACTGATTGACAGGGTTGGTCGGTTCATAATTCCACTGGATGGGAGTCCAAATGGGAAGTTAGAGGCAGCATTAGAGGAGGAGGAACATGGGAGAGGCATGGACATGTGCAGCATCAACCCTAATTATTTGGGCCAAAAATACAGATATGCTTATGCATGTGGGGCACAGCGCCCTTGTAACTTTCCCAATACCCTCACCAAGGTTTGCTAATATTTCTGTCCACTACTATACCTTTGGTTCCACTTGTTTTCTCAGTATGTTTTGATAGATATGTAATTAATTAATATGCAGCTTGATTTAGTGAAGAAAAAGGCAAAGAACTGGCATGAAGAAGGTGGTGTGCCCTCAGAACCCTTCTTTGTGGCTCGACCAGGAGCAACAGAGGAAGACGATGGTAACCTCTGCTAGTGCTTATTACCTTTCTATAATTAATATGCGCCTTCTACATACACACACACACACACACATATAGCTAACGTGTTAAAATGATATGGGGGTGCAGGGGTGGTAATATCCATAATAAGTGAGAGAAATGGAGGGGGATATGCCTTATTGTTAGACGGCTCCACCTTCCAAGAGATTGCTAGAGCTGATTTCCCTTATGGACTGCCCTACGGCTTGCATGGATGCTGGGTTCCTAAGAAATAAGTCTCCACCTTATGTTTTCTTGTTATCATACCTCATCGTAGTAATCTGCTCAAACAAGATAGCAAATATTGAAGGAGAGGAATTACAGCAAGTCTTGGGTTTCAATAAATCTCCTCGAACAATGTATGGCTATGTTCTGTAATTAATCTATGTGATGTGTGCGGCTTATAGTGATCCATGATGTGGATTATAAAAGTGGTGATAATTAGGGATTCTTTCTGCAGCACAGAATTTTCGTAAGATGTATCTTCGTATTATCTGTGAATGATGAATTTTATTCTAGTTAGTAGTAACCCATTATTTACAAATTAATGTTAATTTCTGTATCAGAATCTACTAAGGAATCTCGCCTTCTCCTTTAAAATGAAAACTTGGCTTGGAGATCGGATACCACAGTGATTTTTCACATAAATAGACACACATGGGTGTATATATACATTCCTCCTTACAAATATAATGTTAAGAGGATGTTAGGAATCCAAACGAGTTTGGACTTAAAGAAGACATCTGTCGATCAAAACTTGTTCCTCAAATCCATAACAGACTGGTTTGACATAAGCAATGACAGAACATTCTCGTATTTTCAATCGGTAATCTAGATTCACCTACCAGCTCGTACGATCTACCTTTGTGAATATTACGCCAGCTAATTAATAGAGATATAAACATGTCCAAATTAATCTTACTTGAAATATATTTAACATACATGTCCATTTATAATGGACTTAGTCTAATTATTTTTGATGAATTGAATCTACTTAATATTTCTTGCATTCGAGATAGATCTGAAATTTAAAAGACACTAAAAGTGATTTTTTTTTCTTTAATATACGCGACTTTATTCATGTAGACCTTCGTAGAACAATCTTAAATAATTTATTTTTGTAGAATAAAATTTTCCAAAGTGAATCTCTGTTAAAAAAATAATATTAAAAATTATAAACTTCCCAAACGATCCCAAACGCATACGTATAAAAATGACAAACTGCAACAACATTATCGTAAAGTCATAGAATTACTACACCATGTTTTTTCAGTAATACTGTGATTAAATTTTACTCTTACATGATTTATCTCTCCCCTAAATGTGAAATATATATATATATATATATATATCAATATCAATTCTATAAGGTACGGTGAAATTGGCGCATATGTGTCTGTGAATTAGATATGATCTTATCCCTTTTCCTAATTTATGTGGATTAGGACCTTGATAGAAAGATTGTTGACAGAGTAAGGAATCAAACAAAAAAGAAAGGGTTGCGGTAATTGATTAACAGGGTTAGTCGATTCATGACTCCACTGGATGGACTCATAGCAATAGAGCCAGAGGAACACGATAGAGGCCTGAACATGTGTAGCATCGACCCTAATTATTTGGGCCCAAAATACAGAATATGCTTTTGCCTGTGGAGCACAACGCCCGTGTAATTTTCCCAACACTTTTACCGTGTAATTTTCCCAACACTCTTACCAAAGTACGCAATTCTTATATATATCTAATACGTCACGTTATTTATATATTCAATGATTAAAATTTATTTTATACGTAAACTTTATCTATACTGTGCATAGAACCATCTGCAAGAATTTAATTATGACAATTGATTTTTTCAAATGCACTATGCACCAAGTATTCCTAAAAAAATTTCTGCCAAGGTTTGCTGATATTTGAAGTCTTTATATTCACTAACATCCCAACGCTTCCACCTTTGACAAATCATGATTAAGAAAAGGGATTTCAAAGCCAGCGGAAATCAAAATCTCTCCCCATTACTATATTATGGTTCTGTTTGTTTTCCTAAGTTATTCATATAAAGATTGTTTGTAGTTGATGCATGTTTCGACATGTAATCAATTCAGCTTGATTTAGCGGATAAGAAGGCAAAGAACTGGAATGAAGGGGTTGTACCCTCAGAACGCTTCTTTGTGGTTCGACCAGGAGCAACAGAGGAAGACGTGGTAAGCTCTGCTAGTGCTAATAACCCTACTTAAGCCCCTTTCTGTAATGTGCGCCTTCAAAATATACAAGTAGTATACGCAATGACAAAAAGATTATTTTAGGAGGAGGAATGAAAAAAATAATTTTGAAGATAAAAATAACTCTTGTATTTTCATTTAAAAAATAATAAATAGTTAAATACTAATAATTAATTATTAAAAGGAATAATAAATATTATATACAATATATTTTAAAAAAATACCTTTCCTGCAACCCATGATGCACGCGTGGTAATATACATGATAAGTGAGAGAAATAGAGGGGTGTATGTGTTATTGTTGATGATCCTCCTCCCAAGAGATTGCGGATCAGGATCCTCTGAAGTGGGGATCGGTGCAGTTTCCTGAAGTGAGAGACAATTAAGGCAAAATTTTATTAAAAAAAAATATAAATATTTATTAAAAGAATAAATAAATAAAGGATGTGAAAAACTTCACCACTTAAGAGAGAAATACACTTCAGAGGATCCAATCTCAGAGATTGCATGGACGCCGGGTTCCGAAGATGTTACTCTCCACCTTATTTTTTGTTTTGTTGTCACCATAATCTCTCAAACAAATTACCAAGTATGGTCTTATACTGAAGTGTGTAGTGCTACTGAAGGTCTTGTGCTTGATAACCTCGTGTGAAAAATTAAAATTAATCAGCCCACACGAAAAATGCAGGGGTATGTTCTGATTTGAAATCTAAATAGAGGAAAGTTCCCTGTTATATTATTTCTGGTTATCCTTCTAAACGTCATTTTACAAATAGTTAAACCTCAAATGTGATTTTTTAAAACGATACCCCATCCTTATCCATATAACTTTTCACACAGCATTATTAAATAATTGGTTCTCGTAAAATAAAATTTTCTAAACTTAGTCTCTACAAACGTAATATTAAAAATTACAAATCTCTCAAGAAAATCCCAAACACTCGTAAATATGACAGATCGCTACACCATTAACGTAAAGTAATAGAATTAATATACAATGCTTTTCCAGTCACAGTCCGAGTTTTAATTCTTACACGCATGATTCATCTCTACGCCTAAGTGTGAAAATGTAAGCATTTATAAGGTACTGTATAATTAGTTCATATTCTTGCTAATGTCATCTGATCCTAATTCTTGAAAAATTATGAGTGAAAAACACAAATGAAGCCCACAGTGCATACAAATTTACAAGAGATGACATCCATTAAAGCATACTCGTGCCACTTAATCTCTTTCGCAATTTAGAAGCCCTTTCTGCATGCCGTGAGAAAACCAAGCACTGAAAGAGCATCGGTGATAGAACGGCATTTCTATTCATCCATCATTTAAATTTTTGGCCAGCCTATTCATCAAGTATAGCACGTCCAAGATTTGTTGCTAGAGCCAGCCTCACACAGTTTAGTGCCTCAGGTGGTAAGCTGGACTCTTTAAAGTCTCGACGCAGCCTTGCCAAAGATAACTCTTGCAGCTTATTCAACAGAAGATTGGTCTCTGAGACATTTAGCAAAGGACAATCTTGCCAATTAAGCAGCTTCAACTGCACCCAAAAGAAAGCGAACAGGGCAATCATAAAACCATTAGAGGGAAAAACAACTGTCCATATCAAAATGTAAAATAAACATGCCATAAAGTAACAAGTAAAAATACAAAAATCAGATACTTCATGAGAGGAAAAATGTTTCAAGAGAATCAAACATGACACGAGGCAACATTGAAAAAAGAAGCAAAGATTCAAAAATATTTGGTTGCAACTTGCAAATTATTGCAGGAGAAATATTCTTTATATGGATCTTCAAATGATAGAATCTACTTTGACACTTCCAACGGCTAAGAACTTATGCGCTCATCCAAAGTTTAAGAATCAAGAGAGACTGGAGTGTTAGATGAATGATGAATACACATTATAGTAGACATGCCACACAGCATTAGGCACAATTATTCATTCACATAATGTCAAAGCAACATTATTTATCCACCCTGATAGCAACCAAAACGAAAATATCAATTGATAGCCAAGGAGGAAATCAGAAAGTATTTGTAGTACATCCTACAAGCTAAAAAGTACAAAGACAGATCATTGCTAAACATCAAAGTACTAAATGGCCTCCCTTAAGGGTATGTTTAGATTGAGGAGAATGGATAAGAAGAGAAGGAAATCAGAGGTTTTAGATTTAAAACGAGGGGAATGTCTAAATTAACCTTCCTTTCTACTCAATCCAAACATACCACAGGGTATGTGATGGAATTGAGAAAAAGGAAGATAAAAAAGAATAGTAAAGGGAAGGGAGGTGAACGGAGAGTTAATAATTTTTTCCCCTTACATCGATGGTTCAAAAGCAATGAAAAATACATGGGAGGTTTAGATGAAAGAATAATTAATTATAAATTTATAAGTTATTTCTTTCAAAATTTCTTTTTGTTAATATACCTAATTATAATTGATTTGATTTCCCCTCCAAGATTCTCCAGTGGGAAGACTGAAAAACATGAAGGATAGAATACTTTGGACAATGTTGGAGAATTAGTGCTCCCGCACCACCTCTCCCCCTCCCCCACCCCCCCCCCCCCCAACCAAAAAAAAAAAAAGGAAAAAAAGGGTAAACGTTTCAAGAAACCATTTTCTTTCTCCTCACCTCTTTCCCACCCAAACATACAATAAAGGAAAGTTAACACAAGAAACTTGCGCGAAACTGTGTAACTAAATACATTTCAAAAGTTAATTTTCCCGGTTGCAATCTTTTGTATCCTATGCTTTTCATTGACTCCAAGTCAATACGTGATAATAGAAGAAAAGATTACGAAGAGTTCTATAAGAAGTTCCTATTAACATATTAGCATATATTATGCTAAAATAAATAAAATAAGCTCACCGAATCATATAGAAGGGGCAGCCAAAAGCGCTGAGGGGTTGATGGATTTTTCATTAGCTGCAGAATAAAAAGATATGTATCATATTTCAAAATAGGAACCTGAAAAACCAAAATTAATAATAGATTTCAATACACTATACCATGGAAAACAACTTCCATGTTTTTGGTGCATTTTTATTGTCACAAAAGTTACCAGGGAGAGTGTATTGAATATAGCATGAAAAAATATCTACAGAAAATCTAACTATTAAGCAGCACTCTCATTTACTGAAGCCAAATTAATCACAAAAAAGTGTGTATATTAGCTAATACCAGTATGAGGGAGTCAACAGCTTGCCTAGCAGCTTCAGTTGATTTTCCACTAGGTACCTGCTGTAGGAATCCTTTGAAATCCTTGTACCTGTAATGCACCAAACGTATGAACTAAGATACATAAATAAATGAAGACAATAAAACAGGATGAGTGTGATTACTGCTCTAGAAATGTAGACAGACGAGAAAATTCATACTTGCGCAAGAATTCAAGACCTCCTGCAGTCTTAGAATCAGAACCCAATAATTCAATTACGCCTTCCCATTGCTGTCAAAATGAAGGACCGATACAGATAAGAAATCTAAATAATCTACAAGAGAACAAGATATCATATTTTGGGATAAACTAATAAATATAAAAACGTTTCAGCAGGCTGTTCAACGTAATGATTTATTGTAAAAATTACCTTGAAGCTTTCATCAGAGATTGACTTTCCAACTGAATCAAATAATTGCTGGGCAATCCTATGGAGGCGATCTGCATCTTGGGCTTGTTGAAGCCAATATATTCCGGAACCTTTCCTACCATGCTTCCAGTGATATACTCCAGCAACCTAAATATTAATGATGTAAATCCAACTCTAGTCAATTAAAAAAGAACTGTGAGGATTTCCTAAAATCCCACTCTCATTGTTTATAGTTTATGCAAAAACAGGTAATATCATTAAGAATGTAATGTACCTTCATGATATTTGAACTAATATGATCAAGCCCATACAGACGGCATAACTCTATATTCTGCATGATTATAATGATTTGTCTGTCACTCACAAGTATATTAAACATGACGTACTAAAATTTTTTACAAGTGGTGTGAAGCAGAAATAGATTATAAAAAGATGAAAAAACTACCTTAAGCAGCAATTCATTATGTCGAACAGATTGTCTGTATAATAAAATCTCCAGCAAGCCCATTCCTTGCTTCATGCATGATGTCAAATATATTGGTGCTATCTGCAATTATAACAAATGTGAGCCTTAGACCAAATGAGCAGCATCACATTCACAATATATACAAAATATCATTGTCGTGGAGCAGAGTGGATTTAATTGTGCTCTCTGTGCAGACTTTATTTCGCTAATGCTGTTTAGGTCTCTGCATGATACAACAACCTACGTAGGAGGCTTCAGTATGGTTCTTGCGCAAACTCATGTCAAAATCCCTATGCATGTACATGGCTATGTGCAAAAATCTCGATGTACACGGAAACAGCAATAAAAATCTTCCAATGTAATCTACTATGTTGAGATCAGAATAAATTTATATTCCTGCTAAAGAAATAAGAACTCACTTGCCAAGTCAATGCATGTGATGATAGAACTTGAGCATATATAAGTCGATGCAGTTCCCCTATGCTGATTCCCCCCAAGTTATAACGCTGTTCATATAGAAGAATCTCCGCTTGTTCACTCTCTGCAGTCAACAATTCTACTGCATGTGCAACCATCCTATTGAGACATGATAAATATAAAACCACATTTTCATCAAACCAAACTAAAAGAAGAAGAAGAAGAAGAAAACCTAGCAGCTCACCAAGGGCCATATTCTTTGGAACATTCTGCTAGGACAACCTGAACCATTCCAAAAAGCTCATTTAAGTTTAAACAATGGGAAAGTGAGCAATGAACTGAATAGGAGAATAATGAAACAAAAAGAAGCAGCAGCTTGACCCAAATGTTTAAGAAAATAAAGAATCATAAATTCCTCACCTCAGTATTTTCTTCAAGAATTCCAATCATAAGTCCTGTCAACCTGTGGGCGCTGGATATTGGTTTCAACTGGATGCATTTCAGGGCTAAACTATACATGCTTTCTATACCCTGGGTGCCAAAAAAAAGGGGGGGCACAAATTATGCAGAGCTCCATCTAATGGAAAACGATACAGGAAGAGGATCAATAACATAAATGTGTGTGTGTGCAAGCGCGCGCGCATGATAATTACACAAGTAGATCAAAGTTACCATTGTAAATGGCCTGATGTACAGAAAATGGGAAATATACAACTCTATCCAATGACATGTTGCCATGCAGAGACTCTCAATGTTACCCAGCATAATTTGAAGCATGCCTTTCAAGCCCTCACGTGTTTGATGATTATCACACTGAATCCAGAATGCACTGCAATCCAGCTTTGTGATTTGTGCCCTCCATTTCTCCCAAGCCTACAATATTAAAATACAAAATATCACATAATAGAGGAAGATTATGCCAAGACTTTAATGTAACAGTATGTCATGAAAATTTCGAAATCAAGATATACCTTGATAAAGTCAGGCTTGGATTTCAAGCATTCACCTAATTTTCCAACAGCAGATTCAGGACGCAATCGAGGCATTTTGGAGATAAGAACAGCAACTGCCTCTACCAGTCCATTCTCTATCTGTTCCATCACAAGAGGACAGAAATGAGACAAAGTAAAAGTATAATGGTAGAAACGTATAGCCTTATAGCAGCAGCATCTATGGCTTCAGGTCAAAGGATACCAAAAGCAGTGCAGAAGGATTAATTCACTGAGAAGAACTGATAAGACATGAATCTAAATATGTGATCCATAAAAAACAGGTTTCTACCAAGAAAGCCAAATTTAAACTGTTAACTTGCCAAAACCATACTTTCCAAATTTATATCTTTCATTTCATATATAGTGTTTTCAAAGATTTCACTCCAACCTCACGGTTGCTGAGCTGATCTAGTTGGTAAGATCCATGCAAACGCAACAATTTCACCTGCAAATTGAAAGCCAAGTTTACATAAAGTCTTTATTCACTAGCAAACAACAGATGCCAAAGTAATATGTCAGCAATACAGTAGCCTCTACTAACCACAATATCAAGCCAACCAACCGCCAGTGCAGATGACATCACTTCCCAATATCTAGGATCATCCTCAATCACCTGCACAGACAATGTCATAATTCTCTTCCCTAAACAACCTTAGATAAAATTGATCAATCGCAATAACTTTAGGCCTTAATTAAACAAAAAATGAAAAGCAAAATACTCCATGTTTGATACAATTGCACTCTATGTGAAATGCACAGGCAAAATCTAACTCTATGATGCATGCCTAAAAAGAGTTTCATATTGGCATGACAAAGCCCATAACATTCAAGCTTTATTTAAAACTTTAGTCTCTTTATTAGTACAACATACACTAGGAAACTCATGAACTTCAAAGAATAAAATCTTATACTTGGGTTCAAAGTAATCCAAATTTATGGTACCGTAATCTGTATTAACTACATATCCTTGAACTAGAGGATGAAAATAATAGAATCCTGAATCATACCATCATACACTCAGGTAAGTTGTTCACCTTTCAAGTGTAAAGCCTAAAAGTAGATCTGATCCTTATCAAGGCAATTATTTATTTGTCCTCCATAAATAAAGGGATGTCCCTATTTTCCAAGGTAAAAATTTTATAAACTAATAATTTGTTTAAAGCTGTAATCAACAAGCTTAATATCAAATAATTATTTACTTAAATCATGCTTTCAGCTAGTGCATTCAAAATAACAGCTTGTCACCAAAGAAAAAGATGGTGGCTCTTAGCTTCCATAGCTTATAAAATGTCTAGGTAGCTAAGAAAAGGAACTTGAAGAACGTTGGGGTTACAAGCACCATATCTTTATGGCAATAAGCGTTTAAGACTGAACTGAATAAACAAAGCCACTATAAAGTTCAGGGTCATATCACTATATGCGCTGGTCAATATCACATGACATACATATCATAGTTATAGTTTCATTTCATCTCAAAATGATGAAGAAAGGAAGGAACATGCATATATAATTAGACCTGTATGTTGACAAGATCCTTTTGAAAATCAACAAGCTTGGAATGGATTGTTGCTTGTGTGCTAGAAAAGAGGCTGCCATAGTCCTGCCACAAAATGCAACAATTAGCTTAAAATAAGCATAGTTAACCAGCTCTAAGAAATGATTAGGGAAATGTATTCAGAACATCAATCAAGAATATAAATAGATTATTACAGCTAACCAATCAACAAGCCTTTCAGGTAGCCACGCTTGAGATTGCTTATCTACATAAAATATTTCCATAATCTCCCATGCCGCTTTCAAGCACGTTGGCTCCTCACCTTTCTACAACAAGTGTTAGGATCTTCTAGAAAAAGTAACTAAATGTACTAAAGTTGACTCCTTAGCTCAACTCTAAGCAACAAGTGAAATGAGCACCTTAAAAATTGCCGTTGGTTCTTCAATTATTGGACTGGGAGACAACTTTGGCCCACCAAGAAGTGAACTAATGTCCTTACTATACTCCATCACATACTCCCACCTGGTTGTAAGACACGGTAACATATTGTCAGTGACAATGCATGCATGAAACTGCACACAATTGTTGACCAGCATAAATACTTAATGAAAACATTTAGAGTAAATAATAATTTAGTCTCTAAAAGATCACTTTCCTTTAACTTGGTCATCCAGAGATAAAGCCTCTCAATTTAATCTTCCAAACATTTTCCCCCAACCAAAATAGTTTCTCTATTCGGCAAAGTTATGAACACTTAAACAGACTTGCTGATGTGGCATAAATAGGAGCCAACATGACCATTAACTCATGGCCTGGACTTGCCCAGGTGCCATTTTACCTAGAAGGACAAACTAGTTGGTTGCTGGACACCGTTTTGGGGAAAAATAATACAAAGACAAGTCCAGGTCATGAGTAAATGGCCATATAAGTTCCCAAAAATGCCACATCAGCAATTTTATCATGTGTCAGTGATTCTGCCTAAAGGAGGGACCAATTCGATTGGGAGAAAATATTTGGAGGACTAAACTAGAGAGGTTTTATCTTTGGAGGAGCAAACTGAAAGGAGAGTAATCTTTCAAGAACAAAATCATTAATTTACTCAAATATTTATTCAACTACAGTGAAAATTACTAAAAAAAATTAGATATTAAATCAGCACTCTCCAGTGCCAAGTGAAGTTGTGTGTAAGAAGTATTTCTTGCAATAAAGTGGAATCAACTGCATGTCTTTCATATATTTTGATGTCGAAAATTAAACTGGAATCGAAGAATCACAAGCTTCAGCTTTGATATATAATAAACTTGCCTAAAAATGTCACAAAAAGCTTTTAGAAAGAGCCACATCGAAATCCCTCAAGTAAACTTAACAAATCACAAGGCTCCAAGCCCAATAAGAAACGGTCAGATCTTTAGGGCCTATTTTGAATCATTATTCTGAAAAATTGCTGTTTTCTATTTTTTTTTCCTGATTTTGCATAAGAAAAGTTACAAAACATCTAACAAAATGTTCTGATTTTCTGTCATAATTCTGTTTTTTTGTTTTACAAAACACTCCATTAATAACACATTATCAAACAAGTTTTTTTCTCTAATTGCTGCGGAGATATGTATGACAAAACAAGTACCATGTGGTTTTAGTTGTGAAAAACAAAGAAATAAAAATATTAATTACAACTGCATATAACACTAATTATTTTAGATGAACTCATGAATCTAGGCCGATGATAATGTCGTTGGGTACCTCTCACAGGTCAACAGAACGGTTAAGAGACCGTAAGCCAGGAACAAAAAATAAATAAACGAATGTCTACATAAATTTTTCACAAATAGCAGCTAAATCTCACTAAACTACCTTCAAATCCCTTACCAATCTAGATGATATGGCGATGGACTCATTGAAACCTTCGACAAACTTGAAAAAGAGCTCCTCCGACTCTGAAGCAGCGCAAATGGAGAGACCGATCCGTATGCAATTCTCCGCCACTGCGCGTCGCTAATCTCCTGATCTCCATTACTGAGCTTAACCTCCACCACCCTGCCACCCACTTCACCTTCGGAAGGAGGCCTGAAAACGGAAACGCGGAGAGAATTGCCTCGGGACCAGGAGATGGCGAGGCGAGCTATTGGAGGGTTAAGGCCGTGGTGTAGAGGGTAAACCACTACTGAGCCTCCGTTCTCGGTGGGGACGGGAACCAAAGCACCGTCGCCACCGGGCATTACGAAGGGAGACAGCGGTTTAGGGTTTTGGAAGGGTTCGTAAGTAGACCAAAAATACAAAAAATCGAAGTGTCACTGTGCAAGAAAGACGCTATCTCAAGTCCAAAGGGGGTCAATGCTATTGGCCCTTAAACCCACCAGTTTCCGCGGGAATATTTACACATTTTTCTGCACTCATAAATTTTGACCTTTTTCATCCATGATCCAGAGGAGTTTAAAACTAACGTTCCAAAGTTAAAACTTGAATACTTATTTCCTAATCCTTTACACAAATATCTATTGGAGAAATACATTTTATTTATTTGAACTAAAGTTTAATTATAAAATTACACATTTTAACAAAAAGAATTACAAGATTATATATAAATTTTAAAATGTAATAAAACAGTTTTTTGTGTAACTATTATTCAAAAAAATATTAAAATTTTAATTCACTGGCAGACAAAATCGAAAAAAGGAAAAATTGCTTGTGAAATAGCTATTGGTCAAGACTTCTGTCAAGGAACTCGCACATTCACGAGAAGCTTATAGAGAAAAAGACACCATTTTGTGCATATAACAAGACTTATATAATCTATTTATTATATCTGCAACATTTTATTGAGAAGGGGATGCATCTTATTTTTTTATATATACATTTACTCTAAATTTCTAATTTTGAAGATTTCAGGCATTCCTTTAAAATCTCCGCGTCCCTTTCTTCATCAACACCGGCAAGCGCGTCTCTGTAGAACATCTACAACCTGATTAGCTTTACCATGATCTGATGCTTCTAATTAAAAGCTTCTCCCATTCCTTTGCAATGGCAAATGCACCCGACTTCTTGCGCGTATGATTATGCTGATCTATTCCTTTCAGATTACGGAGTTCAGAAATCCTACTGTCCATGTTTCAGTAGCTTCTGAGCATCACCTGTCCTTAGAACCTTCTTATTTTCCTTGTATCAGTACGCATATATTGTAATTTTTTGAACGAACCATGTCACTAAATTGTATTTTGATTCTTATAAGTACATGAATTAGCTAATAAATGTCATTAGGCAGTTCAGAGACCCCCACGAGGCTCGGCCATGTCGTCCGGATCAATAACATAAGCGGAGAGATTGAGATACTTAACCTGCTGTGTCATATCCCTCCACTTGGCTCTACATATCACACATCTCGCCCATCTCTTTCCCCTGCTTCTCTTCCACCTAACCAAGCACTCTTCATGAATAGGATTCTCGCATGTCCCACAAGCCACCACCTTCTCTTCCGTCCCCATCTCCTCTAAACACACCGGGCAGGTTGACCCATTCTCTATCTCTATTATCGGAATCAAAGGACCTCCACGGCTTCTTCCATTAAAGAACAGCTGGTGGAACCTTTGGCGGAGGCTGGCCCCTGCTACTGCCTCCGGCTGGGTGGCGGTGCTGAGAAGGCGGTGGAGCTGGCAAGGCCGGAGAGTCCTCCGCCGCAGGCAGACATCGTCGAGAGACACGCCCAAAACTCGAATTAAGACGAATAAAATGTGCTTGCAGGGGGTTGTATGGTCAGGGCACGAGCACGAGGGTGTGGAAGATAAGTTCACTGTGTAGACATTACCGGTGGCACCCAATATGAAGAAGTTGGAATCGGAACGGTGGAGAAGGCGGAGGCGGTGGCAGAGGGCTCGGAGTATCCGGTCTGAGATGGGTTGACTGGGATTGAACAGAGGGTGGTGGAGGTGGAGGGCCGGTGGTGGAGAACTGGAGGCAACGGACTCCATTGGAGGGAAAAGGTCGTTAAGGACAATTAGTTAGTTAATGAAAAAAAATTTAAAAAAAATGGATAAGAAGAATATATTGTGGTGTGTTATGTGGGGTGATTCTTTGAGTGGTTTAAAGGGACCCGTGAAGGATAGTTGATAGGCAAAAGAGTGTCGTGAGGCGGAGAATCTCCAAACCTTTTAACTTGTTAACTACTTGGTGTGAAATGGTGGTACACCACACGCTATAAGCTAGATGAGTAACTTCTAAATCAACAGAATCCTACCTTTTACACCACCCAAGCTTTAAGCATTTTATTAGGATGCTTCAAACATGTTGGAAATTACTCTTTCACGAAAATTGATTTGGTTAGGTTATGTATATTGCTGTATGTGGGGATGGCTGTTTCCACCCTCTGGTTAAAATTTCGAATTCTGTTATTATATTTTCGAAATCCATTACTTGGCCTAGTTTATCTTAAACTTTTGGCTCAAAGTCCCTCTTAAACAAAAATCTTAAATTTTAGCGTAGACGCTACATCTTTTACTTCCAGTGAAACTTTAATAACTAAATCAATGTCTTCATTTATTTTTGGCTACAAACGTATGGTAGTAGATTAAGTGTGAAGTAATATACCTTTCTCAGCCTTTTGGCTAAGATCAAGTGTGACGTAATAAAGAGTGATTACACATAACATGTCAAAAACAATGTCCCCTTTAACACAATATATATTTTTATATGATGGTAACTCTTTTAGTACATGCTAATAAATTTAATTTACATGTGTTGGTGAGTATTTTAAATTATGAATCAGCTGTAAAATTAACGTGACTCTATTAGTAATTAGATTTGGAATGTCAATTTTTTTGTCTTTATTTATAAAAAGAGTTTTCTTAAGTCTTAAATATAATTAAATTTAAGATGAAATAGCTAATGGTATATTAAGACTAAAAATATAAAATATCAATTTAAATTGCATAAATTGTATGAATTTTAAATTAACAACAAAATAACTTTAAAATAAATTAAATCTAATTTGACTCGAATTATATTGAAAACAATAAGTATATAAATAAAAATTATAAATAAAATTGATATGATGCTGAAAATAAAATTATAAAACAATTTTTTTAAGAAGTTTATATATACATAATCGTTTTTACTCTTAATTTATAGTATCCTCTACGTGATTTTTCACAGCCCATGTTTACGTTCATGCCAACATACTTACTTAGTAACTGGAAAAGAGACTGTAACACTCAATTGTCATTAAAGGTGATTATTTTGTTAGATCTATACCTTCTTATTTTACTGATATTTAATCATGAGGATTTAATTGGTAAATGGGTTAGTATTTGGTCCTCAGTTGACATTTTCTATTAGTTAATTTTTTTGAGGCATTGGGTCAGTCTTATTCAAATATTAGCCATTACTGATTGGTAATAGCTCATGATTTTTAGTATTAACTATAGTTACTAATCAATAATGACTTAACATAATGTTAGTAGTGGTTATTGAAGATGTGTTTAGATATATATCTATCAAATCATATTTTAAGATGTAAAATATTATTTAACGTAGACGCTACATTTTTTACTTCTGGTGAAACTTTAATAATTAAATCAATGTGTCCATTTATTTTTGGCTACTATCGTAAGGTAGAATGAGTGTGAAGTAATAAAAAGTGACTGCACATAACATGTCAAAAATAATGTCCCGCTTAACACAATCTATGTTTTTATATGATAGAAAGTTTTTTAGTACACGCTAATAAATTAAGTATGTAAGTATTGGTGAGTTTTTTAAATTATAAATCAACTGTGAAATTAACGTGACTCTACTATATAATTAGATTTAGAAAGTCAATTTTGTTGTCTTTGTTTATAAAAATAGTTTTCTTGAGTCTTAAAGATAATTAAATTTAAGATGAAATAGCTAATGCTATACTAAGATCGAAATATATATATATATATATCAATTTAAATTGCATAAATTGTACAAGTTTTAAAATTGATAGCAAAATAACTTTAAAATAAATTGAATGCGACTTAACTAAAATTATATTGAAAACAATAAATAAAGTGCGTAAATAGAAACTGTAAATAGAGTTGATAAGAAACTAAAAATAAAAGTTATAAAACAATTTTTTTAAGAACTTTATGTGTATTTTGTATTGTTGTCTTTGCTCCTAATTTATAACATTATCTACATGATTTTCTACAACCCATATGTATGTTTATTCAACATACTTGTGGCTTAAAAAAAAGAGATTGTGACGCTCAACTTTTATTAAAGGTTGTCATTTTGTTAGATCTATATCTTCTTATTTTGTCAATTTTTTGTTACACAAAGTGTGAGTCTTTGACTGATAATAAAGATTTGATTGGTAGATGTGTCATATCATAATGAGATAGCATAATATCTATGTCACATTATACTTGTAATGTCTTTTTTTCATATATTCAACATTTTTAACAATAGAAAATATTGTCATTAAATGTCAAATTATTTCATTTATGTTTAAATGAACCATTTCAACTTACTAAACTTATTTTTTATCCTCAATACACTTGTTCATATAGAAACATCACAAAAATAAGCACAGAATTCGTATTTAAGGTGAAGCACCACATATTAACAAATTCAAATCATGCCATGCAATTCTATATTTCTGTTACAATATCTTCAAAAATTCACAACTTAAGTTAAAAAATTCCAAATTAAGCAAATGAGCACTTTCTAAAAAGTTCATGATATAAACTACAAGCTAAAAAATTTTAAATTAAAACAAAATCGTTTGAGTCATGAAAATCTAATGGAATAGTACCACTATCAGATTTTCATCTCCATCCAAACCTAAAACTTTATTCTTGCATATCTTGAGTTACACATATCCAAATTGAGTGATTTCTGCAGCTATAAAAAACTTATGATGCCAATTATATGCTTGTAAAATTTTATGAGCATTGGAATTTTCTTGGCCCCTCAAATACCTAGAAAACCAACTCTAACCAAATAAATAATAATAAGGCAAATTTGCATAATTCAGCTAATTTAAAAAATTATAAAAAAGTTTACAGAGTTTCAAAAATTATGTTATTTAATTCTATAAAAAGCTCTAAATGAAATCTAAATGCTTGCCAAATTTCATATCAAAATTCCTTCATTTGGTCTAATTTTAGTTCAAGGGCAAATTATAACTCATATTAATATTAATATAGCATCAAATGGTCCAAAATGACTTCTCCTTGTGCAAGTGACAATTTGAGCACACCAACATAACATTTACAATAATATAGGCATCATAATAGGGGGCCAAACCTCATGAAACTCAAAACTACTCTCTCATTTAGCCTTATACACACACTTTATATAAAACATATATACAAAAATTTCATATTCCTGCATATATGTTTTTAAATATGGTTCATACATTATATTATCATACTTTTACATACGAATGAGAGTTTACATTACACAATTAATATATACATCTATACTTTGACATCAACTTACACATAATCCTATTCTATTGTCAAAGTGACATAAATCAACTTATTAGTCTCTATGTTTTGCTCTATGAGAATTTTTCAGACAATGTTAGGCATAAAATGGGGAAAGTGAAATTCAAAGAATCCTAATAACATTATTCAAATATACTTATACCGCATATTTTCATATCAAAGAAACCAAGCATGCATCATATTTATCTAAACATCAAATATAACCATATTTATAAGATCAAATGGATTCATATAAGTTAAAATCAAGTTATAGGAACTTTTGGTCTAGTTTCACTCAGTTATGTGAGATTTTTATATTAGCCTCACCCATTTTATAGACTTTGACTTAACCTCACTTATTCCATGAGATTTTTGGCCTTGTATCGCTCTTACTTAAGGACTTTTGGCTTCATTTCACATAATTTAAATAAATTTTGACACAACCTCACCTATCAAGAGCTATACACTTTTCAAAAGCATTCTAAGAACCATAATGATATCACAACATCAAACTAATAGCAATAAGCATAAATTCATGATGCAACCACATATATAAGCAATCAATGACAATCAAACACTTAAGATAAGTATACAAGAATGGATGAAGAGTTACATTTCTCAAGAATGCATAAAATGCCTTCTTTAGTTCCTAGCTCCTCTTCTCGGCTTCACACACACACACATTTAGGGGGAGCTTCACTTGCTTGGCCTAGACACATCAAATAAAACATAAATGTATCAACAAAATCATCTTTATCCTTACATAAACTTTACACAAGCCAATTTTAGCTTTAGGCATCCCTATAGTTCTATATTGTGGCATAATGAAGTAACTCATATAATTTATTATCTTGACTCTAATTTATCACTCAATCTAAAGTCATGTAACTCTATTTAAACTCATTTGAGTAACCACAAACTTAAACCAAGGAATATAACATTAAATTGTTTCTTTATGCATAATGAAACCTTAAATTTCAAACTATCAATATATGGTTCCTAAATTTAAACCAATGGTCCATTTAGTGTTTATATTTCATATTTAGACCATTTCTATCATTGAAATAAAAAAAACTCTCCCTAGGTACTTGAAACTACCATTGGCCAAGACGTACATTCCAATAAGCACCCATGAATTTTCATTCATTTTTTTAGAGAATTTGGCACTTGTGAACATTCCTAAGTCTTTTATGAACTTAATTATATTCATATATAAATTAAATCATCATTAGAAATTTTTATAAATCCCTAGGTACAATCAAAATCCTAATTTCTGAATTATGCATTCCATGGGTTCTTACTTGGTTTTAATGGCAATATCTTAATATCCATATTTCAAAATCTTAATTTCTAGCATGATTCAATGAAAAACCAACCCTTCCTATTTTCCTCCCATGGTAGGCAAACCTATAGGATGATGGAGAGATAAGGAAAAGCAATATTCCATACCAAAACATATATCAAATGAAATGGCTTTTCATGATGGTTAATTTGGTGTGTTTGGTTCATTGTTAAAAGCCTTTTTCTCCATGAGTTCAGATTCAAAACACTTTCTTTTTAGATGTCAAAATCATGGAGCAAAAATGAAAACTAGTTAATAAGAATATCATAGGCAAATTTTTTAAGTTTCTTTACCTTAGGTGACTTCAATTTTCTTTAAGTTTTGGTGCTATTTAGGGTGTCCTTTGGGCTTGATTCAAAGCTAAAAATTTCATGCAAATGAAGGAGAAGAAGGTGAAAGGGGTTATTTATATGAAAGAGTTAAGGTTTTACCATTTTTTAATATTCCTATTTTGCCCTTGAATTTTGTTTCCTTCATTTAAGCTCGTGTTAATTTTTTTTAGAATTATATTTTCCATCATAACATTTAAGTCTTTTAATTTATAAAATGCCTTTAGTTTTACCCAAATTAGATAAAAAACCTTATCGAATCATCTGGTCAAAATTTCGATCAACTGATAATCTAAAATGTATATCAAATGAGTTTTGACCATTTTATGAGTTTCTATAATTTTTAAAACCTCTAAAAATTCAAAGAAATTCAATTTTTTCATTTAAAAACTCTCTTTTTTGAGTTTTTAAAAAGTTATCAAAAATTATGATTTTACCACTGGCCTTTGTATCTCTCTATTTAGCCATTTTGGCTTCAATTTCAAACTATTCTAAGACTCTCAACCATATTTTTAGATATTATAATTAACATGTTAATTTTAATTATTCTCAATTCACTTTACTTCGGGGCCCTTATTCATTTACTAAATAATTTCAATTTTGGTTTCTCGTAATTTATACTGGCCTTCATTAAACCAGTAACCTCTCGTAAGTAATTCATTCCACTCTTTATGCATTATTATGAATTTCTAAATTATAGGATATTACAAACTGAGTTAATATTTAGTTCTCGATTGATATCTTGTATTGGTTTTTTTTTAAGGCTTTCAACTAAGTCTTATTTGACTATTTTAGCCATTACTAATTGGTTATAGCCCATGATTTTTAGTACTAATTATAGTTACTAATCAATAATGACTTAACATAATTTTAGTAGTGGCTATTGAAAATTTGTTTATATATATATATATATATATGTATGTATATTAAATCATATCTTAAGATATTATTTAATATACCTGTAACTACTTATTATGATCATTTTATAGTTTTTTTATGGGCTTGATAAAATTTTATAGTTTGTTATTAACACATTAATGAATTATTATTACCATAATATCTAGTATTTACAAACATAATGTCTAGCTATTATTATTGGAGTGATGATACCTTTTTTTAAGAAATATCATAATTTTTAGTTATAATATAATAATTTTATCTATTTTTATAAATTTATTATTATAATTATACTAATTAGTTATACAAATACCATATTAATTATTAAAAGCTATTATTTATTAAATAGATTAATATTGTTAAATAATTATTTAATAAAATATTATTTTATTTTTAATAATTATTACATGATAATTAATAATAATAATATTTTCAATTTCATCACTAAAAAATTTATATGCATTTTCTTACATTTTTATTATTAAATTTTCTAAGTAAAACATGACAACTTATAGTTATCTAATAATATGACAAATATATAATTTTCATAGACAATAGTATGGTTTATAATTAAATCATATATGTATATTATTATTATTATTATTATTATTAAATACCCATATATTTGACATGCCTTAATTAAAAAAAACATAATAATAATGATAAAAGAAGTTGTATATAAATTTAATCCATTTGTTATTATGCACACATACACTCAATTTGTTAATATCCATGGTACAATTCAAATATGAATTCTCTTGAGTTATTTATCATAAAATTTTATAAAATTCAAAGAGAAAAAAAAGAATTAAAAAAAAGCTCCATCTTAGGTATTACTTTCTCTCTCTTCTTTTGAATTCAATAAAAAAATTTTAATAAAAAAATTTAAAATATCCTTACACTAGAAATTTCCACACATAACAAATATCGTTAGTTTGATTTATCATGTGTAACCTAAATTTCCATACAGGGGACCCAAAACCATTGCAAAACCCCAGCTCCTCCCTGCCCTCTCCTGTAAAAGCCTTAACCTTCCAAATCAATATTATTAGAACCAGATTAGATCAGCCACTTGTTTAGTTTGAAAGTGTCTTAGAACTCATTTATATTAGAATTGATTAAATTTGGTCAAAAATTGAATTAAACACACCAATTTAGCATGATAGCATGCTATATCCATTGAGCTAGTTGATTCAAATTCTTGACCATTAGAATGAGGAATAACATGTTTTACATTAAACTATCATTATTGTCTTATTTGTGATTCAAATTTTTAATATAATAAATTAAAAAAATAAAATTCATATGATTTTTATTAAAATTATCAAATATATTTTAACTAAATTAAAAATTATATCATATCTAATTTACTTTCATATATAATAAATCATAATATATTTTAAAATGTATTAATATTTATTTATTGTTATTTATTATCTTAAATTTTTAATATATAAAATAATATATATATTTCACCATTTGAGTATTTTAAATATTTTTGTGTTTTATATTTTTAAGTATATGAAAAATATATAAAATAAAATTCATACATATTTTTAGAATTAAATATTAGCCGTAAATGATTGGTCGGCTTGAAAATTTTGGTGTGCGTGCTCAAATGGCGTTTTGTTATAGATCTATGTCACAACTAGCAATTTTTCTCATCAAATCTAGCAATTACCAAACCAATTGTTAAGTTAAGTCTTCACCTTTTCTTCACAACAACCGTTCGTCTGTTTCAGTTCTGCGGGAAGTCCATTTCGCCATTTGAGTATTTAATTTTTGGGTTGCAGTGCCCTCCTCACTGTGACCTAGAGAATTTCAAAATTGCAACTGGATTCCTCAACTTGGTTGTCTACAGTCCCTGCTTCCCATCCATTCGGCGGTCTTGCCAGCTCGCCTAACCTCTTGTCTTGGTCTTGATTTGGGAGCTCGAGGTCGCTGACTCAGGTTATGCTTTGTAGCGCCAACCTGGGAGTTTCCTTTTCCAAGTATTTTGTGTTTGGAATCTGTAAGCAACTTTTACTCTATGTATAAGCAACTTTTACTCTATGTATATATTTTTCCTGTTCGATCTATGCCCAATGTGATGATGCCTTCAAATCTCAAAACTTATGTCCCACATCGGATAGAATTCAGATGGGAAGGGAATTCCTCATATATAAAAGAGATGACAAGTCCCACATCGAGTAGAATTGAGTTGGGAGTGGGATTGTTTATATATATAAAGAGGACTTCTACATCTATACCTTGTATCCTTATATCATTCAGTCTCAATAGTATAAAGTTTTTTCTCCCTGCCTGTGGACGTAGGTCACATTCACCGAACCACGTTAATTTTCTGTATCATTCTTTCTTTTATCTTTATTTTCTTAATATCGCTGATTCACAAAAATTGATATCAAAGCTTTTGGCTTAAGTTTTTTTTTGCTGAAAGAAAATGGCACCTCACAAATTCAATATTGAGAAATTCAATGGGTAGAATGATTTCACATTGTGGAAGATGAAGATGCGGGCAATTTTGGTTCAGCAAGGGTACATAGTGATAATAGATGGAGAGGGAAGGTTTCCCGAGAGTTTGAAGGCGAAGGAAAGGACGAAGATTTTGGCAAAAACTTATAGTGCCATTCTATTGAGTTTAACGAATGAGGTATTGAGGGAGGTTGTAGACGAGACTTTTGTAACTTCATTATGGAATACATTAGAAAGCAAGTATCAGAAGGAATCCCTGACGAATCGATTATATCAAAAGCAACGGTTATATACTCTCAGGATGTCAGAAAGTACACCGGTAAGAGATTATATTGACAATTTTAACTGAATTATTTTAGATCTTCAAGGGGTCAGGGTTAAAATTGAGAAAGAGAACCAAACAATAATTCTTTTGTGCTCGTTGTCTAATTCATATGAAAACTTTATTGACACGCGATGACTCCCTAATTTAGGATGAAAAAGGAATACATTTGAAATTAAATTAGGGAGGCAAAATACTTTCCTTTTGATTAATAGGGTTAAAAATGTATTCAATCAAACAAAATAAAGAAAGTGTTTTATTATAATGTCTTTATCAGTTTAAGCCTCACTTTATGATTGATTTCAATTTCAGGAAAAATAAAAGAAGGAAGAAAGAATTGAGAAAAGAAAGGGAAGCTAAGAAGTGAAAAAGTATAAGTGAAACAAGTCCTCTCGCTACAGCTAGAACTCAATTCGTTGTAGCGAGAATGCACTTTCACTGTAGCGAGGAAGGTACTTGGCCATAGCGGAGTCACGAAGCATACAAATTCCAGGGAGAAACTTCCCATAGTGAAACAGTAGCGAGAACAACAGAAATCTGGGAACCTATGAGCTCTCGCTATAGCAAGAGGCACTCCTTGCCATAGCGAGATCGGCCCTTGAAACCACAGCTTAGATTAGCAAGCTAAAATAGACACAAGGAAGCAAGGGTTTGGGTCATTCAGCAAAGAAAGAACGTTCTGGCCAACTAAAAGAAGAGGAAAACACACGAAAGGTGTTGGGGAAGCTTCAACTTGATATAGAATCCATTAATTTTGTCATTTATCCTTCCAATTAGGTGTTTCTACTTCATCTTCCCTTCTAGTTGATGATAGTTAATATGTTTGCTGAGATAGTTTGTGGATTTCAAGCCATGAACGGCTAGATCTTGTAACCCTTAGGGATTTTATGAACCTTTAGTCTTTGAAAATTGTTTCCCTTTTTTATTATGCAGATTATTGAGAATTTTAGTGTTTAATCTGAATTATAGTTCATTCTATTATTTGGCCTCCTTTAGTTTGATTATGGATTAGGTAATTAACCTTTGAAAGAAGGGAATTGCTTATAAACCATTGGTTAAACAACTTAGGATTGGATATAATCTAATTTACACTTGAGATAGAGATATACTCAAGGGCCCTAGGTAGTCAAGATAAGGTTTGCCTTAATTAAGTATTAACTACTCCTTGAGACATCAAGAGTGAGTGGATATAGGGGTTCAAATGGATCAAAAGACATTTGCACCTAATTAAACCTTGACTCTAAAACTTGCATTAAGCTGATTAATTAAAAGGGGAATGATTGATATTAGAGATAAAGGGGATTAAAATTTCTAGGGTGTTTTTAATTGCATACCTTCAAATACAACCATCTTTTATTACTGTCAACTGCATTTGAATTAATATTCATAAAAATTCAATTACAATTTGATTGTTTAACTAAAATGAGTATGAGAACTCTAATATCTAATCACCAATCGTACTAATTCTCTGAGGGAACGACATTGATTCATCACGTACTACTTCTACGACCTATACACTTGCGGTGTCATTATCCAATGAGCATCAACACGATACTTTATGGGAGAGACACTATCTCAGTTGGTAATGTAAATGATGCTTTAAAATCAAAGGAACTGAAGAGGAAGGTGTTTGGGTCCAGTGAAAAAGCATCAGATATGGGTTTAGTAGTGAATAGAAGCAAGAACAAGGAGAAAGATGAAGGTAATCGAAGTAAGTCTTGTCCGAAATCAAGGTCTAAGAGACAACTACAGTGCTTTAAGTGTAAGGAAAAGGGGTATTTCAAGAAGGATTATCCATAGTGAAAAAAGGAAAATAATCAGAAGGAATTAAATAGTAAGGCAAGTGCCTCAGTGGTTCAGGACAATTCAGATGAAGGTGATGATGGAGATATTTCGAAGGTTAGTACTTTAAATTCTGCAAATACCTGAGTCATGGATACTGGAGTTTCTTATCACATGACTTTCACAAAGGAGCTGTTTATTTCTTTTAAGGATTGGAAAGGCAGTGTGAAATTGGGAAATCATCAGGAGCTCAGTGTTGAAGGCAATGGGTCAATACAAGTAAAAATGTTTGATGGTATGGTTAGAATATTTGATGCATGGTATATTCTTAGGTTACGAAAAAATTTAATTTCTCTGGGTGCCTTGGACAAGCAACGATACAGTTTTTCTAGTGATAGTGGATAGGTAAAGGTTTCTAGAGGTGCTCTAGTAGTGATGAAGGGTAAACTTTGGCATGGGGTCTATATGCTCATTGGAAACTTGGTAATGGGCACTGTGGCAGTTTTTAGTTTTTTAGAAAAGAACAATGATCAAACAGAATTATGGCATCGGCGACTGAGGCACATAAGTGAGAAAGGACTAGCAGTGTTGCGAAAAGCAGAGGCTGTTGGAGGGCATGGAAACTGAAAAGTTGAAGTTCTATGAAACTTGTGTCAAGAGCAAGCACCGCAGAATCAAGTTCAGTTTAGGAAACATACTTCCACTAATATCCTTGAATATATACATTTAGACTTATGGAGTCCTTCTCCAATTGAGTCTCATGGAGGGTGCAGATACTTTGTGACATTTATTGATGACTCCTCCAGAAAAGTGTGTGTGTATTTTCTAAAGAAGAAAGATGAGGTGTTTAAGAAGTTTAAGGAGTGGAAGACTATGATTGAGAAGCGTACTGGGAAGTAAGTCAAGACATATAGAACTGATAATGGGTTAGATTTTTGCAATATACCATTTAATGAGTTATGTAAGAAAGAAGGTATAGTGAGACACCACACTGTACGGCACACACCACAACAAAATAGTGTAGCAGAGCGAATGAACCAAACACTTATGTAGTGCAAGATGTAAACGGCTAAGTGTTAATCTTCCTAAGTAATTTTGGGCTGAAGCAGTTAACACTGCAACCTATCTTGTGAATATATCTCCATCAACTACAATCAATCTGAAGACTCCATAAGAGGTATGGTACGGTACGGTACACCTTCGAATTATTTTGGTTTGAAGATATTTGGGTGTCTGTCATACGCTCATGTGAATGATGATAAATTAGAGGCGAGAACAATGAAATACATATTTTTAAGGTATGCAACTTATGTGAATGGGTATAGATTGTGATATATAGAATAAGACAGGATCCCGAGATTCATTATTAGCAGAGATGTGACGTTTGATGAATCTGCTATGTTCAACCAGAAGGAGGAACTTAATGATCTTGCAGGAAAAGATCTGAGTGTTAATAAGAAAGTGGAGTTTGAAGTGGAGACCTCAAGGACAAACAAGAGCTCTATAGACCAACCTGGAGATTTACAGGAAGAGCAGCAGAGTATAGTAACAAGAAGAGGAAGAAGAGAAAATAGAAGACTTGTTAGGTATGCAAACTGTATGAATTTTGTTAATACTAACCCTGTTACATATGTACTGGCGGTGGTAGAAAGTATTGATACTGAGGAACCGCAGTCCTACAAGGAGGCGATCTAAAGTAAGGAAACAACTGACTGATTACTAGCTATGAATGAGAAAATGCAGTCCCTATTAAAGAATGAAACTTGGAAGCTGGTATTTCTACCAAAGGGTGTAAAGTTTGTAGGATGCAAGTGGGTGTACAAGAAAAAGGAAGGGATTCTTGAAGTTGAGCAGGCAAGGTTCAAGGCGAAACTTGTAGCGAAGGGGTTCTCACAAAAGGAGGGCATAGACTACCATAAAGTATTCTCTTCAGTTGTGAAGCATAAGACTATTCGAATTTTTCTAGCCATAGTAAGTGCGCTTGATTTAAAGTTTGAGCAACTTGATGTGAAGACGTCGTTCCTACATGGGAATCTGGAAGAGGACATCTACATAACTCAATTTGAGGGGTTTCAAGATCCTGAAAAAAAAGAATATGTTTGTCTGCTGAAAGAAGTCCTTGTATGCTTAAAGTAGTCACCTATGCAATGGTACAAGATGTTTAATACTTTCATGGTTTCTAAAGAATTTACTCGTAACTCGTTTAATAACTGTATGTATTCCAAGAAGTTGTCAGATGATTCTTGGATCTACTTGTTGCTGTACGTGAATGATATGTTGATAGTGTCAAAGAACAAGGCTAAAATCAACAGGTTAAAAAGGTTACTGAGCAGTGAGTTTAAGATGAAAGATTTAGGTGCAACCAAGAAAATCTTAGGCATGAAAATCTGGAAGGATCGAAAAGCACACCGATTGTATGTATCACAACAGAAATACATTGAGAAGGTGTTGTGATCTTTTCAAATGGATCAAGCCAAACCTGTGAGTACCCCATTGGTAGCACATTTCAGATTGGATGCTAGTACACTACCAAGCACAGATGAGAAGAAAGACTACATGAGTGAGGTCCCTTATGCTAGTGCAGTTGGGAGTCTAATGTATATGATAGTATATACAAGACCAGACTTAGCCTATGCAGTTAGTGTTGTGAGCAAGTTCATGGGAAAATCAGAGAAGACTTACTGGAAATCAGTAAAGTGGATCATGCGGTACTTGAGAGGCACAATTGATGTTTGTCTAATTTATGGCACTGATAGATTTGCTAGTGGATTAGTAGGTTATATAGATTCAGATTATGGTAGAGGCTTTATGAGGCAGAGATCGTTGACATACTATATCTTCACCCTATATGAATATACTGTTAGTTAAAAAGCAACTTTGTAGTTTACAGTTGTTTTGTCGGCCACTGAGACAGAGTACATATCCTTGACTGAGAGAGTGAAGGAAGCAATGTGGTTACATGGCTTGATTGAAAGCCTAAAATTAAAGGTTCATATGCCTGAGGTGTATTGTGACAGTCAAAGTGCGTTGAACTTGGTAAAGAACCAAGTCTACCATGAAAGGTCCAAGTACATAGATGTTAAATTGAATTTTATCAGGGATGCCTTAGAAAATAAGGTGGTGATCATAGAGAAGATACCAACAGCAGAGAATCCAGCAACATGTTGACAAAGCCATTGTTTGTTGATAAGTTCAGGCATAGCTTGGACCTGGTGTGAGTACGAGCAGCATGAGGCCTTATGGGGCATAATGGCAAGAAGATGATCGAATAAGACGTTTGGAGATTTTAAGTCAAGGTGGAGAATTGTGATGATACCTTCAAATCTCAAAACTCAAGTCCCACGTTGGATAGAACTCAGATGAGAAGGAAATTCCTCATATATAAAAGGGGGACAAGTCCCATGTCGAGTAGAATTGAGTTGGAAGTGGGATTGTTTATATATATAAAGAGGGCTTTTACATCTGTACCTTGTACCCTTGTATCATTCAGTCTCAATAATATAAATTTTTTTCTTCTTGCTCGTGGACATAGGTCACATTGGTTAAATCACGTTAATTTTCTGTATCATTTTTTCTTTTCTCTCTATTTTCTTAATACCACCAATTCACAACACCCAGAATCCAAAACTCAAGTATTCTCAACAATTTTTTATGTAGTAGATCAACATGGACTGGTTATTCAAAATTCCTTTATGATTTGCTGAAAGTGACCAAATTATATAGTATATTATTTTTCAGTTTTCCTTGTTATATATAAAGAAACTTACTAAATTATCGTCACAAACTCCTAATCCTTAATCTAGATATGCATATGCATATAACAAAAACTTTTGAAAAGAAAGAAAGAAAGAATAAATATTCTATGCTGAATGCTAATGTTGAGGTTAGTGAAAAGGCTGAGGTTTTTGTGCCTGGGGTAGTGAACTAAGAATAATAGTAGTCTATGCTTCTCTTCTTGTTCCTAAACTTGCGAATAGTTGCAAACTTTCATGGTCCCACTATCTCATGCAAGCACCATATGATGCAAGAAAAACCACTAAACTTAGTAGCAGTAATATGTAAAGTCTCTTTGTTATGTAATGTGATGTCTGTTCTAAAGCTTCACATTAGTTATTTGTTTTTTTTGGTCATTTTCCCGAAAAATTGTGGTTGCTTTGTCCATTAGTCATTTAAGTTAAAATCCACATTTTCAAACGGTTAAATAATCAAGAAACATTTAATTTTACAATGTTAGTTTTGTTGGATGTCAAGATTAAGACGATCATATTGGGGCACAAATTGACTTTTTACTTAGTTAATTCTTGAATCCTGTAGTGGCACTAATTGTTTGTCAATGCTACCGGAACATCTCGGCTATGTTCATAATGATTAGGCATTGAAAGTAATATATATCCACCAGAGCGGAGAAAGTGTATTGGGATGAATCCTAGTTCAGTGATGATTTATATGATAGCTAAGATGAATTAAGTTTATGGTTATCTTTGGCAAGGTAATTTGTTTCCTATGACTTTGAGTATGATGGAGGATCATATCATGATTTCTTGACTTGTTGGATGACCTTGGTGTAATTTATCAATAAAAAAGATGAATCACACTGGCTGTTCTGTTATTACAACAATGTGATGAACAAATGTGGTATAGTAAGTTAGTAAGCAGTGACTATTTAAAATCTCAACAAAAGAGAAATGAGAACATCTATAAATGTTTAGTATCAGAGAATTGAAGCATGAATGTATTTATTTTCTTGGAGATTATGACTGCAATTTTTAGCTATACAAGAAAGGTGCATTGAAGTTGTCTTTCATAAGCACCAATATATGTTTGGTTTAGCGTGGCTTGGGAACTATCGTTACTTATGATTAAGTCTGGCATACTTTTTGAAAAATTGATTATGCAGACAAGACTAGAAATAAAGTGCCATGCTGCACGTCAAAACTCAATACTGGCAACAATGAAATTTACAAATTTACATTAAGAATATAATCTGCCAAATTTTGAATTGGTGAGGGTTCATTTTCTTGTTGGTCAGAAAAATAGTGAGGGTTCAAAGTCCCCCTACTTCATTAGGTCCTTTTTAAGTCCCTAATTTTTTTTAAAAATCTCATACTCTTTTATATCTTAGTGGTTCAAAACCTCAAATTGTCTTATAATGATAGTAGTACAATTCCAATATATTAAAGCTATATGTGATGCGTGCTTGGTATGGTGCATATCGCTGTCACTTTTGAAATCGATTCATAGAGAGACCTTGATTTTGCATGATGATTGATTCATTGCTTTTTTTTTTGTTTTTTTTTGGGGGGCGGGGAGGGGAGACATCCATACACGAACCTTCTTCCCTGTTAATCCTGGATTGTAAGAACTTGTTAGTTAGGATATGTATAAACATGATCTGCACCTTGTTGGTATTGAAAGATACAATTATATTCCTCACGATGAACCTAGGCTATCTTTGAATGTACCTTAGCTCCTTTTTGACCAGACACATGCTATTAATTATGTTTGTACAACCTAGGAAAACTTGGAATGTCTCTAGGCAAGATTGGTGTTATGCTCAGAAATCTCTAGTTTTATTGATGTATCAATGCAACTCAGCTGATGTTATTCTTTTTTCCATTTCCAAGTAAAACAAAAAGACGTAACACTTTCTCTACACTTTGGGGGGAAAAAAAAAGATGTAAAATTCAAGTGTTTTTGTTTCAGCCTAGCTCTGCCACTCTGCAATTGCCAATTAATTTGCAATTCAGATCCTTGATGACATATTTATCAGTTTGCTTTCTACCTTCAGTTATATACATATATATATTAGTTTTCATCTTGCTATGGCCAAAGAGGTATTATTGTCGTCAGTGTCAATCTAGAGTCATGCAGAGCCATGAATAGCAATTATATATCACTTGCTCTGGTTAGGCCATTCTCTTAGAAAAGAATCTAAATTTTCTAGGGTGAATCAGTGTTTATATAGTGTTTCTCTTTCTTTATGTTCCTCAGAAGTGGGTCTCAACACTCTGCGACGAGAGACTAGGAGCCCATGATTGATCGAATAGAGTTATCACTCTCTTTGCTGGGATGATTTTCTGGTTAACTGTTTTAAGTTTTCCTTGCAGACAGTTCAGTATATCAGGCATATATAATTGCAAAGAATCCTCTCATCTTCCTGAAATTGTTGAAATGGATCCTTGAAATTGTTCATTCATTCCAGTTTTTATTGTTTTAAAGATGCACTTCAGGCTTCAGCAACCACACTTGTTGAGTTAAAAACATAAATTTGCTTATGCATGTCGCTGTTATGTTTGTTCTTGTGGCTGAAAGTGGTATCAGCATTTGCTCTGATGTGTTTTAAGCTATGCACAAGTGGAGTTGGGAATTAGGTTTTCTTTCCAAAGAACCTTTCACGAGCAGTAAGGTAAGGCCTGAATGTATATATGAGAAACAACTTCATGATACGAGTGACTGAAGGCTTCTAACCACTTTGAGAAGGGTTTGGCTAGGGAGAGCTCGAGCTCTTAGCCATTAGGTGCACATCAAAATTCGTGTAATGTACTTTTTAATTACCATGTATAATCCTTGAGGGGCATCTAACAGCTGGAAAACTCGAACTTGCCCTATCATTTCCCCCTTGGGAAGCATTCAGAAGTTATCAAATTATATAGAAACTCCTTTCGGGCAACATGATGTGCACGTGAGGAAATGGGCAGGTTGACGACCCATTTGCATGAGGGACTCTTAATCTTTTGTATACCTTTAACTTGTTATCTGGTCAGATGAGTAAGAATAGATGCCAAGTGCTGCCACTTTGCTTTCCTGTCTAATGTTACTTATACAAATTTTAGACTCTCACTCATCCTGCCATGTGAAAATATTATTCATGTTTTCCCATGATTACTTTAAGCTTTTTGGACCCAGTAACGGTTTACTCCGTTAAAAAGTGGTACTTCCTGTGGCTTCGCACTGACTCGATCTCTTCCATTAGGGCTTCCAGTTTATTATTACCTCCTTAAAATAATGAAGTTCCTTTCACTGGGAGGTTATTGTTCCCCTTGTTAGTGTAATCTCGACAAGTTTCTTTCCTTCGCAGAAAGAGTGCTGCGAGATTCTTAATGGATGCCAAAGGGAACCAAAACTTTTCATGAACATGGAAAAACACTTAAATCCCCCAAGCAGTGGATCTTTTATCAATTTATTCAAAGTTCATTAACGTGGAGCACTGCATTTGTAAGACCATTCCATGTCGCCACAATAATTGAATAACATATCGTGTTGTATATTATTCCCAGTGGACGAGGACAAAGGAGTTGCTATTTCAGTAGGGGAATGGGCTCATGCTGCTCCCATCTCCTCATTCTTCGTCTTGGTGAACGATATGACCTATGATGGAAACGCCAAAATCTATCTTTCTAACAGCATTATGGGATAGAACCATAACCCATATTCAAATTATTAGGTCAATTGTTATTCTGTTCTGACTCTGCCTCTGTCTCTGCCTCTGCCTCACTCCTTTTTTTTTTGGTTTGTTTGTTGGAACATTGGCACTTTTAATTAGAAATATCAAGTAATTTATGAAGTTCCCAAGCAAACATTTAGTTGTTCTCCAATTTAAACCTTACAGTTTGTTTGATGCATAGAAAAGTAAAAACAAAAATAAAAATAGAAAGTGAAAATAATTTCTATTTTTATTTTAAGACATAATTAAAAAAATAAATATTGTTAAATAATAATTATAAAAATATAATAGATACTATCCGAATTTTTTTCCTTTCCTTAGAATGTCAAGCTCAAAGGTTGATCCTGTTCAATTTTGAAGTCAAAGAATCCATCATACAAATTATGTGAAGGAAGACATGAAAGGAAATTAAGAATATGCCCAGTTCAAAGGAGAAAAAAGGGAAAACTACTTTAGACTTTGGTGTGGAGTGTATGCAGTGTGGTGAAATTTTAAGTGGGGGTGTGCAGGTAAGTAGCAGTGGGCGGTGGTAAGGTAAATAATAAACCCACTGACTTGTGAAAGAGTGTCATGTGACCGCCGCTATCCTAGGCCTTGGCTTCCTCTCTCACTCTAATAATTCCCCATTCAATAATATATATATATATATATATATATATATACACATATGTATGTACCTCAACGAACGTTCCTAAATAAAGACTGGATTAACCCCCCTCCGCTCTTTTGTTTTTCCTTTGCCCTTTATTCTCTGCATATATATCGTTCTGAAAGGAAAGAGAGAATGAGACAGAAGATTCAGCTTTAAAAATTTAATCAATGATTCATACAAATAACTCGGGATGATTCTCATATTATTATATGGTCCTATGGACTTGTGCTGCCTCGGTTCGTACATACACACTCCACTTTAAAATGTATATATATATATATATATATATAATCTTCATCTTTGAAATTTATCTCTCTCCAATACTCAATCACCTCATTAGCTCTACTAATTAACAAAACTTCAATCACATGGGGGCTGGTAATGACTGAGACTGAGTATACCTTGAATTTTCTTTCCTCTTTCTTCTTCACCCCATTTAAAAATCTTTATACAACTTATCTCCACTCACCTGTATGTTAGTTGACCAAGCGTGAATTATTCTTTCACCTTCATTCAAATCAACTTATGTAATTTCCAAATTGAATTTTGTTGACATAAAGACATAAATTAATTGAAGAAAGGAAACTAAGCTTAAAGCCATGGATGACCGTCATAACTAAACAGCTTCTTTCAAATATAACTATAATTATAAATGTTTTCAGCCCAGGATTTGTATGAGATTTATTCTAAAGCAATGAGAGGGGGAAAAAAGCCAAAACAAAAAAAAAATCACTAAATAAAAAAGAGAGATATAAGGGAAGGACCGCCCCTATATATATATATATATATATATATGTAGAATTCCGAGTAGAAGCGGAAAACAATGAAAGATTTATACTTACTGAAAATGTGTGTAGACTATGGACGCATCTGCTATTTTACTTTTAGCATTCCCCGTAACTTTGTTGCCTATTCGCGCACTAATCACAAATCACTGAAATTCATGTATATTTTATTTTATTTTTTCATTATTTCTGGCTCTGCGCAATTTCAATTTTGGGATTAATGCGCACTTCTTTATATGTAACAAAATATTCATGGCTACACTGTATCCATGGTTGCTAAGGATTTTTGCCTCTGCTTTCTCTATATTTTTCTTTCTTCGTTATACTGAGTATTATTTTACTGCCTGTGACCGTACTTATGATACTTACACCATCTTCTAAGTTTTCTGAAGAGAAATCTTATAAATTTATACATCTTGATCTGAATCAAAAACTGACTACGATCCATTTGTTTCTTGAAAAATTCATTGTTTTCATTTTGGTCATTAAATCTGAAAGTATAAAATTCTTGTAAGCATAACAAAACAAGTGGAATATGAGTTTTCGAATTTGTTAAAAATGAAAAAGTATGAAAGGATGAATTACAAATAGAAAAAAGAGAGAAAAAAGAAGAAAAGTAGAAGGGATTCTTGCTTTTTGTTATTCTTTACTGGGAATTCAATTTTCATGAAACACTAATTAATACGAGTATTCATCAGATAGATGCATGAGTCATTGATTGAATAGATTTCTGACCATACAGAGAAAAGATAAGAAACATGAAGATAAGTGATGGTAACATTTACCTAAGCCAGAAAGCCTGGGCTGACTTACTCTAGAATGTGACCATAGATAGTATATTCAGATTTTTTAATAAGCATTTAGGAATTCATTTTGCTAATATTTCCATAAATAAAATTTAATTTAATAAATAAATACGAAATAGTTACATACCATCACAAATTAAGTCTAGCCGAACTGTATATATATATATATATATATATATAGATATGACCATATCTTCCAGCTTACTTCTAACATATATATAATATAATACCTCTTGTTTCATAGTTCTCGGGGGTTGTGCAAGTCGAAGCTGTATTAAGAGCCAGAACTACACGATGCATTTGAAATATATAGTTCATACTTAGAAGATGTTTTAGTGTTGGAGTTTAGAGATATAATGTTCGAGCAAGTACATAATTACTTAAAACCTGCATGATTTTCTGCCAGAAAATAACGCTTGGCACTACAATTTTAAATATTCTTTTCCGTTTTTTGCCTTATACTTTTCTTGATCTCAAAAGGCATAATTCATTACTCAATTATGTATATGCTTATATGAATCGGATAATTATTCTAGAAGTACAGAGGAAATAGACTGAATTAAAAAAGACAATGAGAAAAACTACATTAGGAAAATTTTGAGTTTGAGTATGCCAACATTGGCCTAAATAAGGACATAAAGGAGCATTGATTATACCAATCTACAGAAACTCAAAAAGAAAAAAAATTAGAAGTTAATTAGGGAAGAGAAAAAAATAATCCCTTGTAAAATAAAATGCGGAGAAGGGAAAAAAAAGCCGAAATAGTTTCGTTGCTAATTACCCGAATCTCCACTCCACGGAAGATGTCCTACTCTAGCACTCTACTAGATGAGCTGCCTAAAATCTGGGCCCACGTGTTGGTGGATCAGGTAATCGTCACCGTTGGACACATCAAACATCATGTTTTGATGTTGCAGATATATCTGCTGCTGCTGGGCCCTCAGCATCTCCTTCTGTCGTCGGAGCTCCAGCACTTTCCGGTGCGAGTTCGAATGCTTCGTTAGCACGAACGTCGGGCTCGCCGCCGGCCGGTACTCCGGCACCAACCTCCCCGACTTGTACCTCACCCCACAAGCATTGCACAGCGTTTTCGGACCCATGGGTCCCGTCCTCCACTGCGGCGTCTTATCCGTCGCGCAATGCAGGCACTTCCGCCTCTCGCCGGACCCATCGTCGCATTTCTCCTTCTTCCTGGGCACCGACTTTCCAGGTTTCTTTCCGGTCGGAGTAGGAAAGATGACGTCAGCGTCGGAAGAGGATGAGGTGGGGGAGAGAACGAGAAGACGAGAATTCCAGTTGCATGGAGGCCCACGAGATCGCTTGCTGCGAGCCTTGGCCGGAACTGACACTTGTTGGTTGAATATGATGTTGTTTCGGTTGGCTTCGTGGTGCTGCAGCTCACGGCTTTCTGATGCTTCCTCGTTTCGGGCTTTCATGCCCGATATCAGTTCCAGTTTCTGCAGGTCCTCACTCGAAAATGATTCCTCCACGATGTTCGATAGCCATTCCAGCTCCGCCATGTCATCACACTGTTTTCCAAATTCAACCACAACGTTTTAATTATTCTCATTCATCAGTTTTATTCAATTTTCCCGAATGCAAATTCAAGTGATATATGATTTTTGTTAGTTTTAATTGCATAAAGGCCATATATATATATATATTGATATTCTCTCCTCACCTCGTCCTGCTGCTTTTGTTTGGCAGCAATCCCATAAAAGAGAAAATTTAGGAATTAAGAATTTCAGATAATTATTTTGCACCTGAAATTCTTGGCAAACCAAACAAAAAAGAAAGGCGAACTAATTCCTACATGACAAGCCTTGGGCATTCAGCAAATTAGAAAAGTGAAATGGGCATGTATTATACATGGTAAGAAAATAATAATGATTATTATTATACCGGGACGCAGAGGTCACTGGAGAAATGTGCGTCGGGTAAATTTCGGGATGCAATGCCGGGCGTGAAATTGGGGTCGCACCCAGAGAAGGAAGAGGAATTGCAGCTATCGTCGACGGCGTTTATGAGAATAGAAGAATCGGTGGGAACAGAGTCGAAGGTGGGGTCGGCTATGATAGCGTCATCGTTGGAGAAATCAAGGAGGTCCTCCACGATGAAATGGTCGGTCTTGGTATCGGAGGAGGCGAATTGTGAGCAAAAGCCGCCATGGAAATACTCGGGTGCTTCCATGCCTACACTTGTTCTGGTGTTGCAACTACAACGAGCAAAAGGGTAAAGATGGGGGAAACCAGTAGTGAGAAATTAAGTATAGGGGACTCGGATACACAGAGTGTAACAAGTTATGGTTTTGAGTGGAGAGAGAATTAGAGAAGAGGCTTCATTTGCGTTTGAAGGGGACAAGCCAACAGCTAAATTGAAGGATTTCTTTCTTTTTTTACTCATATCGAGTTAAAAATAAAAATAAATAAAAAGTTTTTTGGCCAAACAAATTAAAGTGGATTGAGGGCGTAAATTATAAATAAACTCTCGCTTTCATTGGATTCAAAGAAACAAAAGGAAATTATAGTGGAAGTTACTTTAGTACCCTTTTTCTTTTCCAGCCGCTTTTTACGTTTGGTTCACTTGTTCCTTCCTTATCTCTGTCCTTCCTTCTTCTAAAATAACGGGCATAAATAATTTTTAAAGTTAGACAAATCTTACAACTTATGACGTGGAAGGACTAGTTAGTAACATTTTTCAAGCACATTTTACTTTTAACCATTTAGACAAAGAATGTGCCAATTGAAATTATGTTAAATTACTTATTAATTAGCAGTGCTTTTAATTTGTGAGCTAAATATATAACACAGTACCTAAATTATATAGAAGTATAAACGTACGGAGTACTTAGCACATGTTATAGTCTTTAATTGGATAATTAATGAGTGTATGAATTCTTAGCATAAGTTGAGATACTTCATTTCTTTTTTTTTTTTTTTGGTTCATACAAAGTGTACCCAATTGCTATCACCAAGAGAGTTTTGTTTAGAAGTAGGTTACATGTAGACATGAAAGATGAAATTGAAGTGTGTTAGGGGGTTGAGAAAGCGTCAGGTTTGAAATCAGGGGAACTGGGGGCGGGGCATGTGGAAAAAAATGATGCGCACGTGCAAGTGAAGATAAGAGTTAGCGAATGACGATGCCCGCAATCATTAGATTATGAAATGCAGCGTAGTTGATCAAACTCGCAAGTACAAAAACGTTGGGGTGAGTGAAAGGGCAAAAGTGTAAAAGCGGAGAAATATTAGTTGGAATAATGGGTAGCAGGTTAGACAGGTAATTAAGCATTAGTTAATTAGTAATTGGGTGCGTTCAATCCCCTTAGGAACCGATCTAGCAGGTTTGTCGCCGAGTATAACACACCCTTCCCCATCCCTTATTGATTTTTTTATGGGGAAGCGCGCTTTCTTATTTTTTGAAAAAATTAAATGAAAGCCAGAGCATAATGCAGGCAAACAAATTAAAATAGGATGAATGAAACGTGTCGCCCTCTTCAGAGCTATCGGCATTTACCTTTTTTTCAGCCACCTAAGACCGTGAGCGAGTCAGCTGTTGTGTTGTTAGGGTTAATCAAAGCCCCACGTCTTGATTACAAGCCTCAGCGTTCAAGCTTAACCATCCCCACACTAATCAAAGCCACCTTTTACCATTTTCAAACCTTCCATTTCTTTTCTGTTTTCCATGCCTTTGTTTACATTTTATATTTCAGAAAAATAATTCCCTAGCTAGAAGTTGACCGGTTGAGGGATGATACTAATATCATGCATGCATGCATGTGAGTGTGGGCGGGGATAAGAGTTTTATCGCGGAGTTAAATGTCGGCCATTCTTCCACGTGGCATGCACAGACAGGTACAGACTCAGTAAAAATGGGGCCTTCCTAGGATGGTGCCAATCCCTATGCCCTTACTATGGATAAGGTGTTACTGTACCCCTCATTTATAGCTGCTGTAAGATGCTGTTCTTATATATATATATATATTAAAAATTTTCACCTATTTACTTTATTGCTTCAATTATAAGGAAGGTCTGAAAAAGAATGGGTACCGGGGTGGTTGCTTGGCGTGGAGGTTTTCATTTTTCAGAGCACCCAACATCTTTATGGTTTTTTTCTTTTCTCTGTATTTTCTGAAGCGGGTAGATTTTTAGAGGAGAGGTGGGACTGGGATTGCACGTGATGGAGGTGGGAATGGATGGTGATGGTAGGGCGTGAGTGTCAGGCAGCATGTGAGTGCTTGGCTCGTGTCGAAAGCCAAGACCGACGGTGGTCAAATGACACGTGGCCAGCATCTATGCGGCTTTACACTTTTCTGGGATGCTTCGCTGGACTCATGAATATCCGCCCCTATTATAATACTCCACCATAACGTGACGCCACGTGCCTTGCGCTCACGTGATTTGTGCCTCCTCTCCCTTCGGAGTGGCAACCCATATTGCAATTTCAAGTTTTAATACTTCTATCGTAGCATTTCAGTTTAAATAATTTCTTTTAGAAAATGCATCTTACGCTCCACTTGAACATCAATATATATATATAAATGAAAAAATATATATATAGAGTCAATCTATCCCAGAGTGAAATGTGACTTTCGTATTCCCCATTTTAATTATTTTCAGAATTAAGCTTGGACGAATGGAATACATGTTTGTCATGGAAATTTGAAAGCAACTAATAAAGGTGCAGCCACAAGGTTAAGAAAAGTTGTGTACTTAGTGCATAATAATTAAGCTGCTTTGAAACGTTTTCCCAAGTGTGTAGAGGCATTTGTTTTCCATAATGCAACGAAAAACTGAATGTCTCTCTGTATTAATCAATCCCATTAGTTATAGCATTAGCCATTATGATCATAGGCGAGGTACGAAGAAGACATGCATGATCTTCTTCATTAAATGCACCCCTGAATTTGATATATATAGCCATGAAGATGATTTCTTGTTTGTTTATCTATTTTGCGTAACCTCATGCACCCAACTTGCCTAAAACAATATGTTGAATGTTCATCTAGTGTACGAAATTATTTGATAGAGAGACAACATTAGCTGAACCTACCAATGGATCATGCTAGCTAGCCTATAAGGAATAAACATTTTATGTTCTTAAAAATGCATTATAAGAACGAAAATGGTATGTATATGTGACGCGAGAACATTTAGCTTCCATATATTGGAAATGATCATAAAATGGCACAATTAATTTGGCTCTTATATTTGGCATTTTTTTCTTTTTCCTTTTTGGGGGCGGGGGGGGGGGGGGGAGAGGAATAGAAGATCTGATTTTTATAAGGCACGGTAACTGTTCTATACAAAGTATCAATAATTAAAACAGATGAAATGATAATATAAGATAAAGTTGAGAAGGGAGAGAAAGAGGGAGCTAGACTGTGTAGGTCAAAAATGGGGAAACAAAGTCGAAATGCAGTTAGACAGGCTTCCATAAGAAGCGTAGAAGAAGAGCGTAGAGCGTTTGCCAACCTAGCAAACTGGTCCTTCTCAGCTAAGCTAATATCATACTTTTTGATTCCTTGGAATTGAACGCATGCAGTGCCAAGATTAAAAAGATTATTTCTTTTCTAACCATGCAAGTAATCGCTTTCTTCATCTTTCAAATGTTACTTACCATTTGCACTCTTCCAACCCTTTTTGACAAATCAAGCATTTGCTCATTAAACTACACCTTGAGCACTTGGGTCGAGGCCCATGGCCATATTTATCACCTGCTCTCTGTTTTAGTTGCTACGTCATGGCGTGTGGTGGTTTTACTTTTTGGGCCTTCAGTGGTTAACCACGATGAGCTCTATCAAAATAGGCCTATGTTCCTAATATTTTGGGCCGAACGAAAGGTTTAGGATTAGGGAAAAGAAAAAAGGTGCTTCTAAATGGTAATAAAGGAAGCTAAAAATTAAAGTTTCTCCTTAGAAAATAAAAAATTATTCGTTTAAGATAAAATTATTTTTATTTAAAATGATTAATTACTATAATAATTTTTTGCTTTTTTCACCTATCCTCTTTAATGCATGTTTTTCTAGTGATTTACTAGTAAAAATGAAAAAAATGTCAAACACAACAATTACTTTCGTACAATTCTCTTTATAAAATTATAATTAAAGAAAATAATTTTAAAAGAAATAAAAAAGCACATCAACCCAAATGAGGTATGAGAGAGGTAAACTTTTTTTTTTTTAAAAAAGAAGATTATGGGGTGGGCATTGTGTTTGGAAATGTAGGGTAAAAGGAGAGGAAGTAGGAAGTGGGACCCGTTAAGGTGGGGTAATATGGGGACAGGAGTAAGAAGTAAGAACATGACTTACCCAAATTACAAGCTTTGGTGTCACCCCTTGAGCGTTGAGGTTAAGGAAGGAGAGAGTAAAATAGTGAAACCGAGAATGAGAATGTCCCCCAACCCCAATTAAAAAGGCACACGCCGAAAGATAGCGACACGCATTCCTTGGTGGTGGTCCTGCTTCGCATTTTTCCACTTCCACTTCTTACCATCATATCCTCCCAAATCTCATTTCAAATTCTAATCTCATTCTCATCAAACCATAATTTAATATCCCCCAAACTGACACCTCATTTTCTTTTTTTCTTTCTATAAACACTTGTAGAGAGAATATCATGGGCGTGCATGTTTATTCATTATAGAATTTGTTAATTCTTATCGACTTTAATTAATACATGGCCCTATTCAGAATCTTACTCCTCACCAAATTGATTACAGAATAAGTTTAAATCCATGAATCTGCAATCATCAATCTTTTCAGTTAAGCAATACCTTCCTTGTTCTTTCCCTGTTCTATCTAGTCCAAACCTATCTGTACTTTTTGCCTTCCAGGACCAGCATTTTTCTTTTTTCTTTTTCTTCTTTTTTAATATTCAAAGAAATGTCATTTTATTGTGACCCCTCGACCATTCCGTTTCATTTAATTTTTCAAGCTTTTATTTACAAGTGCCAAATGGACATCAGGTAAAATTTCATGTTTTTTTTTTATTTGAAATAAATTGATAAGTAATTGACAAATAAAAATACAAAATGTTAAAGACTTAAAAGAGTTGTACACTATCTTGATTTGTGAGTGACAGTAAGCGATGATTATGTGACGTGGTTTTAGAAAAGCATAAAACTGAGAAAACATAGGAACTGGTGTCAGGAGTAAAGAGCACGCTGTAAGGCACAGTCTACACCGCTCACGCGTGCGGGGGCCACGCTAACACTATCCTCTGGTCCCACCCTCTCTCTCACCATTCGCAATCGAAAATACATGGGCAATTTTATAAAATATTTAATTTTTTTATTTAAAAAAAATATTGAGACATAATGTTAGATAAAAAAGAATATTTGGAGAGTATTAGATATATATAGTGGTAGTCGGTGGGATCAATCTTTTTCTTCAATGAAAGCATGGCGGCATTTAGCACGCTTGTTTGGATAAATATTATGTATATAAAGAAAAATAAAAGATAAATAAGTAAGATAAGAAATAATAGTTTTTTGTTTTTATTTTTAAAAATAAAAAATAATAATTATTAAATAATAATTATATAAATATAATAAGTATTATAAAAAAATGACATCACAAATTATATTATGGTGAGAGATCTAAACATAACTTAATTTTACATGCATCATCTGCTGCTGTCGAAAGGGTCACAGCCGTTGACATATATTTTAAGAAGAAAAAGAAGCAGCCAGCCGCTAGATGGGGCCGCCCCACTTCCATATCCATCTATTGATTAAAGTTTCTGTGATAGATTTTATTTACTTTTTATTAGGTCAAGCAAAAGCAACATTAGCTCTTTCACTATCTCACCTCCTCTTTTTATTTCCTCTTCATTGTTTTTCAATTCCTTCTCCTTTAATAAGAAGCCATAGATATAAAAGGATCGATTAAACGTTAAAACGCGTGGATTTGGTCTGCGAGGAATGTGAAAGAATCAAACCCCACTTGTGCTGGTCTGCCATGCATCCTTTTATCGCATCCCTTTAGTAACTTCTTTTTTCCCCATGGTGGACAAGTTTCGGAAACAAGCCAAGGCCACCAAAATATGGACCAAGACCCTTCTTTTTGACTTTGCATATTCATTTTTGGTGAATCACATTGACTTGCCGGTGCTCCTCTTTTGTTCAATGAAATTTGAAACACAAAAAGATTATTCCCTTTTCCACATAAATAAGTATTATCAAAATAACAGTCAAGATAAAAAAGTGTATTGTTGTTGTAATTGGGTTGCAAAGCAAGCCATTCACAACGCTCTCTCTCATACTTAAGGATCCTACCTATATTGGGCAAAATTCACCACCAATGACCTATTAGCTGAGATGAGGTTAGGATAGCCAAGTCGGTGATCTGATGCTCATGTAAATATATATATTTAAATATATATTTAGGTCATCCGATGGCACCCACTACAAATTAAATTAATTTATAGCGGTTATTTCATTATTCATGAAGTTAGAAAATTTGAGATTAACCATTTTTCTTGTGTTAGTGGCAAATAAAAGGTGTCATTACGTGTTAATGACAATCTGAGACCATTTTTTTGGCAGAAGCGTGTTGACCAACCTGTTTGCAAACTGTTTCATTTCCAACGGAAGGTGTTGTGGGTTGAATAAGAAACAAGACTTCTCTATGTATGTTTACACTTCCTACCTTCCGTTTTTGCACCACTAACGTTTGAAGTTTGAATCGTACGCGTAGTCTCCGATTGTACAGGAGATCTGGAATAAGGATTCCCGTATCTCCTACGATGTTGTATTAATTACTAGTGAGAAACGAGATATCTGAAGAAAAATGGAAGAAGGAGCGAACATTTGGCAAACCTGTACGACGATCTGGATCAATTTCTTGACTAAAGTTACATAGAATGAGGATGAGTAAGCGGCAATCTCGACCATTAACATCACGAGGAAACGTGTTTGATTAATTCTATGGAAAAAGGGTTAAGGGGAGAGTCATTAGGAGACATAGTTGTTTAGAAATTAAAACGTTAATTTCGGGTCCAACATCTTATACGAAAATTTCTCCGGAGGATAGCAGTATAGATTTAGCATATGGTTTCATTATGTATTTGCCATGCGTAAAGAATGCACATTTTTTAAGAATTATTTGGACTATATATAGAAAGGAGTGCATGTATATTGATAGCTTTACTAGATATAAGTAATTAAAATATATAGGCCTTTATTTCAATTGCATTTGTATACAATTACTAATTCACACAACATGACGCTCAGCTTGCATTATATATGAAGAACGTTTATATACACGACTTTTCTATTTTTTATAATTGTGTATGATTATGAAGATATATTCATTATATTCAACAAGAAAATATAAATAAAGTCCCTAAAGTAATATAGAGCTATTATATCCAACTTGTTTTTATACTTGGATCAATCTTCTTAACAAAAGATGTCATAGCATCACCAAAACTTGTGCACAAGACAAGCAACAAAAAAGCTAATCATTGGCAAGGCTGGGGCAGTGGCATATTGGGAGGAAGAGTGAAAGATAATCAACGATTGCCGTTTTTGCACAGTGGGATACAGGAAATGAGGTGAAACGTTGTCCCCTTTAGTGTACATAGGAGCAGCCCACGACAAAAACCTTTCCAAACCACGCGTCGCGAAAGGGAGTGTGGGTAGCATTTTGCCTATTTTATTGCAGTCACTGCGTGAGTGTGTGTGTGGGGCGGGAAGAGGGGTTGAGTATTGGAAAGTGGCAGTGAAAGAAAAGCAACAGCAAAAGCAGGAGGCAAAACAGCTAAAAGAAAAGAAGGCAGGGAGAGATGGAGAAAGAGGAGTGATATTGTGAGGACAAATGGCAGCTTATTCTGTCTGGTATTTGGGGTTTCTCTTGTAAGCAACTTCCCCACTCTATCCGAATCCCAATATTCATACCCACCAGTCCTTTTCCTTTCTACAGAACAGAAACTACAGTTTTCCACTCACATCTCTCTCCCATATCTCTCACACGGTATACATATTCACCTGTCACACACAAACTCTGAGTACCTCTTTCAAGTTTTCAGTTTCATTCCCTCCCATGTCTGCTTAATCTTCTCTTAAGTGAAAGCTCCATATATAGGTGAGCTCCGCAAATTTGAAATTTCTAAAGAAACTTTTTACCCCCTCCCCCTTGGGTGGGATTTGATTCCTTCACAAATTGAGAGTTTGAGTTTTGATTGGATTTGAAGTTTGAAGGGATGATGGCGGTGAGTTCGGCCTGCAAAGATGGGAGCAAGTTGGGAATGGACAACGGCAAGTACGTGCGGTACACACCGGAGCAGGTGGAGGCTCTGGAGAGGCTATATCACGAATGCCCCAAACCCAGTTCCATGCGCCGTCAGCAGCTTATCAGAGAATGCCCCATTCTCTCTAATATCGAGCCCAAGCAGATCAAGGTTTGGTTCCAGAATCGAAGGTATCTTCTTTCTTTTCCATATGGGTTTTACTTTCCAGTTCTTGTTCTTTTTTTAATTATCTCCCGATAGGGAATTTAACAAAAAGGATTGAAAGTGGTAACTTTCGAATCTTATGCTTTGCTTGCCCCTTGGATGCCATCGAATGCTTTAGTTGAATTCATTTAATCATAAAGGGTTGGTGTATATGGCTCAATAGAACGAAGATTTTCTTTTCCTCTCCCTTTCTTTTTCTTGCTTTCTTCCTTCGCTTTTATGTTTACAAAGGTTTTTATTGGCAGTTTTATTTGCTCGGATAAATAACATGGCTGAGGAAATTCAGTTTGAATTGAAAGACTAGCCTTGATTTAACGTATTAATTCCATGCCTCATCCACTGGAAAGATATCTTCAAGTTCCGATGTTTCTTTCTTTGTCTCCTTTATGTTTCCGATTTTTGGCAATTGTTACAGATCATAGATGTTAATTGTAATTTTCCTTGTTGCTTGTTGTTTCAGATGTAGAGAGAAGCAGCGAAAAGAAGCTTCACGCCTGCAAGCTGTAAACAGGAAACTGACGGCAATGAATAAGTTGCTGATGGAGGAAAACGACAGATTACAGAAACAGGTGTCACAGCTGGTCTACGAGAACAGCTTTTTCCGCCAACAGACTCAGAATGTAATTCAATTCACCCATCACATCTTTAATATGATTTGATTTACATAACATATATTGAAAAGTTAAAAAAAAAAAAACAGAAAGTGCTTTAATCTTTTTTCTTTTTTCTTTTTTCTTTTTTTTCCTGTGGGAAGTGACCTTGCAATGTTCTCTATGTCTGGCTCCTTTGTTAAGCAGGGGACTGTCGCAACCACGGACACAAGTTGCGAATCGGTGGTGACCAGCGGCCAGCACCACTTGACACCTCAGCATCCCCCACGGGATGCCAGCCCAGCTGGGTTAGTGAAAATGCTAGTTTCTACCACCTTCTTGTGTTCTATTGTCTTTGTGCCATACGAATTCAATTAATGACTGATGGAATTTTTGATGTGTGTCTGTCTATATACTCTATAGACTTTTGTCCATTGCAGAGGAGACTCTCGCAGAGTTTCTTTCGAAGGCCACTGGAACTGCTGTGGAGTGGGTCCAAATGCCTGGGATGAAGGTTACACCTCCTTGCTTGTCATTATTTCAACGTGTCAACACCAATTCATTATTCTTTGTCAGTATATGAAGGAGAATATTAATAAAGTACATAAACCTTGCTAACCTTCTAAGCTACTGGACACATATAAACATCCCAGTTTGTCTTTTTGTTTTTTTCCCCCTTTATAATAATTTCTACCTCTCTCTATGTAGTTCTGCATGTTTCAATTAGTAGTAATAGGCGGCACCAGGTTTTTCCACTAACCAACGTTCACCGACTAGACTTCGTTCCCCGGCCCTCCTTCTTGGGTTTTCTTATTTATCATTAAAGTCTCATCTGTCTTATGAAGCATCAATCGAACAGTGTGATCCGCCTTTTCACACACATCAGATAATCAGATATAACTGACCCTTCGCTTTTCAACTCACCGTGAAAAGCGAGTCATATGTTTTAGTCCATGTTTATGCTAATTTAAACTGTTGTTTGCATGCGTGCAGCCTGGTCCGGATTCCATTGGAATCGTTGCTATTTCTCATGGTTGCCCTGGAGTGGCAGCGCGTGCCTGCGGCCTTGTGGGTCTAGAACCTACGAGGGTAAGTTCCTCTACGGTTGTTGCTAAGAGGACCAAATCAATCCTCGTTGAACATTGATTGAAATGCTATGTACAGGTTGCTGAAATCCTCAAAGATCGGCCCTCATGGTGTCGTGATTGCCGAGCTGTGGATGTTCTAAATGCGATGCCCACTGGAAATGGAGGAACCATGGAACTGCTTTACATGCAGGTACTAGCTAATGAGGTCTCTGTCACTAGTATTTTCGTATATATTTGGCAGCCTAATTGCTATATTTGTTTCAACATTTGCTATCTTGGTTAGTTGTATGCGCCAACAACTTTGGCACCAGCTCGTGACTTCTGGCTGCTGCGCTACACTTCTGTTTTGGAGGATGGTAGTCTTGCGGTAAGTAACTCCAGTTTTTCTGTAAATTCCCCTCCCCCTTTTTTTCCCTCCTCTCCCTTCATTGGCTAACTGTGACGGTTACGTGGTGTGATTTTGAAATTCCAGGTCTGTGAAAGATCGCTTAACAACACTCAGAATGGTCCTACTATGCCACCAGCGCAGCATTTTGTTAGAGCAGACATGCTGCCAAGCGGGTATCTGATTAGACCTTGTGAAGGAGGTGGATCCATCATTCATATTGTTGATCACATGAACTTAGAGGTTTGAAACCCTTACTCTGTAATGCAATCAAACTTATTCCATTACTTGATAGCTTACAATTTTTACTTGCTGGCTTTTTGAAATCAGCCTTGGAGTGTACCTGAAGTGTTACGCCCACTTTATGAGTCATCAACGTTGCTTGCTCAAAAGACAGCCATGGCGGTATGACTGTTTTTTCCGCATGCTAAATTAAAGTATCAACTTTAACTGGTTTATGAGTTACAATAATAAATGTATGACTTTCATGAGCTTAGTGTTTTATATTTGCCGAGGGCTGTTGTTCCTATATAGACATTAGTTTTTCCTTATACCAAATATAAGCATAATGGAGATGGAAATGGGACATTTTAAGTATATGCCACAAACAGTAACCTCGTAATTGTCATTCAGGCTTTACGTTATTTGAGGCAAATTTCTCAAGAAGTTTCTCAGCCAAATGTCACAGGATGGGGAAGAAGGCCTGCAGCTTTGCGAGCACTAAGTCAGCGTTTGAGCAAGTTTGTGTCATAGTCTTTGCATTGTTCCTTGAAATAATTTAGTTATGGTAATCTGACTCTGTCTTTCTCTTTTGCAGGGGCTTTAACGAAGCTGTCAATGGGTTTGTAGACGATGGCTGGTCCATGTTAGAAAGTGATGGCATTGATGATGTCACCCTTCTTGTGAATTCGTCTCCGAGCAAGACAATGGGAGCAAATCTTGGTTATAATAATGGATTTCTTTCGATGAGCAGTTCCGTGCTATGTGCAAAAGCATCCATGTTGTTACAGGTATGCACATCACTTAACTGTGTTGTGACTTCATTTTGATCTTAGGGAAGAGGAAAAGTTATACATCGACAGTGACAGACAGCAAGGCAGCAAAAAACTTGCTATAATTTAAAATAAATATCCTTAATGTCCAACTAAGGTCAGTAGTATGAAAAGGGTTTTTGTGCAAAATTTATCATCAATGAAGCTCACGCCATTTCGACTAAAAGCTGGAAATATGTCTTCTGAAACTTCATATCTGGACTAGATTTAACTGTCTCACTGTCCATATTTGAAAATTGTTTTTCTGATGCTAGAGCAATTGCTGCTGTATTTAATTTCCAATCACTAGAGGGCTAAAATGGAATAAGTTCTTTGTTGGTGAACCTTATATGGGGCTTGCTTAAATCTCAAGGAGCAAAGGCTTATAGATTAACTCCTAGGATTTAGTTTCTTTCTTTTCTATCCACAGGAAGCATTCAGATTCCATCTATTTAGTGGTCTCATGCTTTCCTTTTGTTCTTGTAGAATGTCCCTCCAGCAATTCTTCTTAGATTCTTGCGGGAGCATCGATCAGAGTGGGCAGATAGCAGTATCGATGCTTACTCAGCTGCTGCCATCAAAGCTGGTCCCTGCACCCTGCCTGGGGTCCGAGCAGGAGGTTTTGGTGGTCAGGTTATTCTTCCACTGGCTCACACAATTGAGCATGAAGAGGCAAGTTATTAACCACTAATTTCACACTCCCCATGTTACCATTTAACCTTTTAATTTTTAAGTATTTTTAATTCTTTAGCATCACACTTGGATTATCATTCTTGTGATTTTCTCTTCTTGTGTTTATTCCATATTTGATAACACTTGGTTATGAAACAGTTTATGGAGGTCATTAAGCTTGAAAATATGGGATACTATAGAGAGGACATGACTATTCCTGGTGATATTTTCCTCTTGCAAGTAAGTCATGTTTTGTGGTATCATTTTTTGTAATATTATCTATTTTCAGATGCATGACCTTGTTACAATTGTGAAGAAGAAAACTGCTTAATAACCTTCTATAATAATAATTTAAAAGAAAGCAGTTCCTGTTTTTTTTTCAAAAAAAAAAAATTTCTATTATTATAATTATAATGGAAATGTTTTCTCATTTGCTTACTAGTCATTCAATGTCACTATTCTTTTCCAAAGAATAAGATGAATCAAATATCTTGGATGGTGATCTGCATATAGTCCTAGGAGGTTCTGTCCCAGTATTCCTTAATGCTTAGAATGAGGATCCACGTAAGAGAACATTAATTTGAACTTCAATTGAATAGCTAGAACTAGGAGCTTCTCTCCAATTCCAATCATATAGCTGACAACTCTTCTGTGGTTGATCTTATCCCAGCTTTGTAGTGGAGTGGATGAGCGTGCAGTTGGCACCTGTGCAGAACTCATTTTTGCTCCCATTGATGCATCTTTCTCTGATGATGCGCCCATTTTACCTTCTGGTTTTCGCATCATACCTCTTGATTTGGGCATGGTAAGCCTTTAATTTAACACGTAATTTGATTGTATTGCTTTATGTCTATCAAGATTTGAGCAAGGCTTTTGACTTCTTATTCCAAAATATTATGTAGGATGCTGCTACTCCAAACCGCACCCTTGATCTTGCTTCTGCTCTTGAAGTTGGAACCACTGGAAACAAATCAGCTGGTGACAATTGTGGTCATTCTGGGAGCACAAAATCTGTGATGACAATAGCATTCCAGTTTGCATTTGAAGTCCACCTTCAAGATAATGTAGCAACTATGGCCCGGCAGTATGTTCGGAGTATTATTGCATCTGTTCAGAGGGTTGCATTAGCACTCTCTCCTTCACACTTTGGTTCCCAAAATGGTTTTCGCCCACCACCTGGCACTCCCGAGGCACAAACACTCGCTCAGTGGATCTGTAATAGCTATAGGTGTGTCCTGCTAAACCTTTACTTTGCATGACTCTGGCATGGTGCTGTAGAATCCCCGTTGAACAGTATAATTCTCTGAATTTTTTAGGATGATGAGAAATATGGATTAAATTTGCTGGAAGTTCATCCTGGAAATATCTACAAAGCTGATTTTAATTCTTCTTTGCTATAGGCATGTCAGTAATTTTTTAGACAAAAATATTTTTTCTTACTATCGAACCTATTTAGTTAGAGAAGACAATAGAGGTAGAACTGTCAGTGTACTTTCTAGGGTTTGATCTCATGCATATTGCTTAGCAATTGTAATGAGTGACTGCTTTAGTTTTACTACTCTTTTTCCTATAAGTTTAAAAGGCGTGCCAAATGAGGCATAAATATTGAGATTCCATGCAGGTGCTGTCTTGGGGTAGAACTACTAAAATGCCAGGGCGGTGAACCCATTCTCAATTCCCTTTGGCATCACTCCGACGCAGTCTTGTGCTGCTCTTTGAAGGTACTTCTTTTAATATCTTCATGTTAATAGGAAGTCCTTTCTGGTTTTAAATGTTTATTAATTATCTAAATATATTTTCAAGTGGCTTATATACTTGAAAAGATCTTCCTATTGTTATCTTTCACTGTGTCAATATCTAAGTATAACTTCTATGACTTTTCCAGGCTTTGCCAATTTTTACATTTGCAAATCAAGCAGGACTTGACATGCTTGAGACAACCTTGGTTGCTCTTCAAGACATCACTCTCGATAAAATTTTTGACGAGAATGGAAAGAAAACCTTGTTCTCTGAGTTCCCCCAGATTATGCAGCAGGTACGGTGCTTCCTATAAGACTGAAGAAAATTAAATATCCATTTGGATTTGAAACAGGAATGGAAAATCTGTAAAATCTGGGAATCTTATACTTCAATGGATCCATTTTTCTAGCTTTCTTTTTCCTCCATTTTTTCTAAACCAAGGGTACATCCTTCTTTTCCCTTTGTTCGTATATTTAGGGGAAAAAAACATTAGTGACAGAGAGGTTAATGGCCATACGAAGAATATTTAGGGAATGGTCTTGAGGCCACCTAAAACTGAGAAGAGAGTTGTTCTAAATGTCAACCCGGATGTCTTAAATGATAGTTATAGAAATAATCGAAGAACATGTTACCAAGAAAGCAATAATTACTATTTTCTTAACCTTAATGCATATGACATGTGATAAGATTTTCTTCACAAATAAACTGGACTCCTTGACAGGCCATGTTACCTCACATAAGCCATGAAGAACTTGTGTGGCCTCGAATACATTCTTACTAATGGCTTTTTTTATCCTGTTTGTTTGCTGTCTATTATGCCATTCTGCTAAATTTGTGTCTATACCATTCTGTTATTCGAAGTTGTTGGCTTTCGCTTTCTAAACAGGTGTTATCTTGTGCAGGGCTTTATGTGTATGCAAGGAGGTATCTGTTTGTCTAGCATGGGGAGGCCAGTGTCTTATGAGAGAGCAGTGGCATGGAAAGTAATGAACGAAGAAGAAACGGCTCATTGCATCTGTTTTATGTTCATCAACTGGTCTTTTGTCTGATAGGTTAATGGTATATAGAATCCAGGAAAGTAGAGCAGAACAGTATCTTCCTCTTTTCATATTTACTTTGGAGAATCCCTAGAGTGCTATGTATTATACTGTTTTGGGCGTGCTGCACCAATATCATCTACTCATGGCCCCATTTTTTGGCTAGGACTTGGTATTTGCCTTTATTCTTTTTGGATCGTCGTGCATCTTTTCTCTTTTTCTTTTACTCTTTCTAAACATGTACATGTTCTATTTGCCCTTTCTATTATTGGACGTCACATCACCAATTTGATCTTATTATCTCTGGGGCCAAGTACCAGGATGCATTATTTCAATTGTGGGCTACTGCACTCACTCTAAACCGCCTCTCATTCACTTTTTATGGTCACTGCTTCTGCTGTGTTACCCTGAGAACCCAGTAAAGGGCACTACCAGTATGCCTTTTTTCTTTTTTCCTATTAATTGACCCAATTTAATTACTTTGTTACAACAAGGTCCGTTTTCGCCCTCACCGTCAAGCACTTATCAAGATTTTTCCCTCTAGGCGATACAATAATATGAGTAAGGGGTATATACTTCGTAATACAGGTAATTTGTTAGAGATCAAATTTAATGAAATAAAGCTCTAACAATGAAGAAAAACAGACGCAAAATAATCTGACACTTCATCTACATGCGGAAAACGAAGGCGAATATAAAGCAGAGGGTTTATTTGCATAATTACAAATGAAGGGTAAGAAAATGAACGCCATTATTAGTTTTACCATACTCGGCAATGAATCCCATGATGAATTTCGATCATCGTTTGTCGACACTTTCATTTTCAATAAAGGAATCTTTATCTATATTTGCCGAGCACTTAATTGCGTAGAAGCACAAGAGGACAATACTTCCTTTCACTTTCCATTTTCTGCTCGTAGTGGCTAGTGTTTTCCTATGATGAATAAGGTGATGTGAGCAGCAACATGCAGTAAGTCTTGCAATGGTGATGGTAACAATCAAAATATTCAGTTTTACGAAATACCGTATTTAGAGCAATTTGAGAAGGATCTTTACTGCCCACAAACTTTAAATGCATCTAATTGGCATTGATGAACACTCTATTTCTCTTTTCCCACTGCAGATATATAGATGAGCAGCTTCTGATGGAATTGGAGGACATGAGGGGCCGCCCCTCCTCATTATATAGCGCACTTGTCCCCATAAGTATAGCGAAAGGTAGCGATATCTTGTGCACACAATAAAAGATCTATATGATTAGAAAACAATAACAATAAATGGTTAGGATCACTGAAAGCTCCAGCACTTCTATTTACGCTTCCAAAATCACATATGCACTCTCTCCACAACATTCCTCTCTCACACACACACACACATATAATGACAATTGATCATTTTGGCCATAGAATTACCTTTTTATCCATCATTCTTTACCATTTCACTTCCTCTACAAAGACTTGGATAAAATTTTTAATGTTTATTATTGGATTCTCTAATTTTGAAAAGACCCAATTTTAATGTCAAGTTAAAAAACATTCATTTATCATATGTGCTTAAAAAATTTTACTTCTTTTAGTTTGATCCTTTATATGATGACTTCTTTAACAATCTCTACTTCTGTCAAAACTCACTCCATGGTTCCACTAGTATTTGACGTCAATAACCACGTCTAATTAATTACTTTGTGCTGATATTAATTGGATGAAGAGGCCCTTTGGAGAGAAAAAATCTTCCTTTACAACGAGCTTGTATGCTGGTGCTTCAGTTGGGTTATTATGAAGTGAAAATGAGCCTTAAAGTCTCTTTTTGCTTTTGGAACGGATAGGGGTGGTTGATGTGATCTTCGACCAACGAAAGCGAAAGACTTTAAGGAATAAAGTTATATATAAATACAAATTCACACAAATAAAGCCGCTTTTAGATTCATTACCATGGCATGACAGCATTTTCAACTCTTGCAGTGACTAAATCTAAACACAGCAGATTACTGCAACCATTTTGATTCGCTTCATCCAGTTAAGTCAAAAACACGATCATTGGCTTATCAACATGCATTCTCGGCTAAGCACGAGTACTGCTTATACGTACGCCCTCCAACTCAATTTACATAATCCTTCACACATCTCTTATTCTCTTCACCTTTCTAACCAACAAGCGCATCGCGTATCTAAATTATTACCATATTTTATCCTCAAAATACAAAAAAGTGAAATCAATTAGATATACTCAGGTGGCATTTATTAATTTTTTGTTTTGTTTTGTTTTGTTTTTTGGGGTAACCTGCTTCTGATATTCGTCTCTCAGATCTTAGATGGTCAAATTCTCGCTTAAGATGGCAAATATGGCTTGCATTAATCAATGAAATTAAAAAAAGTGAAAATTTCAAAATAAACACTGAGAAATTTCAACTTCTTTAGAAGTAAAACTCTTCATAGAATTACACTAGCTCATACCTTTTAGAATAAGTCAAGGAGGACAGTAGCTTTCAAATTGAAACTTTTCCAGTGCATCAGTCAATAGACACTAGCTAGAGCACTCCACGCCATTTCTCCAGTGTGAAGTGTGAAACCCCATAAATTGAGTTAGTGGGTCGGTGGATTAATTGGAATGCTTAATGGATTGCACGTGTATCCAATTATCTTTGGTACATTTAATGTTCGAATAAATTAATAGACAGCTGTCTTATATGAAAGAAGCATACATGAAAAATGTTAAATATTGTTGTGATCTACAAAGTGAACAAAAAGGGTAGAGACATCAAAATTTTTCAAACTCTTCCTACAACCAAAGAAAGAAACCGAAGAAGAAGACTTTACAAAAAGAGTTGAGAGAAAAGACGCTTTTTGAATTGAAAGAATGAAGCCAAAGAACCTTTTCCTTTTGCATGGTCTCCAAGGGCTATAATTGAAATCTTAGTTTGGGGCTTTTGAGAAGAAAATACATTGCAAAGAGATCATATCCTTGACAGCCAGACTGAGCAGGTTTTGTTCCTCATTATAATGTCAGCCTAGTTTATATTCTTACGCTTTAGACTCATCTTTCCTGATGGAATCTTCTAACTGTGGCATGAGTTCTGATTGAACAAAGGGAAAAAGGATTCTAGCTAGCTGAACCATCATTACTTAAAGGCCATGAAATGTGGGAAATTTGTTTACAAAGAAAAAGAAAAGGGAAATATGTATGAATGGAACTCTTCACTATCATTATAACATGGAAGGATGGTGGGTCACTAGAACGTTGTGATCAGGCCTGTTTGGATAAAGATCTCTAATGTACTACGAGTTTTACATCAAGTGGACTGGAGGGCATTTAGTGCTTAATCATACACTAAAACGGATTGTTTCAAACCCTCATATTTTATTGGTTTGGTTCTCTTTCGTTATATTTGGGTTTGTTCATGCTTGAGCATAAGAGAATCAGAAACAAAATCTAGTTTGTGAAAATGTCGAAGTCAACTAATGCACAAACGAGCCATAGTTGAGTTTGATTTAGTTTACTTTCCTAAGAGAGACCCCGACGGCCATCATCATGGATTGTGAATGTGTGTACGCAGCCGTCATGTTAGATTCAAACTTGAATCATTACTCAAAAAAAGGATAATGAGTCTCCCAGAAGGAAGAAATCTAATCGATTACGGTTTGCATTCAAACCCAGGAAAAATAATTATATATAATAATGAATTCGCTATTGATGAACGTCTGTCTGCGGGGTTAGATTTGTGATTGTATTATTATGACAATTGGAACGTCGAATCTGATTGCATCATTAGGTCGCAGCCAAACCGAATGATTTCATCAAAATATATAGATTTAACCCAAAAAAGGTTTCCTTTATAACACAATAAAAATTGTTTAAAAAAAATTAATGAAAACATCTGAAGTCGTGCCCTGGAGTCACGCAATAACAGACATGTTAAGGTTAGAAAATGAAATTAAAGATGACTGAAAATTGTTTCGACCGTTTGAACTTTTGATATCATAACATTTATTTTCATCTCATTTCATCCTAGCTAACTTTTAAATAAAGAATGGGAAGAAGCAAGCAACCATATAATGAGATTTTGATTATTTCTCATCTTTTTATTTACTCTTTTTACCATGCCATCAGTCATAAAAGCAAAAAAGAATGTTCAAATTGAAATGTGTATAACTTCAGAGTTCAAACATCCAACGTTAATATGTAAGAATATGCAAGTACATATATATTTATAAACAAGGAGCTGGTGCTTTTAAAATATAAAGCCACTGGCAAGTGGTAAAAGCAGAGCAGCATTTCTGCAACGAAGCATTCCTTCACTCGCTGTCAAATTTCTGCATGCAGCTTTGAGCAGTTTGATTGTACAATGACTATGTATTGAAATTCTTTCTTTTAATTTTCTTCTTGTTGCGGGTTTGTCTGTGGCAAATTTCTGCAAAGACTGCCCGACAATGGGACAAACACTCATCATCAAACCCGTAGAGAATAAGTGGGTCCCCCTGCAATGTGAATGTTATTGTTGTTGGCTAGCGCCTTGACCTTACCCTCTCGCAAGTATCATTCTCTTCGCTATTTCCATTGCTTCTTCAACAGTTTGAGCCATTCAAATTATACTTCCCTCCTCGCTGTATCTTTATGATTAAGTTATTTGGTAAAATTATAAAAATTATATATTTAATAAATTATTAAAAAATACATTTATCATATTTTAATTGAAAAAACTCAATAATAAAAACATAAAAACTGCATATATATATATATATATATTCATTTCTTTTTGAACATATGGGCATATAAAAGATAAAGTGTGGGACATGATTTATGATTTACTTTTAATTTTACCATAAAAATAAGATTTTTAGTTTTTACTATTCACGCTTATTTATTTATATAAATAAGATCTAAAAAAACAAAACCTTAATAAGATGGGCTTAATTATTTTTTAAAAAATATCTCCACGTGACAAATTCATTAATTAGCTTGTGGTTGGCCTGGGGGCATATACATGGAAGATATACCGTAATAATAAACATAAGTAATTGAACCTGCAGGTTTGAGAAGCTCATATAATAAGTAAATATCTGGCTATGTCTAGCTTCAGCACACCTATAATAGCATGATATTAAAAACAATTTTACTAATTCCCGATCCAAATACTCTGCCATCAACCATAGGATTGCATAAGACCACCATCGGTCCATATAGGATCTAGCAGACCCTTAATTTTTTTTAATAAAAAAGTAAATTATAAATAAATTTATTAAAAAATAATAATTAATTTTAATTGCTCATATCTTATGTAAATCATTTTTTATATTAAAAAAAGTGATAAAAAGTTGAATTGTGTACTTTTCATTCTTTTGTATCATAATTTTTATTTTTTTTATTAAAAAAATTTGTTTTTTGTATTAATTGTGACACCAAGACAATGTTAGAACCCAAAGTTAATTAATATAGATTATATTAAAAGCAGAGCCAATAACCCTAGCTACTTAATTATTAAACAATATAGTAAGATATATAGGAAACAGCAGAGTGTATTTCATTGAAGTAATTAATGGCATTCATTCATTTACATTTACCGTTACACTCAGCAGCAGTATATACGTCAAACATATATATCCCATATCAAACAAGACAATTTTCTAGTAATCACTAAACGAACAACTTAATTATGCTAAACAAAGAACAGTAAAACAAAATTACAGAAAGAAAGAGGGAAATAAAAGAAAGAAAAATAAAATAGAAAGAGTAAAAGAGAACAGATGGAGATGGCTGGCTCAGGGTTTGAGTGCAGAAACCCAGAGAGCGGTGGGTGTGCAGGTACCAGCAGATAGGGCTTTCAAGACGTCGCTTGCGCATGGCCTGGCTGTGGGATCCGTGGCGGTACAGTGCAAGGCGAGGTTCATTGTCTCAACGATGTCATTCTGGGTGGTCGATGCAGACCCATCCTTCATCGTCGGGTCGACCCACGTATCCAAATGACAATCCGAATAGCAATACCGGGCCCACTCCACGATGCTCTCCTGCATGCCCACTTCTGTGTCCACCGGACTTCTTCCCGTCAACAATTCGATCAAAATAAGGCCGAATCCATATATGTCACTCTTCTCCGTCACTTCCTTGCTATTCCTTGCTTCTGAATATTACGGCATTAACCATGCACGTCAACCAATGAAATTCATTATGCGAATATAATTAATAATAAAATATGAATGGAATTTGTTAAGAAAAATTATAGTAAAATGAAAACGTGATGACTTCAATAAAATGTAGTAATATATCATTTAGTGTCAAATTGTTTAAAAAAAAAATTATTTATCAATTTTTTTAACACTTAAAAATTGCACTACCAGGAGGGGTAAAAATAAAATAGTCCATTGACTGACCCGGGGCAACGTAAGCGGAAGAAATGATACCCTTAAGCAATCCCGGAGGGCTCAACTTCAAGCGAGGAACGTCGTTGCCGTCGATAAAAACTCTTTCCGGCGACATCTCACCAACCAAAATAATTGAGCAATGAGCATGCAGAAATTTTAGTGCTTTTGCAATCCCAACGGCAATTTTTCGTCGCCTTTCCCAGCTCAAATTCCTCAAAACTTGACTTAAATTCTTTTCCTCGTACTCATACAGCAAAAACGCTCCCTTACCGGACCGACATATTCCCATCAATTTAACAACGTTTGGATGCCGAACCTTACCCAACTCCACCATCTCTTCCCAACAGCTCAACGGAACTGAATTTAACTTACCGATTTCCTTCACCACGAATTGCATGTCATCACTTGCCATGCACTTCCCTTTGTATGAAACCCAGTTCTTCCCTTTGGAGATCACATTCCCTGCTTTCGCTGACGATAAGATATCGTCCATAGTGATCAATTTGGCGGTCTTGGAATCGAAAAATTGCATTTCCCAGGTCCCATCTTCGCTTTCCACTCTCTTCAGCTGCAAACTCTTTCTTCTACACGCATAAACAATCACAAAAGCTGCCAATGCACATCCAGCTAATCCCACCACAAAACACAGTACAACAAACCACCAACTTGGATTCTTATCGCTTTTTTTGCACCGCGGCAACCCACTTGAAGTGTCACCAGAACGGCCACATAGGTCGTTGCCGGTGACCGCGCTTGCATTAATGGCAAGGAAAGCGCCGGTGGCCGGTAAATGTCCATGAAAATGGTTGTGGGATATGTTTACCTGAACAAGAGATTCCACTCTGCCTAAATTCTCTGGAATTTCACCCCACAATTGGTTATCCGACAAATCAAGCAAGCTCAGAACCGGCATGTCGCCGAGACTTGTCGGAATTTGACCACTAAGCTGATTGTGGCTGACATCTAAAACCACTAGCTTCTTGCAAAAAGTGAGCTCTTCTGGAATTTTACCATATAGTTTGTTATTGCTCAGCTTCAATTGCATCAGCTCCGATAAGCTTCCAAACCCACGTGGAATATAACCAGAAAATTGATTTTCGGATAAGTCCAATTTCTCCAATTTTTCACTCCCGAAAGTGGTTGGTAACTCACCGGAGAAATTGTTGCTGCCCAAATTCAGCATTTGAAGCGATGACATATTCCAATTCCTATCCCCAATCCTGCCGGAGAGTTGGTTACCGGAGATGTCCAAAAAATATACCTGTGACAGTTGAGTTAGTTGGTACGGTAATTCACCGGAGAGCTTGTTGTTCTGAAGACGAACTCGGCGTAAGCTTGTGCAAGAGGTTAAACTGTTTGGGATTTGCCCTTGGAGAGAGTTAGAGAAAAGGATAAGCTTGTAAAGCGCGCCCGAGTGGCATAAGCTATCTGGGATTTTCCCGGAAAGTTTGTTGGTGGAAAGGTCCAGAACAGTGAGGTTGTTATGCTTTCCCAGATCTTCTGGAATCTCACCCGTTAGTCCGTTAGACCATAGCTGAAGGACTTGAAGGCGAGGCAGAGAGGTTATAGCGTTCGGAATCTTGCCGGTTAAGTTGTTGGAGAAAAGTTGAAGAATCTCTAGTCTTTGAAGCTGAATCAGAAGCTCGGGAATCTCACCAGACAGAAAATTATCGCTGAGATCAAGCGAAACAAGCTTTTTAAGCTCAAAAATGGATGGGGGAATTCGACCTGCGAGCTTGTTTTGGTAGAGAAAAAGATACTCAAGATCAGCGAGGTTCCCGAGAGAATGGGGAATTTGTCCTGTGAGGTTGTTGTAAACAAGATCGAGATGATTCAAAGAAATCAATTCTCCGATTCCCTCTGGAATCTCACCTGAGAGATTGTTGTAGCCAAGGTAAATCCACTTCAAGCTCTTCATTAGGCCTATTTTTGGAGGGATTTCACCCGCAAGCTGGTTAGAAGCCAAGGTCAAGTACTCTAAACCTGTCATGTTGGTGATGGAATCTGGAATCTTTCCCACCAAAAGGTTCCCTCCCAGATCAAGATACCTTAGGCTCGACAGCGATCCAATTTGATGGGATATTTCCCCGGAAAACATATTGTTTGAGAGATCCAGAGTTTGGATGCTGGAAAACGACAACGTGGGCAACTGACCCGTGAAATTGTTGTTGCTAAGATTGAGATAGACAAGTGAGGAGAGAAAAAGAGAGATTCCCCCAGAGAGCTGATTGTTGGAGAGGTCGATGTGTTGAACATGTGGAAGTCGAAATATGAAGGAGACGGAGGAAATATTATTGGAGGAGATGTTCTTGGCGGAGAGGTCGATGGCGTGGACGTGGGAGTTGTTGTCGCAGGTGATGCCGTACCAGTGGCAGATAGTAGTGGAACTGGAAGAGGAATCGACCCAGTTAGAGAGATAGTGAAGTGGGTCGTTGATGGAAGCCTTGAACGATAACAAAAGCTCATGTTCTTCTTTCCCATGGGATGCCTCAAAGTTTATCATCATCAACATGAGCACGCACATAAACTTTGCGAAATCAGTTTGAGCTCCTAATCTTGCCATGTCTACCGCTAGAGTTCAATCTCCTGATCACTCAATCAATTCTCTCTCCGATCCCTTGGTATTAATCAACTCCTCGGATCCCAAGCTGTAAACATTGCATTAAATGATGAACATCGATCACTTTTTAGTTAAAGATGCATATGAGTGACCAAACTATATTAATATATGCCATTCAAAACAAACAAACAAAAACGAATTAAATACAATAATAGAAATGCATTAAAATTATATGTGGGTTCGTCTACCGATGAATTGTAACAAAAGCAAAAATCTAAATCATGCAACTTTTGCAGGTTACCTATATGATGAGAAACTTGATTTATTCCATTGCATAGGAATCCATCAAAGAACATGCATGGCGATCAGCCCAGGTAGGGAGGCGTCTATCTTCGCTCCTAATTAAAACTTAGTTTGCTGTTTGACGTTGATGTGCTATGAATGAAAGTAAATTGGGTATAAAAAACAACTACAACTTTAGAGGTGGGATTGAAAGTAAAGGGAAGCGAGAGAGAGGGTCGAACTACTATTTGTAATTGAATTGAGGATAGGCAGGACGTGCGAGGGATGAGTATGTGTGCTCAAATTTAAATAGATGGAAGGGTAGAAGGGTTGGAAATGGGGCACTGAGTTGGAAGATAATTACGAAAGTGCACCTTGACTTCTTTTTTAGATACAGATGTTTCAAGTTTGAACGGGGAGGGTTGAAAGGGAAACAGGGACACATGTTGGGAAAAAGGCTCTGCTTTTGCCGGATTGTTACCAAAATGCTCTTTTTTGACTGACTCACTCACTGAGGCCACTTGGGATAGCGACGACAATTTTCTCTACTAATACACATGATGATGTATAAGCCTTTGATGTTGTACTTATTTACAGGCATGGCTTAATTATGATATGAGAAGTGAAAACAGAGGCATGGAGATTTTGCTTTTGAAAGGATTTTAGATTGTCATCAAGTTTAATTAATTATGAAGACTGCCACTACATATACAAAATTTGAATGCGAGTTGTTGGGTAATTAGGGAGTGATGATCATTTGTGTTTGGAAAAGGCACAGCCATTTATGCCTTAGGACTGTGTTCGGCCGTTTTGACTTGCCAATAGTATAAAATAACTTCGATTTTGCTCCGTGGATTTCTTTCTGTGGCTTACTTTGGGTTGTATTAATCATTAAAATCATCAAATCCTTGTGCTCATTGGGCTACTTGTACATTCCCTGTCAGACCAATTTATGACAACGACAAATCATTCGTTATATCAGATTATTCTTCAAACTCACTCCAAAATCTTAATTGATGGCACATGACAGAACAATATATACGAACTGGGTCCAATGTAATTTATCAATAAATCAAGAGCAAGCTTAGGTTGACGAAGCAGGATCAGCTCTCTCTTCCTTTGCATGTTGAAAAGCAAAGTTCTTGAACCTCTTTTCTTTGGACTCTATATTCGTAAATCCGATTCTCACTGTCACAGTAACACAGAAAAAGAAGAAAAAGAAACAGAGAGAAAGTGTAATAGAGATGTAGCACCTAATAGTTAGGAGCGAGGCAAAGAGGAATAAGCAGAGGAGTGGGGGCACTGAAGCAGCAAGAGAAATGAAAAAAGTATAAGAATGCAAAGAAAAAAGTTGGGTGTCTTTACGTTACACATAAATACTCTAGTACTCGTGCGCACATTGGTTTCTTTTCTTTCTTCTTCACCCTCTCCATCTATTAATGTGTGCTTTGAAGTTTGAAGAGTAAGGGACCCACTTCGTCTTTCTCGAAGGAATATACAGTGTGTGGTCTTTGTCACACCCAGCATGCTTTGCCCCATCTCCATTTTCTAGGGTCTTTCACTCCCCAATCACCACGCCTTCCTCTTCATTCCCACTTGATTCGCTAAAAATCATCTTCTATTAAAATCGGCTCCAAGGGGTTAAATTGATCAAAAATTAACAAATTAATCACCAAATGGATTTGGTTAATTGATAAAATTAATCTATCAAACAATTAATTAAGAACTAGATAAATTGATAATAAAAGACAATAAGATAAAGAAATAGTTAAAATGTAAAGAGATTTAAAATATATATATATATATATATATGTACTTGGTCACTTTTTGTTTTTATTATTCATCATGTTCCATATCTTAAAATATCTCTCGTGTTTGACCAAATTTTTTTTATTCATCAATATTTAAAATTAATAATTAGTAATATTTAAAATTTATTAAAATTTATTTGTTATATTAAAATTTTAACATATAAAATTTTAAAAAACATATATATAATTATTATTAATTTAATCATGACCAAATCAATAAATTATAAATTAATATCTTGATAGGCTCAATAAACAATCCAATTTTAAAAATATTCTTAAAAACCTTACAACTTTAAAATACTTTATATGATATAGAAATAGCAATATATATTGACTAATTGTTATGCTTTCATGTTGGTGTGCTGAGCACTTCTACTGAGGCTTCTAATTGCATACCCCCACCACCTTAAAATCTAATCATATGCATATGCAATTTTTATATACCCCATTCCTTATCAACCTGGACACCCAATTATATTCAAATTGACTACTTTTGATTTCTTATTAGGGAGCTTCAACATTAATAAATATATCTCTTGATTTACTTTATACATTTTTTTATGTTGAAAAGTGGATTTATGCCAATATGCTGTAAAGAGCAGTACCGTCCAAAACTAGGTATAGTGATTTCATTTGTACTTATACGAATTAATATGTCACACTTTCCACTATTATATTTTGTTCTCATATATGATCTTCGCAACAAAATGACTGACTTATATCTGTATTAAATAAAATTATTAAGGGATTAGGGATGTCTATATGGATGACGTGGAGCCGACCCACTTCCCTTAAATAAGGGTCTGAATCTCTCTTTTTGAAATTTGTAGGGCTTCATGTTCTTATTTGGTGGCCCATTTCAATCACTTAGATGAAACTTTAATAATTATTTGATAAATCAAGCACTTTTTATGTAGAATGAAAGCTTTTTTATTTTTATGCGATCTCAAAGAGAATAAAATGAAGTAAGCCTTACAGAATGTATATTTTTAAAAGAGCACTACATTCTATAAAATGTTAGGTTTTAGGGTCCACCCAAGATAGTGACTAACTCACCAAAGTGGATTACCGGGCAAATTTATATATGAACCAAATTGAGAACCACATGGCGTGAACCCGTGTGATAGTACTTGGTGTAAAAACGACATAGATTCCTCCAAAAGAGTATTGAATTATAGCTAATTCCTTTTGTTAAATAATAATGCATATGTAAAACACATCTAGAAACCCTTTCTCTATTGAAACTTAATCCGGCAAGGATCTGATCGATTTGAACAAACAAGCAGACACTTATGCGAATCAAACTAAAGTTAAAGTTGATTTGTACTGATTAAAATGTTAAAGATGTTTTTAAGACAGATTATACAGAATAAAGTTGTGCATTAGGATCAATAATTTGTCTTAAAGGCTCCTTCTCTTTTCTTTGCTCTCTCTCTCTCACAAGCACGCACACATTTTGATGCCTACAGTCGCGCAATGCATTAGCTCTGTTCAAGTTGTTATGCAGGTAATTAATTTTATGTAAAAAATAAAAAAAAAATTTTATTAAAAGTGAAGTTTTCTTTATTATTAGATTTATCTTCAAATGGTAGATGAGCTTGTCGGTATGGTTACGGAATAGGGATTAAATAATTAACTGTGGGCTTTCTCAGAAGAAGTTAGGACAAATAAACATTGGGCCGGTGATATATATATATGGGCTTGCCAAAAAAGTTAGTAGAGAAGCACATTACAAGATATGTTGGTAAAGCACATGTGAACTAACGTGTAAGATACATATAGTCACCACATGACTGCCCTCTGCCGGAGTTAATAATAAATATGTTTTCGAGATAAAATCATTTTGAGAGTCACTGTTACCAAGGAATAGGCAAGGGATCGAAACTTAAAAATTTTTAATTAGTGAATATTGATCGACCACTAATTTTTAGAGAAAAGATTTGAGTAAAACTACCCACTATATATATAAAGGAATATTAAGAGCCTCAAGGGTGTAATTAAATTTGAGATTCAGATTTTGGATAATAGGGTGGTCATACTTTTCGTAAAATGTGTTAAATTAATTACGCGTCACGTGTTATATATGAGATTTTGCATGCCTATGGATGGTAAATATTGCGCGACGTTTGGGACCATTAACAAGTACATCACTTCATGATAAACTTGAAGTCTGTGTCTAGACTGAGGACCACCAAATCTGGAAAGTGGAAATGGCGAAGCCATTAATCAATTACCTTCGTCTAATATTTCTATTAACATAAATTACGTGCAACAAGGGACTCGGGTTTATATCTATGTTTTATTCCATGGGATCGACTTGTGTATTTCGTGCCTTGTTTGTATCAAATATATATGTGTGAGTGTGTCAATTTTCTCTTTTATTTCTATTTTAAAAATAATTATATAACTCCTACGTTTTTACATTTCAGAGAGGTGGGAGATTGAGAGTGATATATATGTGTGTGTTAATAAATTTTTTGTATAATGTCAAAACGTTTTCAATTTATTTTTTAATACTTTTTTTTTGGGGGTGAAGAAAGAGGCTCTAAAGCCCAAGCGAAAAAAAAAACTAAATAGAAATCTTACCAGGTACAGGTGCTCAGCTGGAAACATCAAAATAAAATAAAAACATTAAATTATTAGCAGAAGAGATCCAATTACGATATACGTTCATCCGGAAGATACCCAAATTAGTACAAAAAGGTCCCAGTAGATAATTATATGTACAGAGGCTACAACACTCTAATTTATTTGCTCAAATATACGTTACATGCCTAAACTTACTCTACTTTCATGCCCTAGCTATTGTATTTTTCAAGTGAAGTAGCCGGGGGATTGTTGTTCTCTACCTCCAATCAGGGACAGGGTGCAGATGGGGTTGGTTCTGATCAGACTGAACTTGAAACGGAGATATGATGCCAAACAATATTCTACTTTCTGTACGTATTGATTAGGTTAGGACCATAATAATTTGCTAATCATGCGCGAAACTTGGGTTGAGACAAGACCAAATGGAAATGAGAATGGATCCAAAAGGAGTGGAAATTAATAACTAAAAATAAATAATGAAATCAAAATCCTTTCTGCTTCGGAGACAATTGAAATTAGAGCGTAAAGAGTATATATATAAGCATGAAAGAGTGACTAAAATTATGCTTGATTAGGGATAACTAGTGCTTCGAGCAAGCTTAGACTTCCTTTTTTCTGAACTCCTTTTAGCTATATCCCTCATAGATATAGTTAAAGAGAGTTTGGGATTAAGTCTAGTAGTAGTGTTATAATTGAAGCAGAAATCACTGTGAAAGTTGAGAGCATCTTGAAGCGAAGATACTTGGGGATCTCGCCCTACTCTATCTTTAACAGCTGCAGAACAAAGCCCACACACCCACTGTCCACAATAGCATTCTTGAACTTCTGAGATGTAAGCGAAGGTACACTCCTCCTTCAGCCCACAACATTGACATTCAGCTTCCTTCAGCTCTTCGATAGTAGCAATCATAGTACTAGTAACAGCGCTCTCTACTTTGTAGTATTTTTCCATTTCGTGAGACACATCCGAAACCGCCTTTCGAAGCTTTTGCTGTTTTTCTTCCTCCATGTGTACTTGCGCCATGTCAGACACAAAAACACAATTCAACTGTGATAATTAATTTAAGAAGCAAGCAAACAACACAGTACCATGAAAGAAATAAGTTTGAGCTATCTTCTTGGACGATCTTGTCTATTTATAGGATTCAGATCAGGGCTTCAAAATATATACAATAGGGCTTGATTACTGTAATATCGTAAAGTGAAGTTAGATAAGGTTTTTTATAATTAATTAAGGATCCTTTGAGTGACACACAACCGACAATAAAAGCCCTTTACGGACCAAGGTAACTGTATCTGTACATATAGAGTCTGCTTTTTCCTTGCCATCAATGCGCAAATTGCACCACTAGCCTTGCAAAAAGCAGCTTGCAATTGAGAAAAGAAATACTACTTGTTTAACACATCCCCGTTGGCCAAACTGTAGCTCGTGAAGATTCAGAAGTGGCGCATAAATGTATTTACTATTCACAACATAGGTTTGTTTTACTCATGAATTTACACTCCATATATGCCGCACGCGGGGAAAACGCTCTATTACTGAACTTCAACTAAAGAAGTAATTAATTATTATATATATGTATATATATATATATATATATAAATACCTATGTATCAGTCATGTCATACATCTATGCGTATAGAAGATAACAAAATTATCGTACCCCCCTCCCTCAAGACAGTGTATTATTATTATTATTATTATTATTATTATTATTATTATGTACTTTGAGTATTACAAGGCATCTCCGCCATTAAGTCTCCTATAAATTGAATGAAAAAAAAATTAGAATCAGAATTATATCATCTTTGACGTAGATCAGTGGAAGGAATGACAAACAAAATGTTGCTTCAGTTTTGGTTATAGTTTTGTGTCCAACAATATTTACTTACATGGCATTTTCGACAAGCAATTTGAGTTACTTCAACATTTGAGGGTTGCTATATCCATTACGTCCATTAGATGGCGACAAATGCAAAAGGAGGGTAGAACTGCACGTAATACATGAGATCGCAAAAACCCTAGTTTCTATATGTTATTATACCTCTAATCTGATTCATGAATATATATACCTCGATACCCCAAAGCATAAGCTAAATGAGAACGACCTGACTAACCATACCCCAATGGCTACGGCAACTTGATACAGTACTTATTTTGTACTCTACGGTAATAAAGCCCTGAGTCATGACAAGCACAAGTCCTGACAAATTCCTTGGTTTGATGAAGATAAGGTATACATGATCACATGGTCAATTTTTAAATTTTTACTCATGAAAATTAATTTTGCTCATGAAAGTTAATTTGCAGCAATAAGTATTTATAATGCGATCTGTATCTTATTTTTTAACCGACCTATTTTCAGCGAAAAAAGTAAGTACAATCTGTGGGTACTCAAAAAAAAAATTAAATGAAAATAAACAAAACCAGCATACCGGAATCTGTGGGTACTCAGAAGACAGTTCTCACCAACAAAACCAGCAACAGAAGTAAGTACAATCTTAATTAATGCATCCTCTTTTTGGTTTCAGAAAAGATATTATTATGTTATGTTATGTCGCGGAAAAATTATCAGATGGGCAAGAAGAAATACAAAATCACGAGAGAAAAAGAATAGGCAAGCGCATGTGAGAGGAAAATAAAGGTAGTTAGGGTATATTCATAGGTTTCTTGAAGGTTTGAAGAAAAAGTTCTACTTTTTGGCTTTATATATGCCACTTATTGGTGGGATCAAAAGCAATACAGAAAAGGCTCCATGCTTAGGGCTTCGCTTGAAAACGAAGTTTGTCTCTTTAGCTTGTATTAGTGCAAAAATGACTCTTCATCAAATTGAACCAATAATTTCTTAACTGATATTTGACATGTTGGGATTTAATTTAGTATTCTAATAATATTTTTGTAAAGCATGATCAGCAACCTGCAGATGCACATAAATTTCCTATTTTGAATTTGTCAGGTCTTCACGTACGTTGGAGAAACTCGTCCAGGAATCTTGATCAAAAATTGCACCTTAATCGATCCAAGAGTGATTGGGCATACTAACAAGTGACCATCATATGGAAGGCCTATATATATTATAGGCAATTATAATTAGGAGATATGTACACACACACATCCTCATAAAAAATTGGTCTTATTTACAACTTTTCTGTTGAAAGAAATAGTAATAAAAATAGATAAATTAGCTTTTACCAAGTAAATCAAGTCATGTTGACTCTTATTTACTGCTTTAATATATAAGCTGTAAACCTGTTTCAAAACATCTCATGTAGTTTCATAATAATAAGTGAAAAGTGTTTTTTTTTAAACATTCATTTATGTAATAATCATGATGAAACATTATAATCAAAGCACATATGCCATCATTAATGAAGACAAACAGATTGTAAATATACATATAAAAAGTAAAAATTGTACTTATGTACTCTATTTTTACCTTTTATTGTAATAGCTTTCTTAGTTTTGAAAAAATTACAATCAATTTTCTAATACATATATATATATATATATATATATATATATATATTAGTTCCATTGTAATAAGCTCATAATAGTCTAAATTTAAAAACTCTAGTAGAGTGTAATTACTAAAACACCATAGTTATAATTTGATATTAATTCCTGTTGTCTTTCTCTTCATCTTTTCAGCTGCGACCACACTTTTTATAATCTCCCGGAAATCTTTCAAAGCTCTGATCGTGGCCTTCCGACACGGATGTGGAGAGACTAGCTATTCCTCTTGTTTTGGACTGTGGATTCATGAGATTGTTTTTTATTCCAAAAGACTGGATGTTGGAGCTAATGTTCTCAAGTGCTTGGAGCTTGTGTTTGGAAGGTGATTCGTGAGATTGAAGGGTGAGCTCAGGAGAAGCTAATGAATAAACAATAACTAGGGGTCCAATTGAACCTATAGGCCACGATCGGTACAATGGAATAGAAATAAATAAAATGAAAAGGAAATGAAAAGGTGAATAAAATAAATAATAAATAATACTTATACTTTAAAAAGTAATAAAAAGGAATATGTATTGTTAAATAATGATAATAAGAATATGATAGATATGATATAATATTTTTTTCTCTCTTCCTCTCCTATTCATCTTCTCTCTCCCAAGTACCAAATGTGCCCATGGTGTAATTAGAGGACAGATGCATCAAAAACTATATGTGTGTGTGTGTAGTTAGAGTCTGATTTGTAGGGTGGTAAGAGAAGCCAGATTTGTGGATTCTAAAATTAATTGTAATTCTTCTAAAAGTTAAGTTTAAAGGAAATGTCAGTAAAGATTCTTGGACAGAGTATATATATATATATATATATATTATACAAATTAATTAGACAAGCCTAGGTTTGTGAGATAAGCAAGGAACCAAAGATATCCAAGGAAACAGAAGGAACACCCCTTAAACACTAATCTAACCTATAAAAAATTTACGACATATAATTTCATATATAGAAACACAACAACATAAGATAAAAATAACAGAACTTTAAAAGAAATATATACATGAAAAGGCAAAATACTTTCCAATCTTTTATGAAAGGATTGAGTTTTCTAAAAACTTGTCTTACTTAGATATGAAGAGCATAACTATGAAACTACTGGATTGAGATGCAAAGCTTGAACAAACGTAATCTGAAACCCCTCCTATATACCAAAACTTTCATAAAGAAATAATAGAATCCTTTTCTGAGAAAGAGTGATAATTAACTTTTGATGGAGAGAGAGACAAAGACTCCTACAAAAAGATAAAAGGTGGTAAAAAAGTTCTGCAATGAAAGAAAAGACAAGGAAATGAGAAAGGGGAGAAAATTGGTGGCAATACCTCAAACCCAGTTGAGTTGGAGAAAGCCCTTGCTCTTCTTGAAAGTCAAAGGTTCTAAGCCTATCTTACCTTAATAGATTGTGAATGTAAACATTTTAAATTTGTTGTGTGATAAGCACGTGTTAAAAGAATTTGATCGATTCATCAAGATATAGTAAAGTTGTAACTAAAAGAACTTACAAGAAAGTAAATGTATTTAATCTTTCGTTTTTTGGACGGACGAAAGTGTTTTACCTAATTAATTACTGGGTATTTCAACCCAATATTGTAAGCCCATGTAGCCCAACCAAGACAGGTAGAGCTTCTTTGAAGGAATATTGTCTGTCACCACGCAAACCCAATAGAAAGGAGGCCTCGTACCAAAATGCACAAAAGAAATTAGTTCTTTTGATTGGAAGGTAAACTATCGACCAAAAAATAAATAATTAAATCATTAAAAGATTGGAAGGTGAGCTCAAAACGGAAAATGAAAATCTTGGGGGTAGATTGTACATGATAATTATATTAAATTAGTTAAGTTATTTATATGAGTATGTCAAATAATTTCTTTTAAACTCCATTTTAATATGCTTACATATTTTTTTATTAATTTAGTTTATTTTATAGTTATAACTCGCACATATAATCCCATGTACAAGTATACATAACAAGCCTTCCCTATTTGTCCAACTTACGTGAACAGCAGTTTCATCATCCATTACGTGCACAAAAGTGCTAGTTTAGTTACTGAATACAACAAGAACGTGTGTCACGGCAGAAAATTGGACGAACATTTTCACGATACAACTTTCTATTTTTTTTTTTTTCTCGGTGAGATACACAAAAATTTGAAACCAAGCAATTGATCCTATAAAATTACGATTTTAAATGTCTCTAGTGTCATGCTTGTTGCAGTTTTGAAATATATATTTACGGATTTTTTTTATGGGTCAAGAGTAGGGGGGACATCAACCCTCTAGCTCTGTAAGTTTGTTTTCAGCATTCTATGTTAAACAATTGATATTATTGTCTTTTATATAAGTTCATATATTTTAATTTATTTTTTTTGGGGTCAAAATCAAGTAATTTAATTTTAAATTATAATTAAATATCCTAAATTTTAAATGAAAATGACCTATTTGTAAAACAAATTACAATTAAAATATAAGCGATAATCTTATTTTCTTAATTATAATATAATAATTATTAAATATAAAATAATATTTTGTCTATTTTAATATACTTATTATTATAATCATACTTATTATACGAAAATTAAATTAATTCTTTAATTATTAAATAAATTAATATTCTAAGTAACTGCTTGATAAATATTATTTTATACTTAATAATTAATTATTTTATAACTAAGGAACATGATGTTTTTTAAAACATAAGATCATTACTTTCAATATTGCCCTAACTCTCAAATATCTGAAAGACATTTACAAATAAGGTCCAGGTAAAAGTACAATTTTAATCCCATAACTTTGTAGTAAGTTCTAATTTCATTTTTAAAATTTTATTTTGATTATTTAACTTTGAAAAACTAATAAAAAATGTTCTTATTTCTAATAATTTACTTACCAAAAAAAAAATGCTTACATATAAACTTGTATACCAAATTATTACTATCATTACCTATCTATTAATCTTACCCGTCCCTTTAAAAGCCTTCAAATAAAACAGCATTTTAAGTTCCAATAACAAATTTAGACCAAACACAGAGGTACCTAAGGCTTCTGCACCGTTGATCTGTTGTGACTGCAATGTTTAATGAACTCTTCATTCATGGTACGAGGAATGGACTGCAAGGCTTTTTCATCTTCAAATTAGTCTGAATAGTTAAATAAATGTTAAGTATATACGGAATTTTTTTCAAAAAAAAAATGAATAGATAAGTTAAAAAAATAATACTTGTCTTTATTTTAAAAAAAAATTGATGAATAATAATTATAAAAATATAATAGATATTATAAAAAAAATTATATCACAGTAACAGAAAGTCAAATAGACTCTAATCTGATAAACAGTGCTATATTTATTTAATAAAAGCCAGATGTGCAGAAACCAAAAAGACAAATAAGGCAGCTGCAAGTATGCAAGACAAGTAATAATATGGTTGCAACAGATCAATAAAGGCGCGTTCTTGCAATCCTCTCTTTACTTCCTTAATAAAAGGATCTTGCATACGTGCATCTGGGGGAGGGGAATTGGGGACAATGCACAAAACTTGTTTCATTGTTGAATCCTACACACCATATTCAACGTTGACGCGTACCGTTTTGTTCAAGTGGACGCGAAAACAGCGAGTCCATGATGAGACCCGCCACTTTGTCTTTTATACGGCCACTTTATTATTTAAAGATATTATGTCCAGTGATGTCTATTTTTTCGCCTACACACTTTATAATATGAATCTAAGCACAAGAAATAATAGATGATTTATGGATTAACTAATAATTCAAAATGAAACAGCTCGAATTTAAACAGTGCATAAAATGCGTACGCAAATCACACGGAATATCAAAATGGAAAAAGGGGACGTGAAAGTCATCCACGAAAACGCTGTGATGTTACCTAGTTTGAACATTTGACTTATTATAGACAAAATATGTAGCAGCTGTGTCCCAAAAATCTGGCGAGTGGATCGCACTTCCTAACTGAAAAAGATTAATTGTACGTAGACTTTAATCTCTCAGCCAAAAAAAAACCTAGTACTTCATTCGCAACTACTAAGAACTAAGCAACCTAATTGATATAATTCTTTGTAAACAAATAATTAAGGTAAACATCACATACAAAATAACATAACTTTTAAAGTAAAATATGCGATTTTGTTAGATTTAATTAAGTATATTTTCCAAATTTTTTAAGGTTTTGATATATATATATATATGAAATAAATTTTTTAATTTATTTTTATTAAAAACTTAACTTTCTATATAATATAAGACTGTAACTTTAATTTTATTTTTAGTATGATGATAAAATAGTTAAACTAATATTAAGTTTTGATATAAAATTATAATTTTATTTTTACATGGTAATAAAAATAGTTAAATAATTTTATTTAGCATTTTTAATATATAAAAATTAATTTTAATATTAAAAATAAATTAAAATAAATGAAAGCTGAATGTAATTTTTTAAAAAATTATATATAATTTGTTATATTTTTATTATCAAGATTTTTAATAAAAATGATACATGTATGATTTTTTTTAATAATATTATGATAAATATATGATTTTTGTAGATAGTTGCATAGTTTCTAATTAATTTATATATTTTTATAATATTATTTAGAATTATATATTTATTATATTATAATTAAAAATTTTAACAATAACAAAATAAAAAATTATACTTCAACATGTTTTTGTAAAAAACACATGCATATAAAATATGTCATTCGACCCAGACAAACGACATCGAAATAGCAATCAACACCGTTGCTTCCATTGCTCCCACCTGTACCAACGGCTAGGATTCCTTGACATGCTCTATAAATGTCCCAACTCACCATAGCGGGGCAATCTCTCTCTCTCTCTCAGTCTGTCTCAGTTTGCTTTCCCTGTATTTCCGTCCCCGCCATGACTTCCTCCGAGGGAGAAATGGAGCTACTAACGTCGGGAGCGAGTAACCGCATCATTCCCATTCTGAAAACCCTTAGGGCCTCTTTGGTATTCGTTTATACCTTCTTCTTCTCCTTCTTATTATTCATTCTCCCTCGTCGCTGCCGCCTCTCTTCCTCTGTTTTGGCGGGGGCATCGCCTCCTTCTCCGAAGAAGCATCTGAAGCGGAGGCCGATATGGTTAATTAGGGAAGAAGAGGACACCATGCGAAGGAGAGCGCTAGCCGAAGGTGTTAAGATGGGCCTCCACGATGGTTGGAGTCGGTGCAGTACCTCTATCTTCTATGGGGTTAGGAGAAACGCTTTGTTTTGCCGTTCCTGGCTTCCCCTTTTCGGTGACCTTAAGTGCGCTCTTCTAATTTTTCCTCTTATTATCAATCTCTTTGTTTGCTTTTTAGTTTTGAAGTCCAGTACTTCGATCTCTGAATGTCTATTTCGATTTTGAAGAAAATGTGCGTAGATGAATGAATGTCACTAAAAATTCTTCGTTCTAACAAATTTTCTCTTAAACGAAATCCTAAGTGATTTTTTCCCCCAAGACCTGTTGGCTTAAGTTTTTGTTAAGGGTAGCTGGATTGAATTGAATGGCGCACCATTTGTGAAAGAGGAGCGTTTGCAAGGAAGTTAATTAGTTTCACTTTGGCCTATTAGGTTGTTCTAGTCCCAAAACTAGGAAGCTAAAGCTGCTGAACTAAGATAAATTAGACACAGCTAGAATTGGGTGCCTTGTAGGGGTTTGATTGACAAAGAGCCAAAGTGGGGCGAAAACGAGAGGGATTGAAATTGTATTCTTTACAAAAATCACGGACAGGATTAGCCCTATTCTCAAATTATGTCGTTCTTCTATGCTGAACGAGTTGTTGTTTTGTATAATGGTCCCTCGCTGGATTCGTTTTTATTGAACGACTAACAAGCATCGGAGACCAAAGTTACGCAGAGTTTAATTGTTGTCTTTATATGGTTAAGTAGTAATTATGTTAACTGTGTTAAGATCCTTTTGTTTACCTGGAATTAATGAAGAGACACTGTCCGACAAAAGGATTTAAGGGTCCTCTTTCTTGGCTGTCTTTTTTCCTTTTTTTCATTCCGTATATTTGTACTCATTGGTATGTATAGCTTTCTATTCTCTACAGTTTTTTAGTTGCTTTTATTCTGCTGCTGTCTTTGACATTTGTCTCAAGGATTTTCTTCTTCTATTCTTTCAGGGGTATTTTGATAATCATTCATGGTCTTAATGAACACAGGTAATCTTGAACTGATTAACTTTTGAGAAGTTGATTATTTTTTCTTAAGGGACAAGTCTGTTATTATTTTTTAAAAATATGAAATTCTTGGGTAATATAATTCTTACCCTTGTTTGGTTTTAATATATTTATTTTTTCCCTTCCTCTGACTCACTTCTAATTTTTCAGTGGAAGATACACTGGTTTCGCAAGGCAATTGACATCGTGTAACTTTGGTGTCTATGCAATGGACTGGATAGGTAACTACTCTCTTGAACACAATTTATTTGGTCCCTTGTGTTTCCCCAATTGGTATAGGATACCTTCCTGTTCTCAAACAGGCCTACCTTAGAGAAAAAAGGGGTTAGCCCCCTGTTCTTGAATTTTGGGGTAACAGGCATGGATACATCAGCTACCCTTTTAATTTCTGATGGTTCAGAGTGGTTTCTTCTTTTTACAGGTCATGGAGGGAGTGATGGATTGCATGGTTATGTTCCTTCACTTGATCAAGTGGTTGCAGACACAGTAAGTTGTTCTGTACGGTCTTTAAATTGTATTAATCTAGCTTCATTCCTCATGCTCATGTGTATATATATATATATATATATTTTAAAAGAGCAGATAAATGCAGAGTTTTCCCATGTCAACATTTGGTTGGGAGGGAGAAAATACTTTTAGCTCATAAAGCTGAAACACATTTTCCCTTTTCTTTCCAGTGCTAAGGTGGATATATACTGTTTGAAGTTCTAGAATTTATTTTAATCTGTGCACAAGTAATACTACAGCAGTCGTGCTTGCTCAGTTTTTCAATCATGAATATCCTTGGTGTTGTATATATTATATAATAATTCTACGTTCTGATACTCATCCCTGGTTATTATTACTATGCCGTTAGAAAATGTTGTGTTTTCTTTCTATGTCACTTTTGTCTCCATTTGAAATTATTAGTACAACCAACCATTATAATTATTACTGGCATTTTCGCATTGTCTCCTTTGATAATTGGAAATTTAACAAGAAATTTTCAAATGTAGCTTGGAATTTTTTTACTGTGTCCTTGCATATTGACGGTGGCAATGTGAACAGGCTGCTTTCTTGGAAAAGATTAAATTGGACAATCCTGGGGTACCATGCTTTCTCTTTGGTCATTCCACTGGAGGAGCCGTGGTTTTGAAGGTAAAGATTGAAAATATTCTGCATCTCTTTCTCAAATTAATCTTATTTCCTTGAATTCTGAAAGTTATTTCCACATCTTCTGCAGGCAGCTTCCAACCCTCATATTGAAGAAATGCTGGAAGGAGTTATAATGACATCACCAGCTTTGAGCGTTAAACCTTCTCATCCAATTGTTCGGGTAAGCTTTGCATTTGTAGGTTGTGCGCAATGTTTGGTATTTTTGTATGTTTCTATATTACAAGCTATGCTTGTTATACCTTCTTTATTTGCTGGGTTATTACGCAGGTAACAACACTTCCTTTTTCCTTTTTCCTTTTTTTCAAAACTATGAATATCAATCTCTGACGATGCCAGAGACTTCCCCCTTCAAAGGTGCTAGGTTGGCCCATACCTGAGTTTTAACTTCCTTATTCTTGCATTTCTGCTATAAATAACAAATGTGACTGATGAATTGTGTTAAAGTATTTATAATATAGACATAATGGTCTATTGCCCACTCACTTCAAGTTTTTGGGACATCATCTGTTACCAACAGAGTAAATCAAAACACCATAGTAAATATGAGCTCCAGCTCCATAGTCCTTACGAGAGATCCTTTTTTTCCTTTTTCTTTTCACCCAGAGCTAGGAGTAGGGATTTGAACCATTGCCATGGAACACACGTCAATCTTTAGCCAGTGCCATGTAAGCTAGTTGTTCATTGAACTCTTACAAGGATTTGAGGTTTGACGTTATTGGCAAAAATATTCTAGTTAAGAAAAACAATTTTCTTATTGATGATCAAAACCGTTTATGTTAAATTGTATAATAATTTGCAATTACGGAATTTTTTTAATATGTTTTATCATCATTTATTTTTTGTCTATTCATGTGCTAAAGAAATATTTTCTCCGTTGTGATTCAGGCTGTTGCTCCCCTTTTTTCTCTGGTTGCTCCAAAGCTGCAATTCAAAGGAGCAAACAAAAGGGGCATTCCAGTTTCAAGGGATCCAGCAGCATTGGTGGCCAAGTACACTGATCCTTTGGTCTACACAGGACCCATAAGGGTTCGAACAGGCTATGAAATATTGCAGATCTCCTCCTACTTAATGAGGAGCTTTAAGTCTGTGAAAGCACCATTCTTTGTCCTCCACGGAACTGCTGATAAGGTAACTGATCCATTAGCATCACAGCATTTGTATAACGAAGCAGCTTCTAAGTTCAAAGACATAAAGCTCTATGATGGCTTCTTGCACGACCTTCTGTTTGAGCCTGAACGTGAAGAGATAGCACAGGACATTATTAACTGGATGGAAAGAAGATTAAGCACCTTATGAAAATATTAATACCGGGCAGGGACAATACGATGGGAAGATAAAAGGAGGAGGATGCTAAGGTTGGTAACCACGATTACAGAAATTTGAAATAGGCTTTACTCGGGAAGGAGGGAGGTAGAAGCAGATAGTTGATTCTTCTTGTATGTTATATTTTTTGATACAAGAGATGGGTATATCATCCGAAAAGTTGTATAAGGAATACTTTCAATAGTATTTATATTAAATTCTATATTTTTTTAACAGTTTTTTTTTTTTTATTGTAAGGAATACACGGCAGAGGAGCCAAATAATTTTGTGCTCTATTCTGACCTAATTAATATTGCGGGCTAGTTTTGGTGCTTTGCTTCTCAAGAGGGAGAGGAATAAAGATTGCTTTTCAGTAGGATATATGCATGGAAATAACAATTGAAGCAATAGTAAGGAAAAAATTCATTAGAAAAATAGTAAAGCAAAAATAAGTGAATAAACTTATTATTATCTCACTTTTTAAGACTGAAATCAACATGATGTTAAGGGTTTGATTTTTATTTTAGTTTATTTTTCTATTTTCTAATTGAAAATATTGAAAAATTGTGTGCATAATAGAAATTTAAATTTATGATTTCTTACTAATTATTTATCCTCGTTGTTTATGGCTGGGTTTTGTTGTGAAAGATAAATGTATCAGTAATATCTTGGTTACATATCTGTCTCCAAGTCTAAATTGGATTTTCTAAATAAATAAAAGATAAGGCAAAAGTAGTTATCATGTGGGGATAAGTATACTGGGTATATGTACATATAATTTTTCATAAACAAAAATTCAATCAATAGAAGACGTGTAATACATACCAGCATACAGCCAGACATGCCATTAAGACATCTATTACAAAGTTGAATTGTTACCACCAATTAAAAAAAAAATACAACTACTGAACTAAATGGGAAAATAAGAACAATAACAGAAAGACTTATACTGCTTCTACTATATATTATTGGCTTCTAATTCTCGGAATTATATAGACGTGCTGCTTAACAAGCTGAACTGATATGAAACCAAAGCCAAGTCATTGAGTGGACGTTGATTAGGTAGTAGAGAATGCTAGCTCCATGTTGTTGGCCATGGACTGAAGACAAGACTCAATATAAGAGAATAAAGCCTCAAAAGTCCACCCTTCGACCGGATCACACACAAAACACCATTGGATCTTGCACCCCGCTGGACCTGCATCTTTGACGGTGGTCGGCAACACTTTCATGGTTGCCACATAGGACTTGAATCCCATGTTGCTCTCCACCACCTCATACGTCACACTACGTTGCATCGGATCCAGCTCCAGCAGCTTCTCTTTGGCCCACATGATTGTCTTCTTCTCGCCCTCACCTTTCTTAGTGGCTTCGCAGTAGCGAATCAGACCAGGCTGTCCAGCAACCCCATCTTCCTGGTAACATTTGTCCATGGGGAACCACTTGTGTATGTTGCAGAAGTCCTCCAACAGGGGCCATACTTGGTCTGCCTCTGCGTTTGCCACTTCTGCTGAGGTTTTTCCTTCCCATTTCGACTTGGATTCCTCAGCTGCCATGTCTCTTTTGACGACAAGAGATCATAACCTGCCACTATCTATTATAATGAAAGACAACCAAGGAATGACAATGACATCTCTAATTGTCACGGAAATAATAAAGAAGGCAACAAATTTTTCAGACATAACAACCTGGAAATTAATTGCGCTGGAGGTAATAAATGGACTATGTATGCATTGTCTAACATATTAGGTGATCAAAAAGTGTTTTGAATTCGGACCCGTGGGTTCCAAATTCAGAACATCTGAATTTGGAATTCATAGGTCCGAATTTAGATCTTCTGAAGTCCGAATTCAACCCTCTTGTCTCGTCACACATGAAAGCACTGTAAAAAATAGTTAAAAGGATAAATAAAGAAATAAACTATACAAGAAACACGTGGCAAGAAATAATTAGTGGAGTCAAATTTTGTGTAAATTTTGATTGGTTAAAAAAATTAAAATAAATAATATTACAATAAAAGGACAAAAATACCCCTGGTGAATGGTTATAAATTCAATCCTTCTGATTATTTTCACTGCGTTCTTCTCAAATGCTCAAATTTCTTCTTGCCAAAATTTCTTATTTTTTACCTGGTCAATTTTGATTCTGCTACAAATTCAGAGTAAAGCAGTATAAAATTGATTAGAGAAATCGCGTTTTTTTAGCAAAATATAAAGTAAGTTGAAGAAAATAACAAAAATATGTTTGTAATATCTTTTTTAATATTGTGTTTTTATTATTGATAAATATGTGGAATGATAAATTTTGTTATACATGTTCATTGATTTTTTTGTGTAATAATATTTAAGTGTATATATATAATTATTTTGTTTGTTATAAATGTTTATTATTGTTGCTGTTATGCCAATTTTATATGAAATGAAATATGGAAATGATGGAAATTAGTTGTTTTAGGTTTTTTTGTGTAGTAATATTTTAGATTTTTTACTATTGTTGTTATTTTGGTTAGGAAAAAAAGATGAAAAAAATGAGTTAAAATAACTTTAAAAAGAAAGAAAATATCACTAGAAAATAAAGAGAATGTAAGAAAAGGAATAAATTGATATAGATGCAAGAAGAAATATATTTTATTTTAATTATTAATAAAGTAAGAATGAAAGAATTTAAATGAATAAAAAATAAATTTAAATATTTAATAAAAATAAAATATATACTTTAGTAATTAGTAAAAATTTCATATTATAGATATTTTATATTAAAAAATAAAGAACATTAGAGGAAAATGATTGAAATAGCTAAAAAATAAGTGGGTAAATTTTGAAATTAATAACAAAAGGAATAAATTTAAAAAGTAAATAAAAAAATAAGTATATAATTTATATTATATAAGTATATGTTTTATTATATAAGTAAAAAATATATAAATATATGTCTTATTAATTATTAAAAAATTTATATCAGATATATTTTATATTAGTAAGAATAAAAAGAATGGGTTCTTTACACAAAAGTAATAAACAGGAATGGAAATGACGCAAAAATAACAATCAAAAAAATTATACACCAAAAGGTAATAAAATGTTCAAATTGGGAGGGTATTTATCTGAATTTGAAGGAAATTGAATTTTTTTAAAAAAATTTGAATGGATATCATCCAAATTTAAAATAAATTAATATTTTTTTATAGAATGACATGGAAATTATGATTGGTATAATCTGAATTCCCTTTGAGTTAATTTTTTTATTTTGTTAAAAAAATTTTTATTAAAAAAGAAATAAATTAAAGAAATACTTATTTATTTAAGTAATTTTGGTTATTAAAATACTAATAAATATAATAATTATTATTATATAAAATAAAAGAAGCAATCTATATGTTAAAAAATTATTTTGATTTAATAAAAAATTTAAGAAGTAATAAAAAATTATTTCAAGATTAAGATTAATATTTTATGAAATCTTTGCTTTATAAAAATAAGTAAATATGTATTGTCATAAAAATTATATTTTTTGTTAAATACTTGTTTGATTGAATATTTGTTTCATAAAATTAATTTAATAGTGAATTGATTAAAATAACTTAATATATATTTAGTATTTTTTAAAATTTTGGTAAAAAAATAGATGAAAAATAACATTAAATAAATAAATAATATAAGAATTGAAAAAAAAATTTACACCAATCTTGACATTGCACATTGAAAGGTCATATCTTGTGCACTTTCGAAGATTCTTTCATTCGCATAAATACAAACAATCTCATTTCTCCTAATCATTTTGTTTCCCTCAAATATCCTAATCACAAATATATTCAAAATAGTTATACTTGTAACGTACTTCATCTTTTCTTATTTTTGCACTAATATTTCTCAATTGTAGATTTCTTTTCACTCATTTTTTTTAATTATGTATACTTTTAATACATATAAATTTATTTCCTTTAATCTTATTTTTCTTTACTAACTATTATTTCTTGCACTATAAATATAAAATATTTTTACATTTTTTTAACTATATAACATTTTTTTAACTATATAATCCTTTTTTTTTCTATTTTACCTTTTCTTCTAACATTATATAATATGTTCTTCTTTACTATTAATATTACTTTATATAACTATTTTTTTAACTATTAATCAGATGAATTCTGAATTTATTTATTTTTACCTATTTTAATTATTTTATGCTAATATCATTTTTTATACTATATCAATATATATTTTTTACTATTGATATTAAAATTTATTTTCTTATTTTTTATTGCTATAAATCATTTTCTTTTATTATTATCTTATTTTTATTCATATAAATAATATATATATAATATCAAAATTTTTTAATAATTAATAAAGTAAATATTTCATTTTTCCCTCGATTATCTAAATTTATTTCTTTTATCAATAATATTAAATTTTATACTCTTATTTTTTTACTATTTAAATCATTTTCTTCTGATATTCTTTTTATTCTTATTAATATAAAATGTATCTAATATAAATTTCTTAATAATTAATAAAACATATACTTATATTTTTTAATAACTTTTTAAATTTATTTCTTTCGCTATTGATATAAAATTTATACACCTATCTGTAAACAATTTAAATCATTTTCCTCTAATATATTTTTTATTTTTTTAATATAAAATATGTATAATATAAAATTTTTAATAATTACTAAAGTACATATTTTTATTTTTCATTAACTATTTAAATTTATTTCTTATACTATTAATATTAAATATTTCACAATTATTTTTTACTTATTTGAATTCTTCCATTCTTCCTTTATTGTTGTAATTATTAAAATAAAATATATTTCTTCTTGCATCTATATAAATTTATTTATTTTCCTACTTTCTATTTATTTTCCAACTACATGTTATCTTTTCTTTCTTTTTTAATTTATTTTAACTCATTTTTCTTTCATATTTTTTTTTAACCAAAATAATAATAGTAGTAAAAAATCTAAAATATTATTACACAAAAAAACCTAAAATAACTAATTTCCATCATTTTCATATTTCATTTCATATAAATCTAACGTAACACTAACAATAATAAAAATTTACAACAAACAAATAATCATATATATACACTTAAACATTATTATACAAAAATCACCGAACATGTATATATAATTCAGTAAAAAATATTATCATTCCACAAATTTATCAATAACAAAAATAAAATATTAAAAATAATATTACAAACATATTTTTGTTATTTTCTTTAACTTAACTTATATTTTACTGAATAATGCAATTTCTCTATCTAATTTTATAGCACTTTGCTATTAATTTATAGCAGAATAAAAATTGATAAGATAAAAATAAAAAATTTTAACTAAAAAAACTTTGAGCCACAATGAGCAAAGGGAGGGACGGAGTAAAAATGACCTGAAGGATTCAATTTATAACTAATGACCAAGGACATTTTTGTCCTTTTGATTGTAATATTATCTATTTTATTATTTTTTAACTAATCAGAATTTATAAAAATCTAACTCAACCAAATTAACTATTGTTGTCACGTGTCCCTTACACAGTTTAATTCCCATTATAACCTTTACACTATACTTTACTTTGCCTGCATGCGTGAGAAGATGCGAAGTTTGTACACTGTAAAAGCCCGCAGCCCAACTAGAATTCAGACCCGTGGGGTCCAAATTCATGTGTCAGCCTTTGACATGCTGTAAAAGCCTACAGCCCACTGGAATTCAAACCCGTGGGGTTCAAATTCATGTGAGGCAATTGCCTTAGTCAACGTGCCACAATGCTGGAATTTAAGTTGGTTTAATCTGAATTCTAACTTTTGTTAGTCTCAGGCCAAATATTATTCATGCTATTATGTTTGTTTTTTTTTTTTTTGGCTATTTCCTTGACAATTTACACATTGATCACATATCTCAAATCTTCTTCATTTAATAATTATAATAATAAAACAATGAAGTGATCAAGCTTATTGAGAATCAATTATTAGTCCAAACTTAAATGCATCCTTATTAATTTCAACTATCATACTTCACAATAATATTATTTTTTTAAAAAATATTTTTAATTTCTTAACAGCTATCAAGGCCAACTTGCCGAAGTCCATAAATGTGAGGAGAAGGATAAAAACAAAAAATAAAACCTTCTTTCTATTTAAATTTGTGATTACGTCCAAAAAAAAAACTTTAAACTAGTGATATTCTAGCCCATCTCCTGGGCTCAGTCATGTAGAAGTAACAAGTCACTATGGAAAAAAGGTATATGTATATGTAAAAAAATTAAGGAAACAATTTTAGTTATTAAAATATTAATAAATATAATAATAATTATATAAAATTAAGGAAGTAATGTATATGTAAAAAAATTATATTGATTTAATAAAAAAATTTAAGAAGCAATATCAAAAGATTTAAATAATAAAAAGTAGTAAGAAATAAAATATTGATAAAAGAGTGATAAATATTTAAAGTTAGATTGAGTAGCGGTGAAATTCCACATATTTTTTAAGTAAAAAAGAAATTTGAATTGTTTCAATTAGAATTCCATATAATATTTTTATTTCAATTGAATATAATAAGAAAAAATATTGATCTATATTTTTAAATTTATTTGATTTGAATAAAATAAAAAATTAAGTTAAATTCTTATTGTATTATATTATATTATGTTTTATAATTTTATTTCAAGATTAAGATTAATATTTTATGAAATATTTGCTTTATAAAAATAATTAAATATGTATTGTCGTTAAGATTATATTTTGATTGAATATTTATTTCATAAAATTAATTTAATAGTTAGTAGATTAAATTAAATTAATATATATTTAGTATTTTTTAAAAGTTGACAAAAATTAGATGAAAAATAACATTAAATAAATAAATTATATAAGAATTGATAAAAAAAATTACATCAATGTAAATAGTGTAAATATATTTATACTAAATGATTTCTTGTACCGCAATAAGGTCTTCTCCTTTCACGACGTGGTCGTTGTTGTCCTAATTCTTCTTGTTCTTGTTACTCTTGTACTGTGAGATTTGTATTTAAATCTAAAGGTGGGGATTGAATTAGAGGAATTGGTTGATGCGACGTCATAAATCCTGATTGTGATGATCCTCCTGATTTAAAGGAGCAATTAGGATATGCGGTATTAAACATTGATGTGTCAAATAAAAACTCAGCAAATGATCCAAAAGAATCAGATGAAGGAGAAGGCTGCATAGAAGAAGAAAGACCTGCTCCACTAACGTCGCCAAACTGGCCTGGCAGTATAGGATAAGATGGACTAGACATGCTCATATTCTGTTGCATTGGAGTCGGAATGTACGGAGAGATAGTAGGAATATGAAGACCAATGTCCTGCTGCAATGGCTCTTGTTGTTGCTGACTATTTCTTCCAATAGTTGATTGTTAGGTGGATAGGTAACTTTGACGTCTCTTTCCTGGACGACCCAGTAGAATTTGAGGCCTGAGAAGATCCGGTGCTTGGTCAGCTGGTTGAGAAAATAATGAAAATCGTTGTTCACCCAGAGCATGTAGTATATTACTAGAATTTCGACTAACGATGTCACGAAAATCTACAGGTAAAGGATCTTGTAAGTGCATCCTGTAAAGCCCTTCTGCTAAGTCAGCCTAACAAAACAAAGAATAAGTAGTTAAATATTAATATGCAATGAATATAAAAAATAATGATGATAAAGTTGATAATGTATAGAAAATTATACCACATATCCAATAGCAGCACTCGACCTCTGGATCCAACAGCGCATGCATTGCCAGTACCATCGCATGTATTTAGATGTGCGATATAAAGGCTCCTCAGTGACAGGAGATTGAGATATAGTATCTCGCCATCCATACCATCGTTGGATGAAAATACTATGCTCAGACACCCAATTAGTTTAAGTTCTTTCTCGAAGTTGTAAATTATGGAGGGAGTCCAATCTGACTGGCTCTTAAAGAATTGGTTGATGGTGATCAAATTGTCGTAAGACGCGATCTGGATGGTGCCACTCTATGATCCAGAAGCATATGAGTGGCACAGATGCAATCCAAAGGTTTGGGAAAGTCAAACAATACTCCGGGATCAATTCTCGTACCTCTTGCGGCTGGTATGGACGCCATACAATCTGTAACCGATATTAGATAAAATAATAAATAAATAATAAAGAAATGATAAATAGCATGAGTTTAAATCAGGCACACACTTCATTATCCCTCATTACATTCAACAAAGTTCTGTATAATCAGAGAGCTCTAACACTAAGACATAGAGGTCGTCCAACATTCCGCCATCTGTTACAATAAAGAAACATATTATGTAAATCATAGGTTATAACTGAAGGCAGCATAATTAAATTGAACATGTAAAAATATTAATTCTAGTTCATACCTGAAACCAAGAGATGGAAGTAGTGGATATTTTTCAGTCCGAGGGTCAGGAGTAGGTGGTATCTCAAGTGCAAGCATAAGAAATCGATCCCATGCCCACAGATGTAACAACATCAAGCATCCAGCGATACCAGAATCATTCTTATATGTTGCATTACACAACTCATGGTAAAGATAAGCTAACACTGCTGATCCCTAACTATAACGGCCAGCCTGCTCAAAGTCATCTAATAAGGACAGATACATCAAGTAAACTCGATAATTGGACCTATCTGGCATCAACCACCCTCCAAGCATACGAAAAATATAGGCAAGGGTTAACTGACGCACTATCTCATCAACTGCATCATCTGTTAGATCTGCAAAATTCTGGGTCAACCAAGCAATGGAAAGTCGTTGTCCTTTAATTTGATCAGTCGGTGGTGTAATTCCTAAAAGCCATTGACACCTCTCTGGCCAATTGAAGCTTGTCCCGCCCATAATAGGGTCTCCTTCGATCAGGAGCCCTAACTGTATTGCTACGTCTTCGAGGGTAATCGTTAGGGGTGTTTATAGGTTCGGTTTGGTTCGGTTTTAGACTAAAACTAAACCGAACCAACCTTGTCGGTTCAACAATTTTTTGGACCTTTTTAGTTTTGAATTTTAATCGGTTTGGTTCGGTTTTGGTTCGGTTTGGTCCGATTTGATTCATATTTTTTTGGCCAAAAATATTTTATTAGGATTTTATTCTTTGCAATATATAGAATTTAATTTCTAATATTATGCATCTTATTAAATTTTAACCAATAATAATGTATTTATAATTTATTATTTTTATTTTTATTTTTAGTCTAGAAAACACCCATAAATTGACAAAAAATTTTGAAAAATAAAATAAAATAAGAGTAATATTTTATAATAAAATAATATATGCAACTTGTCGGTAAACCGAACCAAACATGCCATGAACCGACAACCGAACCGAATTAATCGGTTTTAGATTTAGAAAAACCAAACCAAACCAAACCATTTGTTAATCAGTTTTTATTGGTTTGGTTCGGTTTGAATAGTTTGGTTCGGTTTTGTTCGGTTTTGTTCACCCTTAGTAATCGTGTACTCTCCTCGAGTAGTGTGAAACGTATGTGTCTCAAAGCGCCACCGCTCTACTAGTGCACTCACTAACGATGTATCGTATTCAAACTGTCCCACTCGTGCAACACCATAAAAACTAGATTGTCTCAAATAATCGACAATAGTTAAAGGCGGGTCACCTAAGCGATCATCGTGTAGAACTCGTCGAGGGCGAAGTATCCAATCGTCCTGCAAATAATGATAAATTATATAAATAGATGAATAAATAAAACAATAACTAACAACAAATATTTTATCACACTTTGCCATCCCAGATGGCCTGTGAGATATGCCGCTCTTATAGGTATAAAAGTGAAGCATCCTCTGGACCTGAATGAATGGGCTAGCCGACTCCGGTCATGGCAACTACGGGCAAAAATCACACAATGAACAAATACTTATATATGATAGACGTAAATAATTAATGAAAAATAACTTATCATACAAAAATTTACAGTGAATTATTATTCTTTTCCAAATTTCTAATATAAATGTCATACAATGGTCTTGTTAATAGACACATACAGAGAATGAGTCACATAATATATTTATTAATAATTACAATTTTTGTTATTACACTATTGAGGGTCAACGTTGCGATGTGGACAGGAGGTCGACCTCTCTCACGAAGCATTGATGGATCTGGAATTAACTTTGGACTATTTGGATGCGGCCAATATTCTTCTCCTCCAATGGGGTGGAACATATTACTATATGCATTACATATTGTGTCTAATCTAAATACAGGATTCACATATTGAAATGGCTCAAGTGTTGCTGTTGTACACGCTGCAACAGTATGTTAGCACGTATATTTTTCAACTTGAAATTTATCACAATCACATATACGCTCAGTCAAGTTAACCCTACAACAACGACTATATTGGCGATTCATTTGGTTATACGGCTCTTCAACCTCGAACAATGCAGCTTCTTGATTGAACATACGCACAACATATGAATGGGAAAGTTGCACATTGACCGCTATCCTCTTTATTAGGGTCTGCGAGTAAACCTGGCCTGTATTCATTTGAGCATTAATCTGTTGAACACGTTGCACAAAATACTGGTTGACCCAATAATATGTTGCTTTTGCTATGCTTGATATCGGTAAGGATCTGACGCCTTTTAAAACGACATTCATGCACTCAGCTAGGTTTGTTGTCATATGGCCGTATCTTCGGCCTTCTATATTATATGCACGAGTCCATTGTTCTTTAGGGATTTCTGTAATTTATCTGGCTACTTCTTCATGTATGACTGCTATCTCGACCAATTTCTCATCAACATATCGATGTTCGTATGCATAACCTGTATGACATAATTAATGTATCTATTATTATTTACTAATAATGTATGATAAGTATAACCAGCTAGAGAATAAAAGCATACCAATATTTTTTAACTTCTGCTTTAAATCAGATGACCTATAATGCGTGGGGAGGTTGCTTGCCACATGACGAAGACAAAAAACATAATACTCATAGGGTGGCTGCTAACCAGTCTGTGAATTAGCAACGACAGATAAAATCGATGGATGTCTATCTGATATCAAACAAATACCATGTTGTCTTGGCACTACTCGCCTGTGCAAGTTATATAAGAACCATGTCCATGCCGATTGTGTTTCTCCTTCGACAACAGTAAAGGCAAGGGGGACAATATGACGATTACCATCCTATGCCATAGCCATTAACAGTGTCCCTTTATAGCTGCCGTAAAGAAAGGTGCCATCAACTTGAATAATTGGTTTAAGATGCTCAAATGCATCTATACAAGGCTTAAATGCCCAAAATACACGTTTAAATATTGAAATTGGCCCACTAGTAGAGATATTTTGAGAAGCTTCATTCATCACAAACTCAACATATGAGTCAGGCATGCTCTGTTGGACTGCAGCCATCCATCGAGGTAATGTGGCATAAGAGCTCTCCCAGTTACCAAAAGCAACAGCAGCAGCTTTATGTTTTTCTCTCCATGTCTTTCTATAAAAGATAATGTAACCAAACAAGCTTTTCATCTGCTCGATTATTTGCCTGATTGGAACATCGGGTGTTTCCGTCACCATTGTCACGATACATGATGATATAACATCGGAGTCCAATTTTGGATGGTCTTGTGACATGGTTGAAGACAAATATGTATGTGGACCACATATCTTGTAATCTGCCAGAATGACCCCTTACCCTTACCTTTCTTGCATGCTCTAACTCGCCATTTACAGTTACTATCATAATTCACACACCGACATTCTTCATACTTTTTGCTTGTAATATACTTCTTGAAATTGCGGTGTGCCCTTACAGAATAGAGTTTCACAGCACGTCGCAACGCTTTTGATTTGGATACGTTAATCCAACAAATAACTCTTGATCATTCATTTGCATTTGATTAACAAGCTCTTCAAATTCATCACCCCCTGCCAAGGCCAAATTAACTTGTTGGAAGAACGCAGCAGCAGGGTCTACATAGTGGGATGCTGGTTCAATATCAATAGCTTTATCATCATCACCTTCACTATCATACATGTCATCATCAGCATCATTATCGGTTTCACCGTCATCATCTTCATCATCATTGTTATAATCAGGGTCAAGCTCTGCGTCATACTCATCTTCATTTTCAAAGTCTTCTAATACATTTTCTTCTAAGCTAGATGGAGAAGGAAGTTCATCAAACTCAATTGATGGATGGGATGAACTCGGATGTGAATTGTCCCCTACTGGGACCATTTGATAAGTTGTTGGTCTACAAAACATATCAAGTGAGGGCATCACTTCATTCATTGAGACTGAGTGAAATTCAATACTTAAAGGTTGGTCAATATTTTGGATGTTTGCATATATTTCAACTGCATTTAATTGTGTAGGGAAACGTGAGTGTGATTGCCACATCCTCTGCACATCACCATCATCTTCCAGCATCACTGCTTGATACCATGTTGGATTTATTGTCGTGGGGAGCTAATATACCAAATCAGATATAATCTAGTTTGTAGGAAGACATAATTTTTTACTAATTGCTTGTCTGTCTCTTGCACTCACTCCATCTCTCAATCCGAAATCCCTAAATCAGCCAGCTCTCCTTTTTCGAATCCGCTGCCCCTTTCCTGAATTTTTTCCTCAGTCTCCTTCTCTAAATTTTTCTCTCCAGTCGCCTCTTATCTCGCCCACTCTCTCGAACCCTCTTCTCTGGATTTCATAATCTGCCCTCTTTAAATCTCCCCCCCGGTCTCTCTCTCGATCCGAATTTTTTTCTATCCATTCGCCTCTCTCCCTCTCTTCTTTTTCGCTCAATCCTTATTTTTTTTGAATCGCAGACGCTCTTCCTCTTTTCCTCTCTGGATTTCTCCTTCTCTCTATATCCTCTTCTCCTTTCGACTTTCGCCTCTCCCCCTCAGAAAATCCTCCCACGATCAGAAATCCTCCATTTTCTTTTGATGCGTCCCTTTTCCTCGAGCCATGCATCTGAAAACCTCTCTGCCTTTTTCTTTCTGTCTCCCTGCCTCTTTGCTTCGTGTTTTTGTTTTTTTCTGCCTATCCTTTCTTCTCTGATGGGAGGCAACACAAGATCAAAAAGGGCTGGGTCAAAACGCAGGGTTACTTGCGTTTTGGTCCCTTTTACTTTTTTTTAAGTAATATTTATTTATTTATTTATTTCTGATTTTAATTTTTTTTGCTTTATTTTTTTTCTTTTTTTTCTTTTCTTTTTTTTTTTCTGATTTTTCCTTTTTTGATTTTTTTTGATTTGATTTGATTTGACATTTTTATCGCTTGGGTTTTTTTTTATATTTTTATATTTTTATTTATCTTTATTTATTTATTTATTTATTTTCTAAAGCTCTCTTTTTTTTTTAAATTTTTTTCATTTTCTCCCATTTTTCTATTTTCTTTCTTTTGTTTTTTTTGTTTGTATTTTTTGTTAATTCGATTTTGTTCTAAATTAGTAGCTTGTCCGGACAAAATACGGTGTTCACAATTGCCTCTCTTTACTTGTTTCTTAGGTAACGAGATTGAAAATGTAATTTTTAATATTTTTGCATAAGGAACAAGTAAAGATAAGAACATGTATTTTGTCTAGGATGATTTCATTGCCTTTTGATAATAGAACAAGAGGAAAAAGAGATTCAAACAAAATACGGTGTTTGCAAGTTGCCCCTCTTTACTTATTCTTTAAGCAAGGAGAGCGAAAATGTAATTTTTAATTTCCTTAGCTTAAGAATAAGTAAAGATGAAAACATGTATTTTGTTTGGGGAGCTAATAAATCAAGGAGAATTAACTTACCTAAAGGTACTTAAACTGATTAAAGAGAAAGAGAGTAATGTAATTCTGAAAAGGATGCCTGTTCTAATATAGGATTTGTATTAGTGTCTATCTTGGTGCAAGGCTCCGAGTGCCTGTTCTGTGCAGGGCTTAAAGGTGTGCCTATTCTGTGCAGGGTTTCATAGTGCCTGTTTTGTGCAGGACTTAAAGGTATGCTTGTTCTGTGCAAGGCTTAAAAGTGTGCCTATTCTGTGTAAGACTTTAGGTGCCGGTTCTGTGTAGGGCTTAAAGGCGTGCCTGTTCTGTGCAGGGCTTGGGTGCCTATTCTGGGTAGGGCTTGGGTGCCTGTTCTGTGCAAGACTTTAGGTGTGCCTAGCGTATGTAAGATTTGAAAAGAGTGCCTAGCGTATATAGGGCTTGAAGGTGCCTAACGTATGCAAGGCTTGAAAAAAGTACCTAACATATGTAGGGCTTGAAGGTGCCTGGCTTGTAGGGCTTTGTAAAGTGCCTAGCGTATGTAGGGCTTGAAAAGAGTGCCTAGCATATGTAGGGCTTGAAGGTGCCTGGCGTATGCAGGGCTTGAAGGTGCCTAGCATATGCAGGGCTTGAAAAGTGCCAACGTATGTAGGGCTTGAATGTGCTTGGCTTGCAGGGCTTTGTAAAGTGCCTAGTGTATGTAAGGCTTGAAGGTGCCTGGCTTGCAGAGCTTTGTAAAGTGCCTAGCTTGTAGGGTTTTGTAAGGGGTGCCTGGCTTACAGGGCTTTGAAAGGGGTGCCTGGCTCACAAGGCTTTGAAAGGGGTGCCTGGCTTGCAAGGCTTAAAGGAGTGCCTAGCGTATGTAGGGCTTGAAAGGTGCCTGGCGTATGCAGGGTTTGAAGGTGCCTAGCGTATGTAAGGCTTAAAGGTGTCTGGCTTGTAGGGCTTTGTAAAGTGCCTGGCTTGCAGGGCTTTGAAAGGGGTGTCTGACTCGCAGGGTTTTGAAAGGGGTGCCTAGCTCGCAAGGCTTAAAGGAGTGCCTAGCGTATGTAGGGCTTGAAAAGTGTCTGGCCTATGCAGGGCTTTGTAAGGGGTGCTTGGCTTGCAGGGCTTTGAGGGAGTGCTAATTTTTTTGATGAATTTTCCTTTAATTTGAAGATTTTACTTCGTTTATCTAAGTTTTATGCAAGGTAACGCATCTATATGAAATGTGTGATGCATGCAGAATGCTTGGCTTTTGAGCTTAGTAATACACTTTTGCCTTGCTATAAATCAGAATTTATATATATAGCCATAAGGAGCATGCAACATGAGGCATGTGAGATGTTACAGTTCAAATTTTCTTTTGTTGTTTTTTTTTATCCCAATATGAATCAGGATCTATATAATGAATGTACGAAGTGCATGAGATGTTTTATGAAATGCAAAATGTTTAGTTTGATTGCCCTAATGCGAGTTTAGGGGTTCAAATGTATGCATGTATGAAATGCAAAAAGTAAGCGTGATACTTTGCTTCATAAAATGTGAATGTTTGCTTTTATCTTGCCCTAACGTGAAACAATGTGCACGAAAAAAGCTTTATTTGATGAAATGCCAAACTTTACTGTTTTTTTTTTCATCTCGCTTGCCCCACTGTAAACTGGGGTTCATATGTATGCATGTGTAAAAATGCAAGATTTTGGCAATATATGCAAATGTGGAATGCATGAAGTAAGTGAGGCTTCCTTTCATGAAGTGCTGATTTTTTTCTTTTTCTTGCCCCAGTGTGAATTAGAGGTTATGTGATGCGTGCAAATGTGAGATGCCTGAAACAGGTGATGCTTCATGTTATGAAATGCAAATATTTGTCTTTCCTTGCCCCAGTATGAGCTTAGGTTAATGTAATATATACACATATGAGATGCATGAAACATGAGATGCAAGTTGTTCTGTGTTTTGGTGTTTTTTTGAATTTTTGAGCTTGAAATTTTTTTTATTTCCAGAATATGCGTAATTTATGCAAGTGAATTTAACCCCCAATGGAAAAAAAAATGAGAATATTATCTTTAAACATTCTTAAATTGACTTTGAGTTTTGAACCTTTTTTCTTTTACAATATCACCTAAAAAGAAAGAGGAAGAGAGAGAGCATTATTTCTAAATATTTTTTTTAATTGATTTTGAACTTCACACCTCTTTTTTTTCTCTTTTTTTTTATAATCAAAATCATCTCGAAGGGGGAGAGAAGGAGCATTATTATTGTTTTTTATGTCCTGAAACCGATTTTGAATTTTAGTCTCCCTCCTTTTTTGAAAAATGGATTGATGAGGAAAATGTGATCCTCTTTTAGTTTTTTTTTTGAATTAATGAGACTAAATGTGATCCTCTCTTTTTTTTTAGTTTGTTTTTTTTTTGTTTTGTCTGTATACAAATTCAATGCAAGCATGTGACGCATGAAAAATCTCAAAATTTGTCAAAATATAAGATTTTTAGCCATTTGTATTTGAAGAAATGTCCCACCCTAGCTCTTTACTTGCCTTGGTGAGAAAAATTGGATCTTTGATTATCTCATAAAATTTGCCTTTCGTGGTTTGGACGGAGGAATTTATTAACAGCTCTTGGCTAGCCAGAAATGCCCTTGAAAGAGTATCCTAAGCTAAGAAGACCCCAAACTCTTGCTTTGACTCATTTCTAAATGATTTTTCCTCCGAGTGATTTGTTGGCCATCAACCTTAGACTATTAACTTGATAAGACAATCTTCTCATGTCAACTCTTCATCATTAATGCTTGAAAGGTCAATAAGTTAAATCTACGCTTACCATTATTTAACAATGCCAATGCAATCATGCATTAAAGGATACAAACATATGAGTTTAAAAAGAAAAATAACCCTTAACATTAGAAGGAGGCAAGGGCTAATGAGGAGTGGGGTCATGTGAAATGTTTTGGAAGTGGACAAATGGAATGAACAATGGCTTGGTATAATGTAACAGAATGGGAAGATGCCCCAGTTCTACACTTAAAGTATTCTCCCTTGAACAGCGAGGAAGTGGAATGCTGAGAATATGGATATGATAGGATAGATAGAAGCTTTACTTTAGGAATTTTAACTCCTTTTGCAAGAACAATGGATGTTGTTAAAAGGATTTGCTTGAAATCAAACTTTTTGCCCCAATTTCAACTATTTTGGTTTTTCTTTTAATCGTTCTTTTTGAGAAAACCTGCCCCGATATTTTTTCAAACAAGTTAAACCTCAACAAGGACTTTTGATGCTTGTAGTGTGGCCTTAGTGAATAGGTTTATGAAATAAAAGATATCGGGCTCAAGAATTACAATACCTCCATCGGGTCTCCCATTAGTCTCCTTCTCCTTTTGCTTTAACAAAACTCTATACTCAAAATTCACTTAGCAAGAGAGGATATCTCAGGACCGTAATGGGGTCTAATGGGTAAGAAAGTGGCTTAAGAAAGAAAGGTGAAAAGGCCCAAATATTCGTGTGAACTTGCAATGAGAAATTTGCCTTGGTGATTATGCAATCTTGGCAATATCTACTAGGCTTGAGCTTTCCCCTTAAGGAATCCTCTTTTTTTTTTCAATTCTCTTTTACCTAATCCCCTTTAAAGGATTTTTCTCTCTTGACTTTTTCTGCAATGTAAGCCCTCCCTTTAAGAACTTTGTCCATGGATTGCGCATTAAGATGAAGTTCTCTTTTGAACTCTATTGCTTTTTTCAAATTTTATTCTGTAAGAGATTGCCTTTCAAGTATTTTTTGCTATGATTTTTCTTTTCCTTCTCCAATTTGTTTCTTTTTTTTCATTCAATTTTTTTCTTTTCGAAGGGATCTATTATGGTGCCAAAATTGCTTCTTTTTATGTGGAATTCTCGCTACTTCTTGGGTTCAATTCATGTTCGATAGTAGAAGCAAATTTTTTTTAAAGCCCAAAGTGGTTAGCAACGGTTAAAAAGTGTTTGGATAATTGAAAAGAACTTGACCCTCTCTTGATATTTGAATTATCAGCATAAAAATCTGTTAAAGACTTTCCATCCCAAATGTTTTATGATTAGGGTGAAAGAAATGAACATCACTCCTGGCTCGATCGAGATGACTAGAGGTTACTCCTTTGTATTTGGGAAGACGAAGAATGCCTTATATCCTAGACATAATTTGCTTACAGGACATGCATCGGTATGTCTGATTCAGCCTTTTTTTTTGTAATTGAATTTGGGGCATATAATTGGTATTAGATTTAACCCTTATCCACATCGATTAAATCTTTTCATAAGGAGTTCTGGACATTATTAATTTTGGGTTTTTTTTACCATTTAAGAAAGACATGTCAGGAAAGAGGTTGTGTCAACATGACTAATAAAATGGGAGGATGCACAGAGGGGGAGAATGGGAACATATGACTATCGCATTGACAAAAGTTAAATAAAATAGAGTCCAATGGAAAGAATCAACTTCTGTTAGCTTTAGATTTTAGCTATACAGAAGGATATTGACCAAATAAGCATTGATTAATTATGATATGACAAGCAATTTCTTTCAGAGCTTAATCACCAATAAGTTCTCATGAAATCTTATTTTCCCTGTCCTTCTATACCTCGTTCATGAAGAGGTTGCAACTTTTCTTTTTCTTTTTCTTTTTTTCAGAGTGTCCCATTGCCCAAGGTTTAAATTCACAACTCATTTTTAGACAATGCCATTTTGGGTGTAGGGGTTAGAGATTGGTGAAGGAAGCATCATACTTTTGTTAAAGCTGCTAATGCGAAAGTTAGGCAAATGGCTCGGGTCATAATTGAAATGATTTGGCATGCTTTGAATGGTTAAGTTTGGTAGGTGCTGATGAGTTTGGAGATGGATGGGTCAACTTTCTTTGAAGTGAACAGGATGGTGGTAAACAATAGTCATAAACTGAAGGATATGGTGATATGGAAAGTTTGGACGTACTAAGCAACTCTATCAAGACCTTGACAACTTTCCTTTTGCCTAATCAGTTAGCACCTCATCAATTCTTGCCCCTAACCACAATTTCACATTTTAGCTATTCATGAGTACACCTTTCTTTCTTTCTTTTCAGATTTTGTCGAGTGGATCTTTCCATTGCAAAGGGGCAAGAATCCTATATCTTATAAATTTCTGATTTTTAACATGGAATGCCTTATGACAATGCATGGATGTGATTTTATTATGTAGCTTGATCTGAAAACTAATAGGTGCTTTGGTTTTGGCATAAAGGTCCTTCAAGATAAGGAATCGTAATTTTTTTTTTTTGGGAACCTACTGCCCTTGTAAGGTAGATTAAGACTACCAATTAATTTAAAAGGAAGGCTAGACCCCTTTCCGTTTACATTTATGGTAACAATTTTTATTATTGAACCTTTATTTTTCTCAGATGCTTATTGCACACTAGAATAAATAAAGTTGACAAATCACCCTAAGGAAACAAGCTAAATTTTACATGGATGCTGTCTTGGGAAAAGTCTAACCAATATAGATTTCTTTTGACAACTTATGGGGAGTTGTTTTCAAATCTTCCATTTTCCTCTAGGACCTTATTGTTTCACCATGAGGGGCAGAGTTAACAACATCAACTTGCAAGGAATTTCAATTTTTGGCAAGCAATTTAAATTGAGCTCTTAACTAGCTCGACTCATGTGTTAACTTGACCTTTATTTTCCTCAGATGCTTTATTACATACAGGGATAAATAAAGTTAACAAATCATCCTAAGAAAACAAATTAAACTTTACCTAGATGACGTCTATGGAAAAGTCTAGCCAATTTGGATCCATTATGACAATTTGTAAGGTCATCTTCAAATCATTCCATTTTCTCTAGGATCCTATTGTTTCTTAATGAGGAATGAAGTTAATAATATCAACTAACAAAGAGTTCCAATTTTTGCTAGCAACTCAAATCAAAATCTTAATCAACTTGACCCTTGCAACCAATTTGGCTCTTATTTGTTTCAAAATTAGACATATGGTATTACGCCAAAGCTTGCTATCTTTATGTAAGTCACCTAAATCTGGCTTTTCTGATTAATCCATGAATTATTAGCGTTAATTGATATTCTTTCACATTCCTCTAAGAGCCTGTTGATCTATAGGGAGTCATGACTTATTGTTCAACTTGAGAAGGGATAGTCCCTACACCATCGATATTTAGGACTTTAGTTTTGATGATATTTGATGAAAGCAAGCCAATCTAATGATCTGCTAGCATACGATAGATGTAATATTGCGTAGGTGCTAGTATATCATTGAAAGCTATGTCTTAATATAAGAAAAGAAGAAAAAAAATTGGCACTTTTTCTCGAGAAACTTATTGCTTCATTAGAGAAAAAGTAGTTGGGAATCAATTCGAGAGAAGTATGCCTTTCTACACAATTGATGTCCTAAAAAATGATTCCAATCTTTATCCAAGACATGATACTTGACTGTTGACGTGGCAAAATTTCTAGATGCTATTATAATTCCCCAAAATTTTGAATGTGCTCTTTTTATGACAAACTTATTATTTTGCGAGGATGAAAATTTTAAAGAAAGACTTCTTTTTAATATAAAATTGGATTACGCCTTTTTATTATTTTATATAATCTTTTTTTTTATGCATGAAAATAATAATAAATGTTGGTAGGTTTCCCTTTCAAGGGATTAGGATGAATGCGGTTATAGCCTCTTCAGGGATTGGAGACCTTTTAAGCAAAGGTTGGTTTAATTAACTCATATCTTCATCAAAGCTAACATATGTCAACTGTGCGATGACACCTCATTAACTATTCCAATAAATAGCAATGATATGTCACTTTCTTTATGAATTTTTTTTGAATGCATGAATGTGATGAGGAAATGGTTAAGAAAAAAAATGCTCTCCTTTATCCTATTATGAATAAAACCCTAGGTTGAGGTCACTAGTTTGCAGAAGTCCGGCTCTAATTATTCGGGAGGCATCTAGAGCTTGATTATCAATGCCTTTTTCTAGGTAGGTCTATGACTCCTAAAATTGTTGGTCCCTAAATTACCCCCACCATAAGATGAAGATCTTGCTATATAGATTTGACCTTGAGAGGAAAGAGATCCTACGCAGGTCAAACCCATATAACAAGGTGCAATTTAGGTGAGGTCTTCATAATAGCCTCAAGAAGCACAAGGCTTCACAAGGGAATCGGTATAAACCTCTACTAATCTAGGGAGCACTTAGACTCGGGTATAAGGCCCATAATGTGTGAGGTGATTGTATCTTGGTGAGGTGTGTGAGGAGAGCATTTATCTTTTCATCTTATGAACTACCCAACCCTCATCTGCTAGGCAGATTGGCAAAAAAAAAAAAGGCAAAAAAGCATATATAAAGATGTAAGTAAAATATGCGCAGATATGGTCATCTACCCTAAGGTTCTATTCCACATGTTGTCTATCCTTACGCAGGTTATATATACAATTAATGAGATAAAATAGATGAAGCAAGCATGTGAATGGCATGTTGTCTACTCTAAACATGTGAGACAAACAATAAACAAAAAGGAGAATCAAAATAAAAAAGGAGGCCATGATAACTTGCACAACTAACTTAACATTGGGCTTGACTCATAAAATGTCCCTAGTGGAGTCACCATACTGTCACGCCCAAAAATGCGACCGCACGGTGCCAAATTGAAAGCGAAATTAAAAATAACTTAGAAAGAGAAGTAGAGTCGCCACCAAGTTTTTATTTTTGAAAAGGCAAAATTTTGGAAAAAATTTTTTAAATTTGGAATGTCACAAAAAATGTGGTCTGCGAACTAGATTCGGATTTGGGAGTCGATTGTAGGTGGGGAAGGTGTTAGGCACCCCACAACACTCGTTGCTAAGAACGGTTACCCTAAGTTAGTTGTACAAAATCATCATGGCCCTTAATTTATTTTGATTCTCTTAACAAATTATATGTAAAGCAAGAAATAGGAATAAAAGAAACGCAATTAAAAAGGAAAAAGAAAATTAAAGAAACAAAATTAAAAAACAAGATAAAATAAAAGAAATTAAGAAAATGAAAATTGAACAGAAAATTTTATTTACAAGGGCGGACTTGACCTAGGATGAAAGCCTAGGGCCTATGTACCATCTGGAGAGCATCAAAGTCCACGTAGTTCAGCGGAGAAGGTGTTTAGTGTTTTTTTTTTGTTTTTTATTGTTTTTTTAATGTTTGTTTGATTTTTTTTATTTTTGATTTTTTTTAGAGAAAGAAAGAGTAAGAAAAATCATTTAAGCTCTTGCAAACAAAACAAATTTGATGTTGGTTAAGGTGTTTTTATTTGCAAAAAGACAGAATGAATTTTACTCTGTCCTCCTCTCTTTTTGTTTTTTTGTTTTTTTTTTCTTTAGGTTTTGTGATTTTTGTGTTTTTTTTGTTTAGGTTTTGTGATTTTTATTTTTGTTTATTTTTTGTTTCCTATTTCAAGTGACCATGCTTTTATTGTTATTTTTTTGGTGAAAAGATAAAGAAAATAAAACTTAATTTCCCCTTAATAAATAAAACGAATTTAGAACTTGATTGGCATATTTTGATTTGTCAAGAGTGAATTTAATTTTTACTTTCTTTGCATTTTTGATTTTGTGTTTTTTTTTTTATTTTTTTTCTTTCTGCATCTTTTTTTTAAGTTTTATCTGATTCATTATGGTTTTTTTTTTGTTTATTTTTTTTTTGTTTTTGATTTTGTTGTATTATCTTTTTTCTCCTCTTTTTTTTTCTTTTTTTTTCGTTTTGTCTTTTTTGTTTTGTTTTGTTTGTTTCTTTTTGTTATTATATTTTGGTTGAAAGGAAAAAGAACATAAAAATAATTTAAACCCCTGACATTGAAACAATTTGGAGTTAGTTTATGTGCTTCAATTTGTAAAACCTAAACTATTCCCATTTCTTAACCCTTTCTTTTATTTTTGATTAATTAATTTTTTTTAATTTCATTTCTCGATTTTTTTATTTTAATTTTTGTTTTTTTTTTTTCATTTTTTTTGTTTTAATTAATTTCTTTGGTTTTGGCAAACTTTTAGAGAAAGGAAAAGCTGAATTTTGTTTTTTCTGAAATTTTTTATTATTTATAGAAAAAATTCCTTTATTTTGATATTTTTTTGCCTTAAAAGATTTAAACTTAATTCATAAATAAATTGACCTCTTCAAGGATTTGAAAAAAAATATTTTATTATTCCTCATTTCCGCGAACAAATAAAAACATTTATTCAATTACTTTAATTTTTTTCTTTGTTCGTCAAAAGCCTAAATTTGATTTTTTTTTCTTCCCTTTTTTGAAGTTCTTTAGAAAACAAAACTATGAGTGGGCCATTGGAACCCAAAACTTGTTAAAACACAAATGTAATACCTAATGGATACCAAAGAAGCTTATCGCCTCATATGATCATTAGGTCCGTGGTGCCTGAGGAGGCAAGAAACCTCACACAACAATTCTAAAGATGAAATAAAGTTTGCAAAAAATAAATATATAACAAACATGCATTGTTTGTAATTGTGTGTGCCTCGTGTCATAGCCCAAATGAACATTACATCTTATTCAAAGGGGACAAACTAAAATTAGAAAAAAAAATAAAAATAAAAATATAAAAATGAAAGAAAATCGAAATAAAAAAAAGGAACTCACAGGGTGTATGATTTTGTCACCGCCTAATCTCTGCCCTGCTCCCCATTCTCTTCACTTCCCCAATTCACGAGCCTCGCACACAATAAAAAAAACAGAAGTGTCACCGCAATTTACTTTTCATAAACCAAAAAAAAAATGATTGGAGTCTCAGATAGGTCAGATTACATTCAGAAATTCCACCTAAACCAAGTTTTAAATACAATAAATCCCAAAAAAAAAAACAAGTGGACATTATAACTTCTCAAACAAACAAGTAAAGGTCAAAATGGAGCAATAGACCTCTGTTAAATCCAAAGGAGCAGTGGCAAACTATAGCGCAAACCAAACATCTAAATATCAGGACAGGATTAAAGTGAAAATAATAAATCAATCAATCAATTAATAATCCTGGGATGACATTGCTTCATTGTGTTGAAGACTAAGACTCGAAAGGGAAAGTTAACAACAGGCATTTCGCACAAAACTAAAAATGGTGGAAAAGGTAGCAAGTTTGAAACCGATTTAATGTCCAAATGAAACCTAAAAAGAAAAGCTAAATCATGCCAGAAGTCACCAACGCAAATCAGATTCAAGACTTATACTGGCCGGATAATCATAGCTAAATGATAATGAGACAGCAACTAAGATCTTTACAAAATCCTACTGCATGTTGAGGCCAAAAACCATGAGATAGAGGGAATATCTTATACCGAATCTTTGCACAAGCATGTACTGGGGATTAAGAACAATAATTGAAAACTAAAGACACCAATCATATTGAATCAAATGGCAGCATTCCATATTCCAATGATAGGCTCTTAGTTGAATCCAATAGATCACGCTCTAAAATACAAACCAAGACTAGCCACACCTAAACCCGTCACTGGGAAGAGACAATGATCCCAAAAGGAATCATTAACTAAAATCTAAACCCCGATCTTATAGCAAGTGAGACAAGGAACAAAAATGATACCTTTATGAGTGATGGGGAATCAAAAACATGAATGAAGTTTCACAGTAAAACATCAAAACCCCAATATGAAAGCATTAGCCAATGTCTGAACCCGAAGCAATATTAAATGGAACAAAAGAACAATCAAGGAACAGAGGGCCAAGCATACGAGGTAGGCAAACAAAACATTATGGTAACATCAAAACCATTATATCCAGAGTTCATATTTCAACACAGTCATATATTTCGGAAATGAAGGAATGATGTACCTCCTTGTAAATCTCAGTGCAGCATTCGAATCAAGAGGCTGGCTTCAATTTCATGGTGCTCGACCTTAATTCCATCATCACGATTTCCATACTCAATTTTGCTCTTCCACGATTCTACCATTGCGCTTTGTCATTGTCTCCCTCTCTGTATCTCGTACTCACTCCATCTCTCAATCCGAAGTCCCTAAATTGGGAAAAACCCCCCATCGAGTCTCCTTCTCTGTCTCTCGCACTCACTCCATCTCTCAATCTGAAATCCCTAAATTGACCGGCTCTCCTTTTTCGAATCCTCTGCCCCTTTCCTGAATTTTTTCCTCGATTTCCTTCTCTAAATTTTTCTCTCCAGTCGCCTCCTGTCTCGCCTACTCTCTCGAACCCTCTTCTCTGAATTTCAGAATCTGCCCTCTTCGAATCTCCCCCCCGGTCTCTCTCTCGGTCTGAATTTTTTTCTATTCATTCGCCTCTCTCCCTCTCTTCTTTTCCGCTCAATCCCCGTTTTTTTCGAATTCCAGACACTCTTCCTCTTTTCCTCTCTGGATTTCTCCCTCTCTCTATATCCTCTTCTCCTTTCGACTTTCGCCTCTCCCCCTCAGAAAATCCTCCCTCGATCAGAAATCCTCCCTTTTCTTCTGATGCGTCCCTTTTCCTCGAGCCATGCATCCGAAAACCTCTCCACCTTTTTCTCTCTATCTCCCTGTCTCTCTGCTTCGTGTTTTTGTTTTTTTCTGCCTATCCTTTCTTCGCTGATAGGAGGCAACACAGGATCAAAAGGGGCTGGGTCAAAACGCAGGGTTACCTGCGTTTTGGCCCCTTTTACTTTTTTTTTTAAAGTAATATATATATATATTTATTTATTTTCTAATTTTAATTTTTTTTGCTTTATTTTTTTTCTGATTTTTCCTTTTTTGATTTGATTTGATTTGATTTTTTTATCGCTTGGGTTTTTTTATATTTTATATTTTTATTTATCTTTATTTATTTATTTATTTATTTTCTAAAGCTCTCTTTTTTTTAAATTTTTTTCATTTTCTCCCATTTTTCTATTTTCTTTCTTTTATTTTTTTTGTTTGTATTTTTTGTTAATTCGATTTTGTTCTAAATTAGTAGCTTGTCCGGACAAAATACGGTATTCACAGGGGCAGTTTGAATACGATACATCGTTAGTGAGCGCACTAGTAGAGCAATGGCGCTCTGAGACACATACGTTTCACACTACTCGAGGAGAGTGCACGATTACCCTCGAAGACATAACAATACAGTTAGGGCTTCTGATCGAGGGAGACCCTGTTGTGGGTGGGATAGGCTTCAATTGGCCAGAGGTGTGTCAATGACTTTTAAGAATTACACCACCGGCTGATCAAATTGACGGACAATGACTTTCCATTGCTTGGTTGGCTCAAAATTTTACAGATCTAGCAGATGATGCAGATGATGAGACAGTGCGTCAGTTCACCCGTGCCTATGTTCTTCATATGCTTGGGGGGTGGTTGATGCCAGATAGGTCCAGTTATCGAGTTTACTTGATGTATCTGCCCTTATTAGATGACTCTGAGCAGGCTGGCCGTTATAGTTGGGGATCGACAGTGTTAGCTTATCTTTACCATGAGTTGTGTAATGCAACATATAAGAATGATTCTGGTATTGCTAGATGCTTGATGTTACTACATCTGTGGGCATGGGATCGATTTCTTATGCTTGCACCTGAGATACCACCTACTCCTGACCCTCGGACTGAAGAATATCCACTACTTCCATCTCTTGGTTTCAGGTATGAACTAGAATTAATATTTTTACATGTTCAATTTAATTATGCTGCCTTCAGTTATAACCTATGATTTACATAATATGTTTTTTTATTGTAACAGATGGCGGAATGTTAGACGACCTCCACGTCTTAGTGTTAGAGCCCTCAGATTATACAAAACTTTGTTGGATGTAATGAGGGATAATGAAGTGTGTGCCTGATTTAAACTCATGATATTTATCATTTCTTTATTATTTATTATTTACTTACTATTTTATCTAATGTCGGTTATAGATTGTATGGCGTCCATACCAAGCGCAAGAGGTACGAGAATTGATCCCAGAGTATTGTTTGGCTTTTCCAAACTTTTGGATTGCATCTGTGCCACTCATATGCTTCTGGATCATAAAGTGGCACCATTCAAATCGCGTCTTATGACAATTTGGTCGCTATCAACCAATTCCTCAAGAGCCAGTCAGATTAGACTCCCTCCATAATTTACAATTTCGAGGAAGAACTCAAACTAATTAGGTGTCTGAGCATAGCATTTTCATCCAGCGATGGTATGGATGGCGAGATACTATATCTCAATCTCCTGTCACTGAGGAGCCTTTTGATCGCACATCTGAATACATGCGATGGTACTGGCAACGCACGCGCCGTTGGATCCAAAGGTCGAGTGCTGCTACTGGATATGCGGTATAATTTTTTATACCTCATCAACTTTATCATCATTGTTTTTTATATTCATTGCATATTAATATTTAACTACTTATTCTTTGTTTTGTTAGGCTGATTTAGCAGAGGGGCTTTACAGGATGCACTTACAAGATCCTTTACCTGTAAATTTTTGTGACATCATCGGTCGAGATTCTAGCAATATACTACATGCTCTGGGTAAGCAGCGATTTTCATTATTTTCTCAACCAGCTGACCAAGCATAGGATCTTCCCAGGCCTCAAATTCCACCGGGTCGTCCAGGAAAGAGACGTCAAGGCTACCTATCCACCCAATAATCCACTATTGAAAGAAATAGTTAGCAACAACAAGAGCCATTACAGCAGGACATTGGTCTTCATATTCCTACTATGTCTCCGTACATTCCGACTCCAATGCAACAGAATATGACATGCGTAGTCTATCTTATCCTATACTGCTAGGCCAGTTTGGCGACGTTAGTGGAGCAGGTCCTTCTTCTTCTATGTAGCCCTCACCTTCATATGATTCTTTTGGATCATTTGCTGAGTTTTTATTTGACACATCAATGTTTAATACCGCATATCCTAATTGCTCCTTTGAATCAGAAGGATCATCACAATCAGGATTTATGACGTTGTATCAACCAATTCTTCTAATTCAATCCCCGCCTTTAGATTTAAATACAAATCCCACAGTACAAGAGCATCAAGAACAAAAAGAATTAGGACAACAAGGACCACATCGTGAAAGGAGAAGACCTCGTTGCGGTACATGAAGTCATTTAGTATAAATATATTTACACTATTTACATTAATGTAATTTTTTTATCAATTCTTATATAATTTATTTATTTATTTAATGTTATTTTTCATCTAATTTTTGTCAACTTTTAAAAAATACTAAATATATATTAAGTTAATTTAATCAACTAACTATTAAATTAATTTTATGAAATAAATATTCAATCAAAATATAATCTTTACGACAATACATATTTAATTATTTTTATAAAGCAAATATTTCATAAAATATTAATCTTAATCTTGAAATAAAATTATAAAACATAATATAATATAATACAATAAGAATTTAACTTAATTTTTCATTTTATTCAAATCAAATAAATTTAAAAATATAGATCAATATTTTTTTCTTATTATATTCAATTGAAATAAAAATATTGTATGGAATTCTAATTGAAACAATCCAAATTTCTTTTTTATTTAAAAAATATGTGGAATTTCACCGCTACTCAATCTAACTTTAAATATTTATCACTCTTTTATCAATATTTTATTTCTTACTACTTTTTATTATTTAAATCTTTTGATATTGCTTCTTAAATTTTTTATTAAATCAATATAATTTTTTTACATATACATTACTTCCTTAATTTTATATAATTATTATTATATTTATTAATATTTTAATAACTAAAATTGCTTCCTTAATTTTTTTACATATACATATACCTTCTTTCCATAGTGACTTGTTACTTTTACGTGACTGAGCCCAGGGGATGGGCTAGAATATCACTAGTTTAAAGTATTTTTTTGGGACGTAATCACGAATTTAAATAGAAAGAAGGTTTATTTTTTTGTTTTTAACCTTCTCCTCACATTTATGGACTTCGGCGAGTTGGCCTTGATAGCTGTTAAGAAATTAAAAATATTTTTTTAAAAAATAATATTACTGTGAAGTATGACAGTTGAAATTAATAAGGATGCATTTAAGTTTGGACTAATAATTGATTCTCAATAAGCTTGATCGCTTCATTATTTTATTATTATAATTATTAAATGAAGAAGATTTAAGATATGTGGTCAATGTGTAAATTGTCAAGGAAATAGCCAAAAAAAAACAAACATAATAGCACGAATAATATTTGGCCTGAAACTAACAAAAGTTGGAATTCAGATTAAACCAACTTAAATTCCAGCATTGTGGCACGTTGACTAAGGCAATTGCCTTACATGAATTCCAACCCCACGAGTCTGAATTCCAGTTGGGCTGTAGGCTTTTACAGCATGTCAAAGGCTGACACATGAATTGACACATGAATTTGGACCCCACGGGTCTGAATTCCAGTTGGGCTGCGGGCTTTTACAGTGTGCAAACTTCGCGTCTTCTCACGCATGCAGGCAAAGTAAAGTATAGTGTAAAGGTTATAATGGGAATTAAACTGTGTAAGCAACACGTGACAACAATAGTTAATTGGTTGAGTTAGATTTTTATAAATTATGATTAGTTAAAAAATAATAAAATAGATAATATTACAATCAAAAGGACAAAAATGTCCTTGGTCATTAGTTATAAATTGAATCCTTCAGGTCATTTTTACTCCGTCCCTCCCTTTGTTCATTGTGGCTCAAAGTTTTTCTTAGTTAAAATTTTTTATTTTTATCTTATCAATTTTTATTCTGCTATAAATTAATAGCTATAAAATTAGATAGAGAAGTCGCGTTATTTAGTAAAATATAAGTTAAGTTAAAGAAAATAACAAAAATATGTTTGTAATATTATTTTTAATATTTTATTTTTGTTATTGATAAATTTGTGGAACGATAATATTTTTTACTGAATTATATATACATGTTCGGTGATTTTTGTATAATAATGTTTAAGTGTATATGTATGATTATTTGTTTGTTGTAAATTTTTATTATTGTTAGTGTTACGTTAGATTTACATGAAATGAAATATGAAAATGATGGAAATTAGTTATTTTAGGTTTTTTTGTGTAATAATATTTTAGATTTTTTACTACTATTATTATTTTGGTTAAAAAAATATGAAAGAAAAATGAGTTAAAATAAATTAAAAAAGAAAGAAAAGATAACATGTAGTTGGAAAATAAATAGAAAGTAGGAAAATAAATAAATTTATATAGATGCAAGAAGAAATATATTTTATTTTAATAATTACAACAATAAAGGAAGAATGGAAGAATTCAAATAAGTAAAAAATAATTGTGAATATTTAATATTAATAGTATAAGAAATAAATTTAAATAGTTAATGAAAAATAGAAATATGTACTTTAGTAATTATTAAAAATTTTATACTATACATATTTTATATTAAAAAATAAAAAAATATTAGAGGAAAATGATTTAAATTGTTAACAGATAGGTGTATAAATTTTATATCAATAGCAAAAGAAATAAATTTAAAGAGTAAGTAAAAAATATAAGTATATGTTTTATTAATTATTAAGAAATTTATATTAGATACATTTTATATTAATAAGAATAAAAAGAATATCAGAAGAAAATGATTTAAATAGTAAAAAAATAAGAGTATAAAATTTAATATTATTGATAAAAGAAATAAATTTAGATAATCGAGGGAAAAAAGAAATATTTGCTTTATTAATTATTAAAAAATTTTGATATTATGTATATATATTATTTATATGAATAAAAATAAAATAATAATAAAAGAAAATGATTTATAGCAGTAAAAAATAAGAGAATAAATTTTAATATCAATAGTAAAAAAAAAATATTGATATAGTATAAAAAATGATATCAACATAAAATAATTAAAATAGGTAAAAAAAATAAATTCAGAATTCATCTTATTAATAGTTAAAAAAATAGTTATATAAAGTAATATTAATAGTAAAGAAGAACATGTTATATAATGTTAGAAGAAAAGGTAAAATAGAAAAAAAAAGGATTATACAGTTAAAAAAAATGTTATATGGTTAAAAAAATGTAAAAATATTTTATATTTATAGTGCAAGAAATAATAGTTAGTAAAGAAAAATAAGATTAAAGGAAATAAATTTATATGTATTAAAAGTATACATAATTAAAAAAATGCGTGAAAAGAATTCTACAATTGAAAAATATTGGTGCAAAAATAAGAAAAGATGAAGTATGTTACAAGTATAACTATTTTGAGTATATTTGTGATTAGGATATTTGAAGGAAACAAAATATCCAATAGCCAACATTTGAACACATTAGGTCAAACAAAAAATTGATCGAAAGCTTAGTCATACAAGTTGTGAGCTGTTGCAATTGTGACATGTGGTATATGAGCTCCCAAACAGTGTGTTTTGTATCGGGCATTGAAATGCAACTAAAGCCCATCGCTTTTTCTTTCTTTTTTTTATGATTCATTGAAAAAAGCTTTGGGGTTTTAAGGAACAAGAATTTTTTGTTTTAGGGTTTGTTTTTTTGGTGGTTTTACTTTTCCCCTTATTCCTTTGTGATTCATTAGAAAAAAATCTTTGAGATTTTGAGGAAGGAGAATTTTTCATCCAATTAGTTTTTTTTTCAATGGGTTTTCATCCTTCTCTTTTTATTTCTCTATTCATTTGAAAAAGCTTTGGAATTTGAGGAAGGGGAATTTTTCATCAAACTTTTTTTGTCCTATAAGTTTGCTTTTTCTTCTCCTTGCTCCTCTGTGATTCATTGAAAAAGAAAATCTTTCAAAGCTTTAGGGTGCGAATAATGCCTGGAATCTAGAAAAAACTTTTGAAGCTTCTCCATCGATCTAATGGCAACACTAGATAGTGATTTTAAGCAACAAGCTTTCAAGCAATGACTAGTGATTATGTTGACAATAACTTACCAATACTAGCACAACGTTATGTTGACAATACTTACAGTTTTTTTTTTATTGTAAGGAATACAGGGCAGAGGAGCCAAATAATTTTGTGCTCTATTCTGGCCTAATTAATATTGCGGGCTAGTTTTGGTGCTTTGCTTCTCAAGAGGGAGAGGAATAAAGATTGCTTTTCAGTAGGATATATGCATGGAAATAACAATTGAAGCAATAGTAAGGAAAAAATTCATAAGAAAAATAGTAAAGCAAAAATAAGTGAATAAACTTATTATTATCTCACTTTTTAAGACTGAAATCAACATGATGTTAAGGGTTTGATTTTTATTTTAGTTTATTTTTCTATTTTCTAATTGAAAATATTGAAAAATTGTGTGCATAATAGAAATTTAAATTTATGATCTCTTACTAATTATTTATCCTCGTTGTTTATGGCTGGGTTTTGTTGTGAAAGACAAATGTATCAGTAATATCTTGGTTACATATCTGTCTCCAAGTCTAAATTGGATTTTCTAAATAAATAAAAGATAAGGCAAAAGTAGTTATCTTGTGGGGATAAGTATACTGGGTATATGTACATATAATTTTTCATAAACAAAAATTCAATCAATAGAAGACGTGTAATACATACCAGCATACAGCCAGACATGCCATTAAGACATCTATTACAAAGTTGAATTGTTACCACCAATTAAAAAAAAATACAACTACTGAACTAAATGGGAAAATAAGAACAATAACAGAAAGACTTATACTGCTTCTACTATATATTGTTGGCTTCTAATTCTCGGAATTATATAGACGTGCTGCTTAACAAGCTGAACTGATATGAAACCAAAGCCAAGTCATTGAGTGGACGTTGATTAGGTAGTAGAGAATGCTAGCTCCATGTTGTTGGCCATGGACTGAAGACAAGACTCAATATAAGAGAATAAAGCCTCAAAAGTCCACCCTTCGACCGGATCACACACAAAACACCATTGGATCTTGCACCCCGCTGGACCTGCATCTTTGACGGTGGTCGGCAACACTTTCATGGTTGCCACATAGGACTTGAATCCCATGTTGCTCTCCACCACCTCATACGTCACACTACGTTGCATTGGATCCAGCTCCAGCAGCTTCTCTTTGGCCCACATGATTGTCTTCTTCTCGCCCTCACCTTTCTTAGTGGCTTCGCAGTAGCGAATCAGACCAGGCTGTCCAGCAACCCCATCTTCCTGGTAACATTTGTGCATGGGGAACCACTTGTGTAAGTTGCAGAAGTCCTCTAACAGGGGCCATACTTGGTCTGCCTCTGCGTTTGCCACTTCTGCTGAGGTTTTTCCTTCCCATTTCGACTTGGATTCCTCAGCTGCCATGTCTCTTTTGACGGCAAGAGATCATAACCTGCCACTATCTATTATAATGAAAGACAACCAAGGAATGACAATGACATAGATTGAAAGAAATTATTAAGCAATAATAGTACTTGACAAGATGGGATTGCCAATTTGCATCTCAGAATCCTGATTTGACCTATAATAGCTGTGTCCTATATACGTTTCTATTACACATATGATTTGATTAGAATCTACCATATATAGTAATTGAAATTCTTTATCATTATTTTTTACTATTCTTTTCACCATTTTTACGCATTCAGTTTCTCTTATCTAACTTCTTTCCTTTCCGATCTATCCAATGTAAAAGCTTAAACATTTTTTCACTTTTTTTTAAAATTAAAAACAGAACAAAAGAAAGAAACCAAAAGCAAACTAGACAAAAAGAGAAGATTGGAGAGAAGTCACAACCCATTTTTACATTGGTTATTTTATTAAAGAAAACTTTTTATGAGATTCATGCAATTGTATGTGTCTCATAAAAGAATTTTGTCTGCCTAAGAATCTCACAAACAATTCACCTAATTACATATGATTAAAAAAAATGTAATATAAAATGTAAAATAATATACAAATAGATTTGATTACAAGTTAAAAAAATTCACTTAACCAATAAGTCTGAATTTTTTAAAAGAGATATGAACCTAAAAAAAATCAATAAAAAAAGTTTGTTCAAGGAAAAAAGTCCAAATTTAGTATAGGTTAGATTTAAGCTTTTTTTTAATTTGGTCCAAATTCAGCTCATATTAAATTATTTTTATATAGATTATTAATTAATTATTTTAATTTTACCATACCCTAAAAATTTCAAATACCCTTTTATGCCAAATGTCTATTATCAAAGCGTTACGTTTGCGAAAGCCCAGGGAAAGTGTTTGGTGATGGCTTCGTTAATTCTGTCTAAAGAGAAAGCTTTCTTGGTGAATGATGTGATGGTGATGGCTTCACTGTAGCCATACATTTGCAAGAGGCCTTTTTAATGAAAGCTTTCTAATTGTTTTATAAGGTAGAGTTCTGTAGCATGTGCATCTATTTTAACAAAATCAGGCCGGACCGACTCGGTTTGATTCGTTTTTTCATCAAGTTGACTCCGAGCTCATTTCCACATGAATAGTATTACGTTAGGCTCTTTTTTTTTCTGATAAATCCAACCCGTAATTAAAATATATTTACAAGTGTCTCAGTGTCTCTTTTTCTATGCGAATTCTGAATATTATAAAATCCCCTTAATTTTTCAATTCAAACTCGCTTATTACTTGAGTTATTGCTTATAAGTTTCATAGTATATATTGATTTAGCGACAGAAAACAAAACAGAGAAAAAAAATTCGTGTAATATTTATTTTATTTTTGTAATTATTATTTATTAATTTTTTTTTATTTTTTATCTCTAAAATTATTTTTTATTTTTATTTTTATAACTAACTTTTTATATATCAAATTTGTCATTAATACATGGAAGGTGTCACTTTCAGATTTCACATGATTAACTGTAACCATCCACTTCAAATTAGATTTTTCTGCTCAATTCATTAATTTGCCTGAATTGTGGTTCAATTCGTCCTAATAATATCACCGACGAGAGCACCAAAAGATAAGGATATATATATATATACTGTGTGATCATATCATACGTAAAAAGTATATATACTTAAAAGAATTTTTCATTAAACTCGTTGCATTATAAGATTAATTATATAATTAACAGAACGGCGCAGCAGCGGTGCACCACACTTTTAAAGGATGTAACCTTCTAATCTTTTCTCGTGACTTCCAAATCCTGCATATATCAACGAAAAAATTTAAATAAAATGTTGTTCTGCCAAAAAAAAGAAAGAAAAGAAAAAGACTGGAATCAAATAAAGTAAATTGTTGAACTTTTGAAGAGATAGTGCCAGTCGCTCATCTCTTGTCAACCTCCCAAAATGAATGCAAATGAATTTCAAGATTTTTATACATTAATTTATAAACAGCACTTAAAAAAAAAGTTGTGGTCCTATTCAAGTGATAGTGATCTTATAATAATATTATATACATTCTTCTCTAATAACGAGGGCATTAATTTAAAATTCGGGTCTCTCTCCCTTTAAAAAAAATCAATCATACAAGAATCAAAGTGATCTAGAATTCATTAATTCATAATAAAATAGACTTCAACAGTAATATGTATTTCGATCAACCTTCACAGATTCATTTACATAATTAATTATTGAAAAAATATATCTTACTTACTTGAACTATAATTTAATTATAATATTAATATTTAACTTTTAAAAGATAATATTTTGCTCTTAAATTATTATAAAAAGTGAAACTATTAACTATGTGTTATATATATATATATATATATTATATTTTTAAAAAATAAATCAATTTGAGCTATCCGTTTTTGAAAATAATAATATTTTTTTAAAGTAATATCAGTACTTTTTTTTTCAGAAATATGTAACAAATTTGTGACTTTTTATAATAATTGAATGGAACAAAATATTACTTTTTGAAATTCAAATGATAATATTGTAATTAAATTATAATTTAAGGTTTAAAAAAGAGTTCCCTGATAAACATCTACATACGCAATTGGGTCCTCCAATTTGCTTGAAGGCCCACATCGATGGTACATCTTCAGCAACACCCACGCCTCTCACGCGCGGACAATCCCGACTCTACATTAACTAGCTGAACCGATCCTGATCGTTGATATTGCTGTCCACCACTGGGTATAAGAAGAAACGTGCACAGTGAATGGGATAGATAACTCATAATATTCGTATCTTTATATAAAAATAATTAAAAAAATAAATATCATCAATGAATGATAATAAAACATAATAAATATTATTGAAAAAACGTCCCTCCACCTTTACTTTTTATTGCACAATCAAACGGCCTGAGTCTCTTTTTGACGGGTACCATCTCCTCCATTTTGAACTAGAAAAGTATTGCGTTAATGGTGGATCGAATAAGGTCACCACCATCACCTCCATTAACAATTATACCGCCATTAATCCGTGACTCAACTTCGTATCTGTCACTCTTTCGATGTTTACGAAACAAATTAAACCATCTCTTCCTCATGTTCCTCGCAAGTTGTAAATAACATAAACAACTACTATGTCACATTAATGGGACATACTGCATTAGTACTCAAGTGTTGTTTTGTTTTTGTCAAGGTTTCTCTAAAGTGGGCTTGATGAATATAGGATTATATTAATTGGCAGTTTGTAACTGAAAGAATCAGTTGCACGAAATCATGATACCCCAATAACTGAAAATAACATGGCATCCATGTCTAATTTGGTCCTAAAGGTATAAATAGCATCACAATAACGACCGTCAATATCGCCAACCAACCTAATACAATTAGCAAATAGTAATGTGCTTTGTTAAAAATGATTACAATATCATGTGCCCACGAAATCAACAACTATGTTACCTTCAAAAATGGTTCTCAAACCCTCTATTCATGGCCTTGGAAGAGAATGACCTTATAAATTTCACAAAACCAAAAATGATTAATATTGATGCGCAGAACTAATTATAGCTGATCAGCAACATCCCTCGTCTTTTTATTAAACATAATTTATGAGTATTAATTAGCTTCCCGTAGAATAATATGAAATGTGGGCGTTGATTACTGACATACATAGGGGGCGAATATGTATCTCAAAACCAAATCTCTTTTATGCCCATTTTCGATAACTACAAACCAAACACTTTTTACTTAAAATAAAAATAAAAATTCAATTCTATTCATAATATAATTTTGGATTTGTACTGTATTAATTACTCAATCACCGACTAAATTAAAGCTACCTTGGATTCCTGATACTATCATCATGACCGTAGGCCATGGATGAAATAAAATAAGCAAAGTGCTTGATAGATGTATTGTGGGTATATCTTTTGACATGTAAGGTGGAAATTAAATATGGATAATGTGGGGTTAAAGGAAAAAATTGCACCTAACTAAAGTTATCATTCGATGTCCTCTCCACTGTATTGTAATTTATAATTATTAAGTGCGTAATGTTTCAGTAACAAATGAATGCTTTATATTTTCAGTGCTTACATATATAAAAAAGGTTGTCAAAAACTCGTAAGTTTAATTAAATTCATAAAAAAATTCGTATCATAAACTCATAAGAGTTTATATTTATTAATAATTACTTATAAAATATACTATACAAACAAAAATTTATTTAAATATACTTTAAATTATACTATTTTTTTAAAAAAAATTACTTATATTCTATAATTCATATTTTTTAATGTAAAAATTTCAATAAATTTTACATATAAATATTTTTTTTGAGTTCCTTTTTAATGGATTATACTAGATTTAAGAATTTTTATCATTTTTAAACTCAATTTAATTTTATTATATGAGAATTTGTCAAATTTAGTTTAAAACATATTAAGTTAACTGAATTTATCTAAGTCAAAAATAAATTAAATCGTTTTGTATTAAGTCTGAATTTAAAAATAAATTAATATAATTTTTTTAAACTAAAAATTAAATTTGTTAAAATTAAAAAGTCAAGTTGTGAATTTAACAATAATATATATATATATATATATATATATATATATATACCCATTATGTATATAAAGTATAATCTCACTCAAGTACGCCGCAACACTTAGAATTATCAGCATAAACCTTTGGGTCCACAACCCAGAAGAAAAATAGGGCTGAGGCCTCAGAGGTCAAAAAGTAGCTTACTGTTTGGATTGGTGGTAGATATGTCTCTACCTATCAATTCCTATCTAACCATCTTCAAGTAGGCCCGCTGAGGCATTCTATTTGATGCCCCGTTTCTAGCCTTTAACACCAATTAAGATAGGGACTTTGTTCAAAGACATTTCCATGAACAAAGAAAAAGCAGACAAAGGGAAAAAATAAAGAGCAAGGAATATGTATTATAATAATAACAAAAAGAACATCCAATCGAAAAAGGGAAGCAAAAGAAAAGAAACGAAACACAAAGGACATATTGCACAACAAAACTGTCATGATTAGAGTTCACTATCCATAATAACAACATGTAACGCCTTCTCTGGCTCTAGCCTTATCCTACCTCTTCCTTTCCTTTAAATTCCTCTTCCCACCCAAACCAAACCCTCTCTACTAATAAATACCTTCACTCTCTTGCCTCTTGGACCGCTCACTCTTCTTCCACTCGTTAACACATGAAAGATGAAACCAAACGCAGACACGCTCTTTTCTCTCCCAAATGTCACTGACGTTACGTGTATGGACCCCAGCCGGGCGCCGTTGGTGGTGGAGAAACTGTGCAAAACGGTGCGTTTGATCTGCTTCCTCGTACAAAACGGTGTCTCCAAAAGCAAGGTCATGCACGACGTGCACCTCATGATGAAACGAGGCAAGGACTTGGGAAAGACCCTGAATAACGCCATGGTCCGCCACCACGAAGCCTTGACTTGCCGCTCACGTGATGCGCACATGTCCTTCGTTTCACCCATGGAGTACCAGTTCAGCTGCAGCGGCAGTCCACCTCGTCCTTCCTACATCGGCAAGCGGAAGGGCGCCTCTCCCCCCTACACGCGCCGGCAACAACACCGCGCGCTCCATTATTCTCGTGAAACGCCGGTTCATAGGATAGTAGGACTGTGTCGTGGCGACGAAGAGACGTTGGTGGGACCGGGTTTGGGGCATTATCCAATGGGAGGGCGAGTGAAGATAACGGGCCCCGCTTCCATGTTAAGCGACGACGTCGTAGAGCAAGAATACCGCGTGGACGAGGCCGCAGAAGAGTTTATAGAGAAGTTTTACAGAGAGTTGAGGTTGCAGAAATGGTTGGATCACTATTGCTGACGTGTGCTCCTGTGTACATCTGGCGCTTTGTAATTGGCCAAACTCAATCTACGGCAATATATATGTTCTGAAGGACCAGTTCTCTTCGTGCTTCTCTCTGTAGATTCCAATTTCTTGCAAGTTAATATCAGGTTTATTATCCCTTTAATATTAGATCGTGCCTTAGTTTATTATTCCAAGTTAATATAAATTCACGTACGTTAAATTGAATACTGTCCATTCTTATTTAAACAGAGCTAGCGTTAATATATTATTAGGTATTATGAAGTTAAGAAAGTACGATTGAATAGAATGATCTCACATGTGGAAACCAATTGCAACAGTGAAGTAGATGGATGTAAATAAAAGCGTTAAAAAGTAGGAGAAGGTGGAGGAAGTTTAGAAGTTTTGAGGGTGCGTTTTAGTTTTTGGTCATAAAAGCATAAGAAAAACGCCCTCGGGCTTGGCGGGTGAGAATTATTAAAGACTTGTTATTAACTTCACGCCGAACTCTTCGGTGGAGGTCGATGGAGGTACCCACGCCAGAAAATGAAAGGAGACGGCGAATATATATATATATATATATATATATAATAAAGACAATTTAAAAGATGATTTGCATCTTTAAGCTATATGATTATAAATTATCATTATCATTTGGCCCCTCATCTCCTATGCTTGTCTTTAGCTTTCCGTCTACTCCCTCCAATGTTGCTTATAATTTCCTTTTTGCCTCTTACTCACTTTGTTTTGGCAGTTTTAAAATGCATATTCACTTTAAATAATAAAATGTGTAATTTTTTAATTAACTTTTTTGAATTAACAAATTAGAGGTGTCTTTTTAAAAGATAATGCTTCATATAATGTAGCCGTTTTAGATCCCAAAGAACCCCCCCCCCCCAAAAAAAAAGGAGAGTAAGGATAGTGGTACGGCAGTCACGCTGTCAGTGTGTCTGTCCCATCAAAGCTAAGGAGGAAAGCACTTCTCTGGTCCATAACACATCAATTATACAATTATGATTTTACTGTTTCGCGGGAAATTTAAAAAAAAAAAAAAAAAAGAAATAAACCTTTTAGAAGATGATTATTGCTACTTTCTTACCAATAATCAGTTGATGATATCAATCGCGACATTAATGTCTAATACTGGGTTTAATTAATTAATTATTATTTTTTTGTGTTGGGGGGGGGGGTGAAGAAAAGAAACCATGAGGCCATAATGCAGAGGATAGGTTCAAAACCAATTATTCCAAAGCGTGGTTGCGGGGGACAATGACACGGGCATACTTAAAGTCAGCTAACAGATATTTCTGATCATGACATGGTCCAAATCATGCTTCAATGACCCTGATAATAGCTCGCAAAAAGAAAAAAAAAATCAAAAGAACAAAATTTATGTATAGTTATTTACATTTTTTTCAATACCAATTACTTATATTTTCATTATCAATTTATTTAATTAAAATTAATAAATATATAATTTTTTAAATAATAAATATACTTTTTTAATTAAACTATACATATATTATGTTATTTAAAAAAATTATACATTATTATATTTTAATTAAAAAAATTTAATAACAAAAATATGAAAAATAATTTCTTCTTTCAAGACTTGAATAAATGTTAGCTGAATTATGGTTAAAGAGAGCTGCTAAACCCAGGACATCCAAAGGGGAAATCCAAATGTTCAGCATTTTACGTCTTCTTTATTGAGCTTTTGCTTAGTTGGATTGGAAATTGAGAGATTGATTGGAAACTAGAGGCTTGTTTGAAATTATTTTTGTTTTAATGTTTTCAAAACATATGTTTTCAAGAACAAGTTTTTGAGAACAAAAAAATTAAAAAATCTGTTTGAATCATTATTTTAAAAAGTAATTGTTTTTTGTTTTTTACTTAATTCTGTAGAACAAAAATTACAGAACACTTAAAAAGTGTTTTGAGATTTTTGTTTTTGAAAACAAAATTTTGTTTTTTTATTTTACAAAACACTTCATTAAAACACACATTATCAAACAAGTTTTTTTGTTTTTTTGTTCTTGAAAACAAAAAAACTGTTTTGCAGAATCAAATCAAACAGGCCCTAAATTTTTGGTTCACCCGAAAGGATGAATAAAGGATATTTATCTCTCTTCTAAGTGATTTATATATATTTTTTAATTTCAATTTCTTTTAAGTTAACAGGTAAGATATTATTTTTATTTTATGTTTTATTTTATTAAAAATAATAAAATTTTAAAAAAATAAAACCTAAATCATCTAAATGAGATGTAAAGATTCATCTCATAACCCTTTATTTAGACTGAATCGATTGAGATTTTGAGTGACCTCATTAATAGTATATGTGTTTTTCTTTCCCCGAGTTCCATGCAATAATATAGAGAATAAAACTAAATCTCTTTCTTTTATGGGTTACAATATTGAAAATCCCACCGTAGAGACGATCTTAAGACAAAGAATACTGAGTACATTGACAATCCCCCACTATGTTTAGGGGAGGATGAATGAAATGGTGTCATCGGCCATTTATCACGTCTCTTAAATTTTCACACTTGACGACAGAGAGTTGGAGTTTACATTTCGGAAATGAATCATTTTATTAATAAGATGTTTTAATTAAAAAAATGCATCCAGAAAAAAAAAAGAAGGTATTTTAATGGAAAAAAAAAGTTAAAATTAAACTAAAATATAGTATAATTTTTTGTTTCAAGAAATTTCTATTTATATTTTAAAAATAGAAAATATTTCATATAATTTCAATATAACTCAAAAGAAATATACATAATTTTACTCCTATATTGTTGTGATCTATCTTCATATGTGCAACGTTAATGGGCTTGCGGGCGACTTAGAATCTTGCTAAAGTGTAGTTGGGTCGCCATTACTATGCCAGCCTCATGTATGAGGCTATACTCCCGAATAGGCCCAATCTGATCAGGTGGCTAAAGCCCTGATGGTATGTTTGAGCCTCAAAAAACACAGGAAAGAGATTTTTTTTTTTAAATATTATTGACAAATTTGAACCAAATTAATCCCTTTATTAGTTATTAGAAAGTCGTTTCTTATCTTATCTCTGCATATTTTGCATACCGATGTACGTGCATTCCTTGTTGCTAATAAATTTTAGACCATCGAAAACATGATAGTCTAACTATACTAATTTTTTTAATTAATGATTAAATTTAGATGTAACTTTTTTATAATTTTATTATTAAAATATTTAATTAAAATATAATAAATATGTAATTTTTAAATCAAAACATAATAAATATATGATTTAATTAATAAATTATATACTTATTATATTATTATTGAAAAATTGTACACTTATTTTATTTTAATTAAAAAAAAAACTTAATAGTAAAAAGATAAAGGTAAAATTGCATAAACTTCTTAAATTTTGGATCATATACAAATAATCTCTAAATTTTAAAAGTTGTCAAAAAATCCTTTTAAATTTTGAATAATATGTAAATAACTTTCTAAATTTTGGATATGTGCAGATAACTTTTTTAAACTTTAAAAATATATAAATAACTCTCATAAAAAGTGTGACATGTGAAGAAAGTTATTTGTAAATAATTCATAATTCAAAGAGTTATTTGTAAATAATTTAAAAAATTTAAAGAGTTATCTACACATATCTAAAATTTATGAAAATTATCTACATATTATTCAAAATTCATGAGGATTCCTTGTAAATTTTGAAAGTTTAAAAGAATGTTTTGTACATAACCTAAAGTTCAGGGAGATTACATGTAATCTAGCCACACACACACACACACACAACAACGTTTAAAATATTTATTGTTTATTTATTACAATACAAAAAAACTAAATATGTTGTTATAAAAATTAGTATCCCCAAAGGGAATGGTTAGAATTAATTGCTGATGTATTAATGTATTTTGGTTCAGCTGCCCTACAATTATATTCAAGCCAAGAAAAACTTTCAACTTAAATCCATGCTAATTTTTGTATTTAGAAAAATGACATGATTTGGATTGAAATTGAAAAGAGGGCACCCCGTTCCTCAATCCCCAATTTCGGAGAAACCACAACATCATTATATAAAATTGAGGCTTAATCCTCATTCAATTTTATTATTTACTTTAATTTTATTTTATAACTTTCAATATATGTTATGTTTGTCCTATTTTGTTGCACTTATCAAGGACAATTTTAAAATATAAAAAAAAATCACTTTAGAATATTAAAAACAAATTAAGGGGCTGTTTTAAAATACGATATAAAATTAATGCTATGTTCCGTTAGCAGTAAATCCTTCATTGTGGAAAGGGAATAGGAATAGAAGTCTCTACAAAAAAACTATGTTTGGTTGACCGATTAGCTTCCCGTTCACAAAAATTGATTCCATCCAATATTTGAAACTACTACAAATTAATATTTTCTTAGAAAACCTGTTGCCAAAAGGTAAGGAAGGAATGAAAAACTTTATGTAATATTTATTTTATTTTTATGATTATTATTTAATTATTAAAAATAAAAATATTAAGATTATTTTTTATCTACAAAATTATTTATTTATTTTTATTTTTTATCTATAATAACCAACTTCACCTTAATTTCTCTTCATTAAATGTTATGTAAAACTTTTTTTTATGATCACGTGCCATTTGACTATCTTTTATTATTATTATTTCTCTCTCTCTCTCGCCCTCCCTAGCTCGTCCTTGTAACAGTCAACAAACTTTTAGATGAATACACCCGCGGGTGGAAACACTCGATGACATATTTCCAGACTTCACTCCACACGAAAAGCTCGTTTGGTACTTAAAATATATTAAAAAAAAGTATGTTGATAAAAAGAATACAAAAATAATATTTTTATTTTTATTTTAAAAAATAACAAAAATAATGAGTTATAAAAATAAAAATACAATAAATATTACATAAAAGTTATGTAAAGAAATTACATTATGTAAGCCTAGCATAAAAAAAAAATGTGCAGATTTAAGAATAGGCATAGTCCCAGGGCTACTGTCATCGCAAGCGAAAATTGGAGGGAAGCACCATTATGTGGTTAGACCCCTTGCCCGTACAATTAATGGGTCGTCTCATATGGTTCAAGGTTCAAGTTATGTTTAATGGCCGCAAATTGTTTGGAATTTTGTTCAAACACAATGGATAAGAAAGCTATTGAGATTAAAAGAACAATAAAATCAATTTCAATAAATAAGGTTTTGTTTGGTTCAACGAAGAAGAAGGAAGAAAAAAAGTTTTAATAAATTCTTATTTGATTAAAAATAAAAAGAGATGATGTAATTATATTTGAATAAATTTATATTTATATTAAAATTTTAAAAAAATTAAATTTCAATTTTTTTATTTTTAATTCATGATAAAAAAAATCTATCTTAATTGAAAAATTAAAATATTCAAAATATTTAGGGATAATAAGATAATTGAATAATTGAAAAATTCTCCCCCCCTTCCAAAATACTTCTCCCCTCTAATTTTTTCAACCAAATATATTATCCCCATTTCTTCCCCCCAAAATCTTCCATCTAAACACAGCTTAAAATCAATTGGAAATAAACCCTCTATTGAGTAAGGAATTGATTGTTACGTTTAGGTCTATGTCTAAATTTAATCCAGAAAACCCTAGTAAAATTGAGCAATACAGATAGGGTATTTGACAAAAATAGAAGTCAAGAAAGATTAAATACCAAATATTTTGATAGTATATTGCCAACGTAGCCATGGCTAATGCCCTCGCCTCTCTTCAGAGAGGCAATGCAATTATTTTATAATCTTTTTCTTTTACAATATCCACTTGCTTCTTATTAGGAAGTGAATGGATTCTCTACTTTGCGCCTTAACGAGCACCATGTGCTTTGCAGTAAAATAACAACATTTTGGTGCTTAAATCTCCACTGTTTGTAGCATCCAATGGACCATGTCACGCCATTCAACAAACAAGCAGTGGAGAAGAGATAATCTGGTCTATTCATTTGAGACCCAGTCAACCGTCCATTCAAATTTCAAAACGGTGCGTATCGTGTAGGAGAGTTTGGAGAAAAACGCAGCATTCACATATCTCTTTCTTCAACCAATTGCCTTGTTAAATTGAGCGAGAAAACTAACATTTTTAGTGGGGTTTTCTTCTCCATCTCCATTAACGCAACTTTGAAGCTTGAGCATCTTCACCTTCATTCGCGTTGCTTTGCAGCTTTGTCTTTCTCAATGGTTGCTTTGCATTTTAAGATATTGCTTCATCATCTTTATTTTGTGTTTTTGGTTTAGGTCTCAACTTTTCTATTTGATTTAGATTCTAAAACCTATTGAGTTACTTATACTCGAAACTAAGGGTTACTTTGTCTATTTTTTACTGCATTATAATATATCGTATCATAATGTAATGTATTGTGTTATAATGTATAGATGTTTATATATTTCCGTTGTTGTGTTTACTTAAGATCTTTTTTTAGGACCCTCTGAAGGACAGGATTAGCTCAAGAGAACAAAATTGTAATGTCAAATGGTTAACATGAACAACTTATAATAAAATATTAGCAACTAAGAATTTCCTTATAGGAGCTTCAAAATTGATCTTGAACTTCCAACTCATGAACGATAAAACTAAGTTAACGTAGCAATGAAAATATAAAAATAACTAAAACTGTGGGTTGATTTGAGTTGCTCGAAACTTGATCTAACATTTAGGTTAAATCTAAAAATTGAAACAAAAGGCGAAGGGAAAAAATTAAATTGGGATGCTCAATCTGGGTTTGAATAAAAAAACTTGAATATGAAGAATCGAATATCAAACACTTTGAAGAAGATGCTGCAATGGGTCTCTGCTCTTGAAGAAGAAAACTGTTAATCTAAAATGTTGATTTGGGTTTGAACTTCTTCACAGATGTCACAATGAAAAAGATGAGTGTTTGACGCCTTCTGATTTTTGGTGATGGAGCTGGCTTCAGCTGTTGAAGGAAGCCCAGGTGCAGTTGAAGAAGACACATTGAAAAAATAGATGCAACTGCTCCAAACATGTGTTTAAGGGGTTCAAATGGATGGCTAAATAGTATTTTCACTCAAGCAACTAAAACTACTTTTGCACAAGCAAACAGCGTCGTTTTGATGCAAAGTACAGCGTGCTTTGCAGGTTGCGATCTGCACGCTATTGGGAATTATTAGAATTTTGAAAGAAACATTGGGTTGGGTCCTCTGCGATTTCGTCGTCACGTGCTTTTATTTTGCATTTCAAAGATCAAACGAATGACATGTTTTTCGTTGCTGAAACTGATCTTTCGTTATGCTAAAATTGGCCACTGACAGATTTAAAAAAGTTAAGGAATTTTTAGTGATAGTACAAGATAAGGGGTCCATATGAAATTTTAAACTATATTAAGGGACCAAATTGACATTTTGGCCTTGTATATTTCGAAAACGAGAAAGAAACAAATTGATGCTTCTCTCTCTAAAGCGCCCTTTGCGTCTCGCTCTCTGCAGTAGAAATCTAGAATCCTTTCGTTTCATTCCCGTCCTCAGATCTCTCATCGAACCCTAACATTTTGTTAATCGTCTCTTCATCCATCGCTTTGCCATTCTCTATCGTCCCTCCCTTTTCATTTATACTTCATCTACGCTGATCCGTTTTCAGCCGATGATTCTGGAACGTTGATGAATCTTCACATAGGGCTGTCCCTCTTCATGGGCCAACTGCCTTACGATGCCTAAACTGCGTAGCAGAGCGCGCAGAAACCGGGCAATACATAACCCAAACCCCAATCCGATTACCCAGCCACATAAGCCCACGGTAAGAACTCGTCAGAGGAGGAGAGCCCCCGCGCAGAACAGGGGGAATCGGAAGCAGAAGATCACGATCGGCGTTGATGAAACCAATAATATTGCGAGTAAGGACGTTGGCGTCATTCCTGAAACAAGGACATTGGGAGACAAGAAAGAAGGGAAAGAGCAAGGAAAAGCGTCAGACGCTCCGCTTAGGGTTTTGAGAGAGGAAGTTGGAGATAAAGCCATGGATGATTACGATAGTGGTGGTCGAAGCCCCGATAAGGCTCCGGCTGCCGAAGACGAGGGCAGCATAGCTCCGCTACCTGAAAAGGTGGTCTGATTTCTTGACTTTCTTTAGTTTGTAGTTTATTTTTCTTTTTTTTTTTGTTGATGATAAAGTTCAAAAAATTTGTTTTCCCTTTTCATTATGAGGTTTGGGACGACATGTATGAGTTGTGGCTCTAAAAGATTAGTGAGACCTGCCTTGGCCCTTGGCTTTTCTGAGCCTACAAGGCAGCTTCTCTCTATCTCGGCGAGGTTTCTTGTTATTGGATTCCCTGTTCTTTCCTATCATGCCTGCAATGAACTCTAGTGAAAGATTTTACTTTCTTGTTTTATTCTTCTTTTTCAATTTAGATGAATTTGGTCTACTGCATGTTGCTTATTTCTCCTTGTTCTTAATTTATCATTGTGGTTGGGTTGTTGCTGATATTTCATCGGCTGTATGCCTGGGGTCTGCATTGTATGAAATGTGGGAATGAGGTTTAGTGACTTAGACGGGTGGCTCTACCACCCAGATGGCATATGGTAAGCAGTGCTTTGATTGTTGGATATTTTTCCCCCGAGTTAAGACATTCATTTACCTCTTAGTTCCGCGATAATATAGGTACAGATTCATAAGCATCCTGATATCTACATGTAGGAAAATTAATCTATTATTTGGTTTGTTCATGACAGGTCCAGGTTGGCGGTTCACCAGTATACAGAATTGATAGAAAATTGGGGAAAGGAGGATTTGGACAAGTCTATGTTGGTAGGCGTGTTGGAGCAACAAATCCTACTGAACGAACTGGTCCTGGAGCTATAGAGGTGTGGCATTAGTGCGTCCATGTTGTTGCAGAGCATGTTTTACGTAGACATCTTGGTTTCCTTATCATCTACATGTTGTTTGATATTTGTAGGTAGCCTTAAAGTTTGAGCATAGAAGCAGTAAAGGTTGCAACTATGGACCACCTTACGAGTGGCAGGTTTACAAGTGAGTCACTAATCTTTTTCTTTCTGCAGGCTGGAGTCTCTTCATTTTTTTTTTCAATTTATTTTTTATTTTTTTAATTTAAGCATGGTTATTAGTTATTAATGATAACGTCTTCATTATCCTTACAGTGCATTGGGTGGTAGTCATGGTGTTCCACGAGTTCATTACAAGGGGCGGCAAGGTGATTACTATGTCATGGTATGTGTTCTAAATTTTTTAATAAAGGGATGGTGTGTTTAAGGTCTCTTTGAATGTTTTAGTAACTTGATATTGCGTAACAGGTAATGGATATGCTTGGCCCTAGTCTGTGGGATGTGTGGAATAACAACTCTCATGCGTAAGTATCTCTCTGCAAGTGTAGCGAAATATATAGCATCTTACTTTTTGTTAATCATGTAACGAATATTGCTCATCTTATCTTCACTTCTCTTCTTGGGCTTCAGGATGTCTATAGAAATGGTAGCTTGTATTGCCATTGAAGCGATATCCATATTAGAGAAGATGCATTCTAGAGGGTAATTCTCATTTTGCTGATTCTGTTATTTTTTGTTTGGGATGGATATCTTTTCTTTTCTTGAACAGAATGGAAACTGTTGAGGATATGTTGATTTATGTGTATTAGTGCACTTCGCTATGTCATTAACCAGGCTGTCATTTCTACCCATTATCAGTACTTAGAGATTACTGTTTACTCTGAACTCATCATACCTTTCTAAGTTTGAATTTTGTCACCAGCATATATAAATTCACAACTATTTCTATATTATTGCATGACGTATAGTATTTTATTGATTTCAACTGTTGCATAGAATGTGAAATCATGGTGCTAAAAATATTACAGATATGTGCATGGTGATGTAAAACCTGAGAACTTTTTGCTTGGCCCTCCTGGAACTCCTGATGAGAAGAAGCTGTTTCTTGTTGATCTTGGATTAGGTAAATACACAATCTCCTCCTCGAAGCTTTGGTACTTTTATTGGCAATGATACATGCTTAATTTCTTATGATTACAGCTACCCGGTGGCGCGATAATTCAACAGGCCATCATGTTGAGTATGATCAACGCCCAGATGTATTTAGGTAAATTATTTATTTAGTTTATGCTTAGTGAACATTGGGATTCTGTTTGATCACATGTGTCATATTCTTGCTATAGGGGGACAGTACGTTATGCTAGTGTGCATGCTCATCTTGGTAGAACAGGCAGCAGAAGAGATGACTTGGAATCTCTTGCTTACACGCTGGTCTTCCTTCTTCGTGGTCGGCTTCCTTGGCAAGGATATCAGGTCAGCATTGTTTGGAATAACATGGTCATGGTAGAGTAGATAATATAAATGTGCTGTTCTCATGTAATTGTTTGTTGCAGGGAGAAAATAAAGGATTTCTTGTCTGCAAGAAGAAGATGGCAACATCCTCAGAAACTTTGTGTTGCTTTTGTCCTCAACCTTTTCGGCAGTTTGTTGAGTATGTGGTGAATTTAAAGTTTGATGAAGAACCGAATTATGCGAAGTATATCTCCCTTTTCGATGGAATTGTTGGTCCAAATCCAGACATCAGGCCAATAAATACTGAGGGTGCTCAGAAAGTACTTAATGATATTCTTACCCTGATAATTTGCATTTTATGGATTATTGATACAATTTTCCTTACTCCTTCACACATTTCTTTTGTTCTTGTGAAGCTTATATTTCAGGTTGGTCATAAGAGAGGACGATTGCCCATTGAAGAAGATGATGATGAACAACCAAAGAAGAAGGTCAGAATGGGAATGCCGGCAACTCAATGGATTAGTGTTTACAATGCTCGTCGACCAATGAAGCAAAGGTTTTTTTCCCCCTTTCCTCTTTCTTTTCCCTTTAAGTTGAATAAACTTGTGTCTTCCTAAAAGGCAGAGTTTGAAGCTTTCGTTTGCTAGTGTAGATATCATTACAATGTTGCAGATGTGCGGCTATCTCAACACATTGAGCAAGGAAATGAGGATGGGTTACTTATAAGCAGCGTGGCTTCTTGTTCCAATCTTTGGGCCCTTATTATGGATGCTGGCACAGGTTTCACTGCACAAGTTTATGAACTCTCGCCCTATTTTCTTCACAAGGTTGGTTGAGTTACATTTCAGTTGGCAGTTGTTCTACTTCTGACTGCTAATTTGAGACATTCTATGTTTGTTCTCCATGCTCAAATCTATTAGTATATGGTTGTTGCAAGTTTTATGTACTGTTTTCATTTTTATAGGAATGGATTATGGAACAGTGGGAAAAAAATTATTACATCAGTGCCATAGCAGGGGCTAATAATGGGAGCTCGTTGGTTGTAATGTCTAAAGGTATATTCTTCAGGCTTTTTATGTATTTATTGGATTTGATGGCAACAGTAGTCTACTTTTTACTACCTGTTTAGCTTAATTTTGGCTAGTAGCTTCTTGTTTAAATGGCTGTTTTCATTTCTGCTGTTGGTTTGTGTCTTTCAGGGACGCAGTACTTGCAGCAGTCCTATAAAGTCAGTGATTCATTTCCATTCAAGTGGATTAATAAAAAATGGAGGGAAGGCTTTTACGTCACTGCCATGGCTACTGCTGGAAGTAGATGGGCAATTGTCATGTCCCGTGGTGCAGGATTTTCAGACCAGGTCTTACGCTAGGATTTTAAATTACATTATAGGTTAAAGATCTTTTGGTGCTTAAAACAATTTTTGGTATGTCTATGTTGATCTATGTAAAATTAATGGCAGGTTGTGGAACTTGATTTCCTATATCCCAGTGAAGGTATTCATCGGAGGTGGGATAGTGGTTACCGCATCACATCAACTGCTGCAACATGGGACCAAGCTGCTTTTGTTCTTAGCGTCCCAAGAAGAAAACCAGTTGATGAAACTCAGGAGACACTCCGAACATCTGCTTTCCCTAGTACTCATGTCAAGGTCATTACTACATCTGGATTTTCCCTATCCATTGTCATTCCACGACATTAGATACTTACACTCGATATGTTAATTGTGCAGGAAAAATGGGCCAAGAACTTGTATATTGCATCTATTTCTTATGGGAGAACAGTTTCATGAGCTGCTGAAGTTCCCGAGATTCTAGATGACATCAATTTGACCTTTTACATCTGCCACATGGGAACTGAAGATTCACTCTGACAATTTTGAACAAATGCTGTTCAGCATTGATGTATGCTAAACCTTTATTTATGGTCGCCATCACATATCATCTGATCCAATACCTGTGCACTGTATGTCAACTGTGTCAAAATGATTATGAGCTAAATTAGATCTTTTCATGTCCATTGGGATGAGTCTTTTGATCAGAAGTTTGTATAGATTTGAACAATAATTACTGTGTTGAAGGCATGTGCACAGCTCAGGCTTTTATTTATTGATGGCATTTTGCAAATGTGCACCTGATTTTCCAGTGGAAACAGGACATTATCAGCTCTGTAGCCTTGTACTTAGATTGTTTTAGCCCTTCCTCTTTTGACTTAAAGCTCTCTCTAGTCTCATGGATGTCTGAATTTGACCTTACGACAGCAAGTAGTTGTATACTCTGGCCGCTGTTTGTAATTGTTTATTATCATCACAATATTATTATTGTTGTCCTTTACTATAACTGTAGTTTATAGTCAGTTACTTCCTCTTGGAGAATTTGTTTTCGTGGGTTCATTTGATGAAATGTTAATGAGTTTAATTTGATTGAAACGAAGGTTAGGGGTGGTTTAGTCATAATTTCTTCCAAAATTATGCTGATCTCTCTCTTTCAGTTGCAATACAGCTATGATATTGAGTATAAAACTAGCCAAAGCTTTTTGGGTCTCTCAAATCTGTTTTCTACATGAGTACATCTATGTAGCTTTTGGGTGTCTTAGAAAAGGAGCTATGTAAGCATCTTCTCTTATTCTAGCTGTGGCAAATCATAGCCATCTATTTGCAGCCTATCTGACTTTGACAATGTCACTCTACTATTCTAACCACTTTTTGCTTCCAGTATCCAAAATCAGCAATGGCTCCTGGCCTGTCACTCTGCATGGCTGGGTGCTTTGTTTGTTTGACTCTTTCTACCATCAAGCGTGGCAATATGCAGCTTTGATTCTGATAAGTTGGCTATCTTGGAGGCTCAATTAAGGTGACAAAAACTCTTATTTACCTGTGTATTATCACCTGAGGGTTACTTGGACATCTGAAGCAGGTATTCAATTCTGCATCTATTTTTATTCAATTTCTCTAATATTGTTGTGCAGCTGAGAAGTTGCATGCTTTGGTCTAGATATGCCTCTATATCCATGAATGTTTGATGTTCATTTGGCCTGATGGCACCTAGCTTCTGTTCCTGACATTTGGGTGGTAATTATTTGCTTTTCTTTCCCTCCCTCGTATGTGCTGTTGATTGTTCATTTATTACTGTTTCTCTTGTACTGAACACAAATTATGGCTCTTCACACAATTTTCTCTGAAGTTCTGTGCCTGTGGTAATTTGCAGATCTCACCATGTTGGTTCAAAACCACAATCGATGATGCTGGACCAACCCAGTTGGTAGCAGGTGATAGAAGTGGAGCTTTTGAAGCTTTTTGATGTATGTGATTATTGCCTCCTTTTCAAGTAGTTGGATTTGTCCTTTTTCTTTGGGAAAAAAAGGGGGGGGGGGATGGAAGAAATTGTAACTGAATCCAAACCAAAATGCAAATTGATGCTTTAAATTGTCAGAAATACCAATAAAATTAAATTAATAACAGCTAGCTTAACTGAATTGAAGGTTCTATTGTCCAAACATGTTTTGATAATATTTGTGCTTCCATGAGAAACTCTAATTTCAGCGAATAAATTACTGGTATAAAACTAGAGATCTTTCAAAGTTGGTCGGGATATATGCTCAATTCTTTCGGCATTTCATTTTGTGCTTAATGGATGTGCTATTGCTGACGTAGGTAAAATGGATAGGTGTGTCTCTTTCCAAGATCAATATTTTGAGGACGCTGCAAAAATTATTCAGAAAGCCAAATGAAACATATGGTGAGTCGGCCAAGAACTGTGGCAAAATTTGTCCTGTGGACCTCATTAGGAAAGTTACATAACTTCATTCGAGGACCCTTATTTTCTTAGCACGATAAGTTAATAAAGTGTATCATTCGCCAGGATTTAACATCACTGTTTCCACACAACCGTTGTGCTTTAAAAAACTGTTGCCCTGCTTCCTTTAGCTCCCTTCTACATCAGGGAAACATGAAGTCATTTAACACGAGCTGATTCCTTGATTTGAGAGATTACATTAAACAGTTACTCTGTAGCTGGAAGTTCTGTAGGATGTTGCAATGTTAGTACTCAATTGCATATGGCCTTGAGATAGTGTTTTTGTGTGTGTGTGTGTTTAATAATTTTTTAAATTTCTGTTAAGTTTGGTGAAAACTGTTTCTTGTCTGCAAATAAAAATTTCATAGGAAACCTAATTATATGCTGCTCATTTCAGGACTTAATGGCAACATCGTTGGACCAACCATCATCCAGAGAAACAGAAGAACCAGCTATTTATTTTCAAGATTAAGTTTCTCAGCAGACAAAGGCAAACTAATGGATTCCCAAACTAATGCTATCGTTAAATCATTTTTCTGAGATTATTCCAAATATCAAATAGCTGATATGGTTTTTTACATTGATTCTTCGGCTGTAATTGTGTTAATATTTGTCTCATTATTGGAAGTTTCTGTGCGAGACAAGCTTAAGTAAATAAATATTATGTGATAAAAATGTGGTAAAATCTGCGGTAAATTGTAAATTGATTAATGAAAATAGTAAAGTGATTTGGAATATTTATAGTTATATAAAAATTTTAATTTTAGTAGATGTTTAATTTTGCCGACATATATAAGGAACTTTGAGGAGTATAATGCTAATGATGGTTACATTAAATTGGAATCGTGAATATCTAAGAATATATCGAGTTCAAAGGCAAAGAAATATCGTTCAGCAAGAACCAGTGGTAACCCCCTCGCACAAGAAATTATGAAGGATTTGATCAACTCTGGTTTTAAGAAAAAAGAAAAGAAAAAAAGGTAAAGCTGAGTATATGAGTTTTGGATCAAGTAATTTTTTCTTATTTATTTTTAAGAGTTAGTTTTATTTATCTTCTTCTTCTTGTTGTGTAAGAGAAAAAAGTAGAGCTAAGGATTTTGTAACTCTAACGGTGGGAAGCTGAAATGCAAGTTACAAAGTGATTCTTCAATAAGTCATGGGGATATACATCAATGGTCGGTGTACATTGAAGCCTATACTATTCAGACGTAGCCTATTTTTTTTTCTTGAAAATGAATGAGCACATTAGTGCTTAGACATAAATGAAACAAATTTATTATTAGGTCCATACAAGTAGGTTATTAATTATATAGCATGAACTAATTTTGTGGATATAATAAAATGGTAGTTTTTCTTTTTAATCTCAATCATTATTTTTCTTCAAATTTGCAGGTGGGAGACTTTTTGATTCTGTGTTTTACCGTTTAAAAAAAATTTGTCAAAATAAATTAAAACGTATTCAATTTTAAAGATAAAAATAATTTTTGTACTCTTACTTAAAAAAAGTAATAAAAAGGCATATATTATTAAATAATAATTATATAAACATAATATATATATATTACACACAATTGAGAGAAAATAATTACCTTTCTATAATAAACATTGAATATAATTAACTAATTTAGACATTCTAATTTTTGGCAATTGAGATCCTCTCAATTGATAAAATGTGGTAAAATCTGCTGTAAATTGTAGATTGATTAATGAAAATTGTAAAGTAATTTGGAATGTTTATAGTTATATAAAAAATTTAATTTTATTGAATGTTTAATTTTGCCGACATATATATAAATTTTGAGGACTATAATGCTAATGATGATTACATTTAAATTGGAATCCTGAAAATCTAGGAATATATCGAGTTATGTTCGAAGGAAAAGAAATTTCATTCAGCAAGAACTAGTGGTAATACCCTCGCACATGAAATTACGAAGGATTTGATCAATTCTGGTTTTAAATAAAAAGTAAAGCTGAGTATAAGAGTTTTGGATCAAGTAGTTAAAAAAAAAAAATTTAAGACTCAAGTTTTAAAGGGATTTGATGTGCTTTACTTTTAATTTTTATCTTCTTCTTTCACGTATTTTTCTTTAGTTTAACGTGGGGAAGCCGAAATACAAGTTATAAAGTGATTCTTCAATAAATCGTGGAGGTATACATTATGTTGGATGTACATTGAAGCCTATATTATTCCGACGTAGCCTATTTTTTTCTTGAAAATAAATGAGCACATTAGTGCTTAGACGTAAATGAAACAAATTTATTATTAGGTCCATATTATCTACTAATACATATAGATCATTAACTATATATCATGAACTAATTTTGTCCATATAGTAAAATGGTAGTTTATTTTTTTAATCTTAATCATTATTTTTCTTGAAATTTGCAACTGGGAAATTTTTTATTTCGTATTTTACCTTTTTTAAGAAATAAATTTTGTCAAAATAAATTTAAAAAATATTCAATTTTAAAGATAAAAACGATCTTTATACTTTATTTAAAAATAATAATAAAAGGACTATATTGTTAAATCATAATTATATAAAAATGATAAATATGACATATAACTGATAGAAAATGATTACCTTTATATAATAAACATTGTATATAATTGATTAATTTAAATAGTTCAAATTTTGGCAATTAAGTCAATTGAGATTTTTTTTAATTGGGAGGATTCAAATTCAAAATGAATATTTTGAATGAAAAAATAAAAAAATAAAAAATTTAAAAATATTATTAAATAATAATTATAAAAATGTAATAAATATTACATATAATTGATGGAACTTTTCTTTAAAAAACATTGCACACAAGTGGAAGATCTGCATCTTCTGCTTTCCTGTTTTGCTTAGCTTTTTCTTCCTGATATTTCCAAAGCTATACGAAAAAAAATTGCTACGCTAAAAACCGCACATCCCAAGTTGGATTATTATAAGCAAGTTATCATTACCAAAATTGCATTTACATTCGACTTCTTGGATTTGATTTTCACGTTCGATATTTCTCCTCAAAGTTACTTGCTGTAATTAATCACCAAAATTACTTGACACTGAAAGTGAATAACCCAACCAACAACTATGAAAGCGTCCATTGCGTAAAACTCAAAACAAGAGGGTTAGGTATGCAAGCATGAGAACGAATTAGCTTGCTTTTTCCATGGTAGCACTTTGGTTTGAATCCAGAGTGAATATTCATGACTATGTACTAACCATAAACCATTTGCACCGCCAACCTTCTCTTTTCCTCCCTTGTTAAACAAAAATAATTATACTGAAGAGTGGAAGCAACGAGTTGTGGACAAAGATGTCCACTGAAAAGGGTTCCTAGATATGGAAAAAGCTTAGTGACACGTCAAACATGCCCCTGGCTCTGATCAATTGACTTGTCGTTCTAGTAGCCTGTAGAACGTTTAACATCACCAACCAACATGGGGTCGTGTTCCCAAACCAAACACAAAGTCTTCAGTCTTCATGGGTAGTTAGGAAAAGATTTTGATTTGATTTTTTTTCATGCGTTTAAAAAAAGTAAATATTTATACAGAGAATCTGTATATAAAAATAAAAAAATTAAATCAACTATATATATATATATGTGTGTGTGTGTGTGTGAGAATAAGTTTTAATTAATATTTAATTAATTTAATCTAGAAGACCGACCATATTGAAAAAAATTTCAACTAAAACGAATGTACGTGAATCAGACAAGTATGAAAATGAGGACAGCTAATCAAGTCTTGGCAAGACGCATGGATGGGCTTAGCTTCTTCAACCTGTCTTTTTGACCCCAGATACGCCTTCCCAGGATACATACAGATTTGAATCCTTTTTAGCAATTTACTCGAGTGGGCCTCACTATTCTTCTTCCTTTAATTTCAACTACATCCTCTCTAGATCTACTTCCTATACACTACCAGTAGAAGCCGATGTGAGTCATGAATAACCCGTCTAGGTCCGCCTTGGTATAAGAATTTTATGAGATTTCTCAGAAAACTTTACTTGAAAAATTAAGTCTATCATGTTTGCTGTAAAGTTTCTAATAAACTATTGTGGAAATATTAGTTTTCCTCCATAATTGACTATCACAAAATTTAAGTAACTTATTATATAGTATTTCAACTACCCCTTATTTTCTTGTTCATCTTAATTCTTCTTTGATAATCTTTGGAGAATATGGCCCACTTTTACACCCCCCCCCCCCCACACACACACACACGGAGTGTTTATGTGTGTGTGAAAATCGAGATTTCGTCAATGACGGAAAACAAATTAGAGTTGAATTTCTTTTTCAATAATTTGAATTTAGAGTTGAAAAAAAATTGAATTTCTTCAATGACAGGGTGTTTATGTCTTTGCTAGCAAGAACGTTCTGTGCGGGAGGGCCAATGTAATATGATAGGGGCATTTTTTATAATTTATGTTTTTATTAACGAAAATTTAATTTGAAAATTGAAGAAATGAGAAATCCAATCAAATTTCCTAGGTATACCAAACAACTTATTTGTTGGTTAACAAGGAATCTAATACCTAAACGTAGATTACCCTAGTAATTACTGCATATCCCGTAAACTGAGATTCTCCCTGTCAAACATCTCCTTGGAGGTGGGTAATTTCATCAACGTGCATAATGAGGGAAATAATGCATTTTTGCTCTCTTTAATTTTATAAAAATTTTAATTTGGTCCCTTGATTTAAAACTTGACAATCTTATTTTCTTTTTTTTTTCTTTAAATGATTCAATTTTGCTTTTCTATTTCATAATTCATCCAAATTTTAATGTCAAATTTGACATTGTTAATTTGGACATCAAAGAATATATAAGCAAGACAGTAAGGGAGAAAACTTTCACACATGGAGTCCTCTTCTTTAGAGTATGAACTTGTTAAACAATCTTCATCCTTTTCCATTTTCAACTTCGGTCTCAAGACCCTTTGTCACAAAATAGTTAACTTTGTAGAAATTACGTATCTTCCTGATGAATCCAATGTACATGAAACATGTCCACATCTTCTTAATCCTTATAGCTTATACCATCAAGATAGATCCATAACCAGGAGTATTAGAAGTCTTCTTTCCACCAAAAGACGTCCCATATGAGAACATATCCAAAGCACCAAAATGGAACAATTTGTAACATTCTCCTCAAAATAATATTTATTTAAACTTAATTTAGGATATTTAGGATAAAAAACATTTAAGAATTTATGAGGAGAAATTTTATGAATTTTTGGGAATATAACTTAATATTTTTTAAATTGTTAGGAATTTATTCAAAAATTTTAGGAATTATTCGGAGATTTTTGTAAATAATTTAATTATAAGTAATCATATGATAAATAATTTAAAATTTTAGAATTTCTTAAGCCATTCAAGCTTGAAACTTACAAAAAAATAATTAGAAAATAAAATTTTTTAGGTCAAATTTAGGGTCAAAATACAAATAACAAAAGTTTAGGTTTTACAAATATAATTTTAATTGAAATCAAAATGCTATTTTTCCTCGAACCAAAATATAATTTTCATCAAATAAAATTTGATTAACTTTGAACAATTAGACTAATTGAAAATGACCATTACAATCATATGATCAATTTTTATAATTCCCACCTTTGCTCAAATTGAGCCATAATGCAGATATCGTAGATCGAAGAAAAGAAACTTAATAAAAATATCAGTGTAGAATGTTAGAATTGAAGGCATGAGAAACTTTAATAAAATAACTTCACCTTTTCTATATAAAGCCCCTTTTTCCATTTATTTGAGGCACCATTCAATAACATAAGAAAGAGAGAAAGCTCTAAGAATTAGTAAGAGAAACATTTAAAGAGAAAGAGAGAGAGAGAGAGAGGAGGAGAAGAAGAAGAAGTTGAAACAAGATATAAAGAGGGAAGAACATTTAGCTAAATAGAAAAAACAAAGAAGCAAAGTTGGAAGAGTCACAAAAGTTGCAAGGTAAGACACTTCCTTTCTAAGTCTTACTGAGGTTTGCAATGCCTTTTGTTTTCTTGTTTTCTCTTTTTTCTCTCTCTTGTTGGATCAATTCATACCAAATATGCGAATTTGGTTTTGGGTGGGAATTTATAATGTAAATTGATATGTGCATTTGAAAGGGTGTTTCATTATTAAAATTGCATCAAAGATGTTAAAATGGAAGATGAAGATTTATGGATTGAATGAACACTACTTAGTTATTTACAAAACAAAGGAATAAGATGATGGGGGAAGGTATGTCATGAAAAAAAAATCACCTTACTAATGTGCACTTCATTTCTAAGCATATATATAATAATGCCAACTTCAAAGTTGGTTTTGACTAGATGTGAGAAAAGTTTATATATATATATATATATATATATAAAGAGAGAGAGAGAGAGAGAGAGAGAGAGAAAGGTTTTTTTTTGTATTGATGTTATTTCTAATCTTTTTGTAGTATATCACTTTATCTTAATAAATAATGATACAAAATTAATCCTCATATAAAATCTTGGTAAATGCACATATAGAAAATTTTATGTGTGGAACATATAACTTATTGTGCAAGGAGCATTATAAGGACCTTATGCATAGAAGACTAACTTAAGGAAGGTACTTATTTATGCAAAACTATAGTAGTCAGAGCATCTTGGCTTTATTTTCCTATGTATGGAAGACCATTATTATTAGAATCAAATTGGGTTGGATTGATTGGTTTAATTGAAAAGGCGGTGAATCAGTCCCCCATCGAGTCTAAAAGAAGTTGTGAATTAGAGTGTCAAGAAATGGGTCAAACTCAAACAAAAACTAGGTTGAATTGAGTGGTTTTGGTCATGAATTGGGCACTGGATGAACAGTTAAACCAATCAATGATTATCCATCCTTAAGAAATGACAAAACCATCGTGCAACCTCAAACCAATGTCTTTGCGTGTACCAATGTTCCTGCCACTAAGTCAACTTGTATTGTTACCCATAATATGCAATATTTTATATAATGCTTTGATCTTTTTTATTATAGCAAAACAACAATATTGGTAGACAACATGTTCGAACATGGGACATATGAGACCTTCACCATGTATTTAGAGAGATTGATTTGGCAATGTGCTACCAAAATTTATATAAATATAACCATAAAAATCATATATTAATAATAAATTTTAAAATTTAATATATTTAAATTATATTAAATATATTTTTAAATTAACTAATTAATAGTTTAAAGTTAAAACTATTTAATAACAACCTTGTGACTAATTTAATATTCAAAATTTATTAATATTTATTTGTATATTATAAATTTAATCTATAAAATTGTATATATACATATATATATATTTATTTAATTATTACTAGTTTGACCATAATTTAATCACAATCAAATTAATGAACTATGAACTGTTACTTCTACTAGTTCAATAATTAGTCTAGTTTTTAAAACATTGTGGAAGACTGACCATTAGCAATTTCCATGCACATATGTCTCTATTATGAACCAAGGACCTTTATGACTATAAAGATATTAAAAGTCACACTAAAAATAGTTAAAAGTTTTAATAGAATTTATGGAGACAACTTATAATTTAGGAAATGATTGATTATGTGAGTAACTATTTGAATTAACAATCAATTAAGTCTTATTGATTAATTTACATTTGATTTTTAATTTCTATACATCTAATTACCTTGATGCTTAAATTAAATAGTTAGTACTTAGGGAGATAGGGTTCTTTAAAAGGAGATGGTCTCCAGGCGATAGAGTTCTCGGAAAGACATAATCTCTTATATTAAAGACAGGGTTTTTAAGGGATAAAAATCTATAAAGAGATGGTTTTATAATTGCTTTATTATGTGGATCCACACTAGAGGATGCCCTAATGTGCAATCTTAATCATTTTAATATTTATAGTACTAATATATTCCATGTGATGTGTAGATAAAAGTTAAGATTTGAAATTTATTAAGATGAATTGTATTATGAATGATTATGTATTCTAGTTATCTATTTCACTTTTATTTTGGCATGCCTCAAAGAAGATCAAGAAAAACAATAAAATGTTTCTTTTTTGTACATATAGTAATTAAACCATTACTCTTTTATAAAATTTTGTGTTACTGAAAATCTTATAATTCTCACTAGTGTGTGGTAATGTGTTCAAATAGGAACGATGTTCATTACTCAAAACACGGTTAAGTTAGAATGGATGTATCTTAATGTTCCAAAAATATATGTAGTGCAAGTTATTACTGGTATGACTTTACATGTAATGACTGAAGTAATGATTGAAGCAATTCAGTCGATTTCCATGCAAATTCCTCCATATATGTCACTGATGCTACTAATGCCATTGATGTCATCATTGCCACTAATGTCATTGAGACCATCGATGCTACCTATGTCACTTGTGCCATTGATTGCACTAATGCCACTTATGCCTTGAAGCCAAGGCCTATTTGATTAAAGCAGATCATAGACTAGTTAACATAGACATCACAGAGTTCTTTTTTGCTTGTATTTATTAACTTTGTGATCCATTTAAATAATATTTTAATCATGTATATACTTTTAAACACTTAGCATTATATGGTGGGCTAATAAAACCCATTATTAGAACTATTTTTAAATATATAGTACTAGTTTTAGATATACGTTTGAGAGTAACTTTTTCTTATTAGAATTTAAATTTGTACTTATTTCCTATTATGTCAAATAGTTCAAAAGAAAAGTTAACAGCATAAAACATTAAATAAATTAAAATAATAAGAGGATTAAAGGGGGTTACATTAGTGAGGTCAAAGTGGTTCGTCCAGTGGAACCTTAGATTTAGGATAAAATAAGAATTTTTGGTAGCCTGACTCTACTTTAATATGCAAGTTATCATAAGTAGAGTTGATACCAACCTTTATGTGCCTGCATATCTGTATTTGATACTATGATTTTGTTTCACAGGTAGAATTAAAATATTAAGCCTGATCACTTTAATAAAATTTATTCCGTTTGTGCAACAAAAATGTGACATCAAAAAGAAGAAGTGGCTTTAATAGTGCCTCCTGTGACAATGGCATGATGAATGACATTAAGAGAATGGCTCCCACAATGAGGAAACAAGCTGAATGAATGATTGTTGCTACGAGAGAGTAGGCAACTTATATAACTAGATTAGTTCATGAAATGCAAAGAAAAAGGAATGGTAATCAGGCCCCTGTGGCAAAAAATTTTGACCTAACACCTAATCATAGGTAGAACATAAATTTTCAAGAATTTTTAGAATTACAAAAAGCCAAACCTCTATCATTATGTAGGGAATACAATCCTACTATAGCTGATGAGTGGCTAAAAGAGTTAGAAAAGATTTTTGAAGTTTTGGGATACACAAATGCTTAAAAGATGATGTTCACCGCTTATATCCTTATAACTAATGCAAGTAATTAGTGAAAAGAGGTGAAACAAGGATTGGAAGCTTAAGGGATGGAAATATCCTGGGAAAGGCCCAAAATTGTCTTTCTTGAAAATATTCTCCATAAAACATGAAGAATGAAAAAGAAATTAAGTTTTGTAATTAAATCAAGGGAATATTACCATAGCTTAGTACGTGTTAAAGTTTGAAACTTTGTCAAAATTTTCTTTTCATTTAAAACATAACTTGGATGAAACTTGAAAAGCAATAAACTTCAAAGTAGATCTATGACCTAAAATCAAGAGTGCAATTATTGACTTGGAGATCAGAGACTTTGCAACCTTAGTAAATCAATGCCAAGCAATAGAAAAACACTTGGCAAAAATAGAAAATGATAAGCAGAAAAAACAATTCTAGAAGAAGAAAAGAGTGAAGGTGTACAAAAGTAAAACTTTAAACTTAATGTTAATACTAGTAAGGGCAAGTAGAACAATATGATCAATCTCTGCGACAAATGTAAAAAGTTATATCAAAATCGGCCATGCTATTTTGGCTAAAGTGTCAACTATAGTTGTGGCAAGTCTGGTCACTACTTAAAGAAGTGTTTGTAAAACAAGCTAAAGATACTAAAAAGGAGAATACCAACCTAAAAACCACTGACGAAAGGAAGTGTTTTTATTATAAATGAAAAAGAAGCAAGTTAGTCTACCAATTTTGTATAAGGTATGTGTTTTATCTAAGATACCCTTTTACTTGTGCTATATAATTTAGGAGCTACCCACCTTTATATTTAATGATTCTGTAAAGTAATTAAATTTGTTCATTTTAGAAATATCCTTTGAATTACATGTTTTCACTTCTATTAGAGAAAAAGTTTACACTTTCTTAGCCTATTTAAACTATCTCATCCAAATTGAAAATAAATCTTTCATGACTCTTTTGGTATGTTTTCCTTTAAAGGACATTGACATTATCTTTATAATTGATTGGTTAGCCATAAATAATGTGACTATCAACTATCTTCAAAGAAAAATAACTTTTCTATTCTCTTCTAAATCAGATAACATTGCTAACCTTGTTAGCATAAAGATAGACAAGAGAAATACATAATATGTCTCATTGAAAGCATCGGAACAAATACAAAATTTAGAGATAGATAACATTCCCATAGTTAGGGAGTACCCAAAAGTCTTCCCTCTTGAGATATCTAGTCTTGTGCCCGAAAGAAAGACATAATTCTTTATAGATTTGATATAAAGAATAGGACCTATTTCAATTACATCCTATAAGATGTCTCCTTTAGAATTATAAGAACTTAAAGTTCAAATAGATGACTTATTATTTAAAAAGTTTATTTGCCCTACCCTAATTCTTTTTGTAAAGAAGAAAGATTGGAGTTTTATATTGTATATACATTATAGATAATTAAACAAGGTAACAATTAAGAATAGATATCCACTCTCCAAGATTGATGATTCACTAGATGAGCTAAGAATAACATCTATATATTTTTAAAAATTCATCAAGGTTAAGAGATCATCAAATTAAGATAACAGTCAAAGATGTCCTAAAGACTACTTTTAAGACTAGATACAAACACTACAAATTTCTAGTCATGCTTTTTAGATTGGCAAATGTCTATTCAATATTTATGGATTATATGAATAGAATCTTTAGGCATTATTTAGATCTATTTGTAGTAATGTACATAAATGATATTTTGATATATTCAAAAACAGAACAAGAATATGAAGAGCACCTTAGAAAAGTGTTTTAAGTCTTAAAAGAAAAGTAATTATTTGCCAAATTCAAAAAAATATGAATTCTGGTTTAAGGAAGTCAAATTTTTGGGATATGTAATTTTACAAGAATAGGTAGTTGTAAATCTTAGCAAGATAGAAGCAGCCTTAAAATGGAAAAGACCCGAGATAATCATTGGGATTAAAAGTTTTATAGGATTAGTTGGATACTATAGAAGGTTTATTCAACAATTTTTTTAATTAGCTTTACCCTTGACTAAGTTAATTAGAAAAGGAAATCCTTTTACATAGATCTGTAAGTGTGAGAATAATTTTTAGACTTTAAAGGAAAAAAACTAACCACTACATTAATCCTAATAATCTTAGATCCTTTAGGAACCTTTGAAATCTACAGTGATATCTCTAAGAAAAGCTTAAGTATTAATGCAAAATAAAAGAGTAGTAGCTCATGATTTAAGACAACTTAGGCTACAGAAGAGAATTACCCCTATGACTTAGAATTAATAGCAATAGTGTTTACTTTAAAAATTTAGCGACATTATTTGTATGGAGCTAAGTTTGAGGTATTTAGTGATTACAAAAGTTTCAAATATTTATTTGATAAAAAGGAACTAAATATGAGACAAAGAAAATTGAAGAAATTGATCAAGGATTATGATTTTGAATTGAGATACAATCCAGGAAAATCTCTACAAATTGAAAAAATAATGATTAAATAAGTCAAGTTATCAGAATATTTTAGAAACTTTAGACTTTTTATGATTGTTTCACCTTATAATTTATGCCTGAGTGAATTGAGGATAGAATGTGATTTAGAACTCAGATAAAAGAGGCTCAAAAATTAAATCAGTTCCTGTAAAGGTAAATATGGAATCATGATTTGTCTTTAGCAAATGATGGGACCATTCTCTTCCAAGGGAAGGTATGTATTCCTAACCAATCACACCTTAAGAATAAGATTTTGGAATAAGCACATAAGAGCAATTATATATTCATTATGGATCCATGAAAATGTATTCGATTTTTTTTTTAATGTATTAGTAGCCAGATATGAAAAAGAAAATTGTAGAATATATGGTAAGATATTTAATTTGCCAGAAGGTTAAGATAGAACATAAAAAACCATCAAGCTTTTTTTAACCTTTAAAAATTCCTTAATGGAAATAGGATCATATTATTATGGATTTTGTGATAGGGTAACCTAAAACTTAGATGTGAAACAATGTCATATGGGTAGTTGTAGATAGATTAACTAAATCTGCTCATTTGTTACTTATCAAGGCTAAGTACTCCTCAAATAAACTTGCTTAGCTATATCTTTAAGAAATTATAAGATTGCATAAAGTACCATTTAATATCATGTCGGACTAAGACTCTAGGTTTACCTCTAGATTTTGGAGAGTTTACAAGAAGTTTTTTATATTAAATTGTGATTTAGTATGATTTATCATCTTTAAATGAATTGTCAATTAGAAAGAACCATTCAAACATTAAAAGATATGTTAAGAGCCTATACTTTAGACCAAGGGGCAAATTAGGATAAATGCCTATAACTGATATAATTTGTTTATAATAATAGTTATCATTTTAGTATTAAAATGACACCTTATGAAGCTTTTTATAGTAAGAAATATAGATCACTCCTTTGTTGGTTTGATATAAGAGAAAGGAATCTATTAAGGCAATAAATGTTGTAATATACTACTAAGCAAATTAAATTGATCCAAAAGAGAATACTTACTACTTAAAGTAAGCAAAAAAATTACTTTGATAAGAGAAAATAACCTTAAAGTTCAAAGATGGGGCATATGTGTTTTTCAAAGTCACTCCTACTACAAGTGTTAGTAGCTTCTTAAAATCTAAGAAGTTGAATCCCAAATATATTGGCTCATTCCAAATTATAAAAAGAATTTGACATATTGCATAATAAATAGCCTTATCACCCAAATTGTTCAATCTTCGTCTTATCTTTCATGTATGCCAACTTCATAAATACGTCATAAATCCTTTAACATCATAGAAGAAAAGTTAGTGCAAGTAAAAGATGGTTTGATGTAGCAACAAAATCGCTATTAATTGTAGACAATGACAAAAATTACTTAAAGAATAAAACTATTCCCTTAGTCAAAATGATAAAAAAAAAAAAGACTGATCCTTACAGAAGTTACTTAGAAAATTAAAGAATAGATAAGACAAAAGCATCTTGAACTATTTACATAAGGTACGATCAAATTTTGTAGACAAAATTTATAAAATGAGGTGAAATTCATTAAAAAATTTATATGAGAAAAATTTTTATGAATTTTTAGAAATATAACAATTTTATTTAAGTGGTTAGGAATTTGTTCAAAACTTGTAGAAATTATTTAGGGATTTTTCTAAATAATTTAATTATAAGTAATCAAATAACAAATATTTAATTTTTTTAAGAATTTCTTAAGTCATTAAAGTCTAAAAATTATTAGAAAAATAATTAAAAAAAATAAAGTTTTTAGAAAAAATTTGAGGGTCAAAATATAAATAACAAAAGTCTAGAATTTTACAAACAAAATTTTAATTGAGACAAAAATATTATTTTTTCTAGAGCCAAAATATAATTTTCACCAAATAAAATTTCACAAGTTTAAAATAATCAGAGTGGTCTAAAATGATTGTTATAGTTATACGATTAACTTTTATAATTACTAGTTTTGTTTAAATTGAACCATAATGTAGATATCATGGATCAAAGAGAAAAAATTAATAAAAATATTAATGTGGAATGTCAAAATTGAAGGCATGAGAAGCTTTAATAAATTGACTTCACCTCTTCTATATAAAGCCTTTTATTCTATTTAACTGAGGCACCACTTAGCAATATTAGAAAGAAAGAAAATTTTGGGAGTATGTGAGAGAAATATTTAGAAAGAAAGAGAAAAAAGCTAAGGCAAGATATAGAGGGGGAAGAACGTTTAGCCAAAGAAAAAAATAGAAAGAAGAGAAGTTAGAAAAGTCATAGGAGTTGCAAGATAAGACACTTCCTCTAAGTCTTACTGAGGTTTGCAATGACTTCCCACCTTTTTTTTCTTGTCTTCTTTTTCTCCTTTTTATCCTTGGATCAATTTAAACTAAATATGGGAATTTGGTTTTTGGTAGGAATTTGTAGTGTAAGTTGTTGATTTGTACATTTGGAGGGTTGTTTCATAATTAAAGTCATATCAAAGATGTTAAAATGGAAGATGGAGATTTATGGATTAAGTGAATAGTAGTTAGTTAGTTACAAAAGAAAGGAAGAAGATGATGGGGGAAGGTATGTACATGCACTTCATTTTCATGCACATATATATATATATATATATATATACATATAATGATACCAACTCTAAAGTTAATTTTCACTTGATGTGAGAAAAGTCATATATATATATGTATATGTTTTTTTGGTATTGTTGTTATTTCTAATCTTTTTTCTTATTAAATAATTATATTTTTATTTATTAAATTAGGATAATAATTTAGGTATATCATTTTATCTTAATAAGTAATGCTATTAAATTAATCCTCATATAAAATCTTAGTAAATACACATATATAAAATTTTAGGTAAGAAAATTGGAATCTTCAAATTTTTTTTTGAAGTCCTTTGGTGCGCGCGCGCACTCGCATGTGTGTGAATAGAGCATAAATTCTTTTAGCTTAATTGTTGATACATGTATAGGTTGTTATATTTAATTTTTTGAAAACCTATAAAATTTAACAAAATAATTTCCTAATATAAGTCCTTGTGCAATGAGCATTATAAAGAGCATTATAAAGATCCTATGTATAGAATACTAACCTAAAGATGATACCTATGCATAAAAGACCATATAGTTATAGTATCTTGGCCTTATTTTCTTATGTATAGAAGACTAACCATTGAAAATTTCCATGCACAAATAACCTTATTATGAACAAAGGACTTTGAGACTATGAAGACATTAAAAGTTACATTAAAAATAGTCAAGGATTCCTTTAAAATTTATAAAGACAACTTATAGTTTAAGAAATGATTGATTATGTGAGCAATTATTTGAATTAGCAATTAATTAAGTTTGATTTTTGATTTACATTTGATTTTTAGTTTTTACACCTTTGATTGCCTTGATGCTTAAGCTAAATATTTAGTATCCAAGGAGACGGAGTTCTTGAAAATAGATGGTCTTTGGGAAATAGGGTTTTCAAAAGAAGATGATCTCCTACATTAAAGACAGGGTTTTCAAAGGATAAAAATCTCTAAGGAGATGATCTTATGATTACTTTATTAGGCAGATCCACACTAAGGGATGCCCTAGTATGCAATCTTGATTATTTTAATATCTATGGTATTAACATATTATGTGTGATGTGCATATAAAAGCTAGGATTTGAAATTTATTGAGATAAATTGTATTATGAATGATTATGCATTCTAGTTATCTATTTTACTTTTCTTTTAATATACCTCAAATAAGAACAAGGGAAAAAATAAAATATTTTTTTTACATATGTGGCAACTAAACCATTATTATTTTTATTAAAATTTTATTTTATTGAGAATTTTATAATTCTTACATGTGTACAGTAATATGTTCAAATAACAATGATGCCAATTACCATACATATGGTTGAGTTAGAATGGGTGTATCTTAACATTCCAGAGATAGATGTAATGCAAGTTATGATTAGTATGACTTCGAGTGTAATGATCAAAGCAAGTCAACCAATTTCCATGCAAATTCCCCAAGATGTGTCACTGATGCCACCAATACCACTAATTTCAACATTGGCACCAATGTCATCATGACCATTGATGCTACCTACATCACCTATGCCACCGATGCCACCCATTACACCAATGCCACTTATGCCTTGAAGCCAGAGCCTATTTGACTAAAGCAAATCATAGACTAGTTAACATAAACACCACATAGTTCATTTTGGCTTGTATATATTAACTGTTTAATTGACTTAAATAATGTTTTGATCACAAATGCATTTTTAAATGTTTAGCATTACATGATGGGCTAATATGACCCATTATTAAAACTATTTTTAAATATGTAGTACTAATTTTTAGATATGTGTTTAAGTGTAACTTTTCCTTATTAAATTTTAAATTTCCACTTGCTTCTACTTAATTAAAAAAAAGTTAGCACTATACAGTATTAAATAAATTAAAATAATAAGAGGATCAAATGCGGGTTACATGGTATCCAATCAATCCAAGTAGAACAATATGTTATTATGGAAATCTTAATAGATCTTATTAATCATAGGAAGTGTTTGTGGTATATACACATACACCTTAGAGCTATCAAACTTGTCTTGACCTTCTATTAATGAAATGGCATCACAACTATAACCAAAATTGCTTTCTTAGATAAAAATTACATAGAGTATAAAAATCATGATAATAAAAACTGGATTGAACTAGTCGGTTCAAACAGTAAATCGGACCATGGTCTAATCCAGAGAAGCTTGAAAATCGACAGTCTTAAAAATCGGTCAACGTTGGTCAAAAATTAGATTTGATCGAGCAATTTTTGTTAGGAACTGTTGTTTTCTTTGCTAATTGAACTTGTCTATTGTACATTTCATGTTATGCTTCCCTATCCCTTAAGCTTTTCATAGAGGATTATCGCTGCTTCACCTGCAAGTGTTTGTCATTATATGTGCGCCAACTTATACACACACACACACACACACACACACATTAATCATTCCTTCCAAAGGATGCAGCTCATAGATTGAACCCCTAACCATGCGAAATGAAAGGAATGTTATGACCAAGTTTGCTATATCAAGTATGTGCAAATGACAACAAATTTTTATATAAATATACTTTAAAATAATATTAAAATTATATATGTATATTTATTTATTTATTACCACCAATTGGATTACGATTTAATTATGGTTGAATTAATAAATCTTAAATTAGTACCTTTACAGATTTAATAATCAGCTCAATTTTAAAAACATTAATAAAAATGCTCTAATTGGTGCTACACTCACCAATCTAAATGCTGATGATGTTATCATTACTATAGCTTTATATTTGAATACAAACCTCAAGGATCCCAGCCTCCCTACTAGGCTCATAGCTCATATTCAGATTGTAAGAGTCGAACAAGTACCCACAACCATCGTAACTACATTTCATTGTAGTTGACAGAAATGATGTCCCAACCATCATTTAAATTCCAAAACAAATTTTTAGAAAAGACTTGCTAAAATTCTTGCCTTTGAAAGGGATTACCAATTATGAAAAGTTTCATGCAGATAACAAGCTTTCTTATATAACAATACCACCATATTTATTTTATGCTGAGTGATGGCATAGTTAAAATTGTGTTCAAAAGACCAGATGCAAAATTTAGCAAATAAACCCCCTAACTCTACACCAAGCCATGGCCATCATACCCATAGTCAAACAAAAATAAAATGATCATGTGATCCCCATCTATTAGGTTCATCTTGATGGAACTTATAGCTAGGCGGCAAAGATCCATGGTTATTTTATTTGGGATTGTGCACTTAAGGAATGTGACCCCAATTGTTAGTATTAAGAAAAAGTTAATAAATATGATAATGATAAGACATGGCAAACATCAAAAGGAAAAATAAATTATAATAGCACTGCTCATCCTTTTGTTTTCATAAAAAATAAAAGAAATAAGATAAAGAGTCTAATTATGATTAAAATTATGGGTTGAGATTAGAAATCCTCAACCAAAACTCCTTAAAGTTTTGAAATCATAAAATACTTTGAAATCATTCTCACTTCTTAGAGTGTTCCAGGTATTTTATAAGCAAATTCTTTAGTTACTTTTTGCGAGGAAACTCTTGGTTTTGCAATTTATAGTTAAATTTAAGCACTAAACTCATGAAGTTTTGATATCCATTGATCAAATGTAACATCATCCAATGAGAACCAAGGACTCGAAGTTCGCTTAAATTGGTTTTGTTGTTAGGTGAATGAGCTTTCATGCATGTAAGCAGTGTCTTTTGGATCTTATACTTTTAGTGTCAATGGCTCTTAAACATTAACATCTAGTGGATGGTGAGTAGTGGCCATATAAAGAGCTGAAAGATTAGCAAGTTCATCTTCATAGTTTATTGAATTAGTAAAAACTATTTCAGCTTTAGTAAAATCATTATAAAGAGCATCAAAGGAGTTAAGGTAAGACATAAGAAATTGTATAACGATAATGGGAGAAGGAGGTTTTTATCAATATTTATAAAAATATATTAGTCATTAAATTAGTGCAAATATTAGTTCATAGTTTATTGATTTAACTGTGATTGAATTGTAGTTGAATTAATGATAATTGAATATATATTTTTTAAAATTTTATATATTAAAATTGTAATATAATAAACAAATACTAATAAATTTTAAATATTAATGAAGATGAAGGACTAGTTTTGGCCAAACACCTTGATATCTGATATAGATGTTGTTAGAAAATGAAACATAATGGAGAACAAGTATTGAAAATGACTAAATAAATGCTTTTTATTTTTCTTATATATATATATATATATATATATATATATATAATTTCTCTTTATTTCAAGCCTTAATTTTTCTTACTATTTTTGTTTTTTAGATATGTCTAAGATGAAATAAAAAATAATTTTTTTAAAAAATCAAAATCAGTTTTACTTTGAACTGGTATAATTTTGACTAGATCAACTGATTTTTAATTATTTTTTAATAAGTTGGTTTTATAGGTCAATCAAACTGGTTTAGTTATTAGTTTACCCGTTTTTAATCGATTCAGCCGATTCTAATTTAATTTTGATAACTTCGATCTTTATGTATACATGGATGGCTTGTCTTTGAAATTATTTGGTGGAGGGTAAGTTTGTTTTGGTGAAATTGGCAACATTTGGATTTTTAATGGTTTAAAGTGTGAGAGGTTTGGAAGGACGAGTTTTTTTTTTGGGTATATAAGGAGTTATTAATATTAAATAAATAAAAAATATTTAAATCAGTAGATTATTGAGTTTGATTTTAAATTTGAGTAAATTATGAGGCAGAGAATTAAATGAGATTATTTAAAAAAAATAAAAAATAATATTTTTTTAAAAATTTAAACTAAAGAAATCAAATTGAGATTTTTATAAAATAAAAAAATTTAAGCCAAAAGTCATCCCCTATTATTAAAGCTCCATGTTTAACCTCTTTTTCCGACCACAAATACGCATATACAGCCAGAAGGGGAAAAGGTTTTTCGTCTAATATAAATCATGAATTGACTCAAACGTTTGGTGATTTCATCGGGAATTAAACTCTCAGAATGAAGAAAAAATGAAAACAAAGAAGCATCCTTTGACGTCGAAGTTTAATGCTTAACGTCTTTTCCTGACCGCAGATATGCATATGTACACAGCCGAAAGCGGAAATAGTTTTCTGTCTGACATAAATCATGATTGTAACCTAACTTTAGGTGATTTCATGAGGAATGAGGGAAAAGAGAGAAAAGGCCCCCGGGGGGGGGGGGGGGGGGGAGGAAGCATCTTTTATCTCGATTTTTAATGCTAACATATTCAAACAGAATTAGCTGATTGTGGAAGTTACCGGATTTAAATTTTTAAATTTTTAGAATAAATACGACTTTGTAAAAATTGAATTCCTTATTCATCTTTATTTTTTTATTTACATTAATTCAAATTATTCAAATTTGACGTAGTAAACTTAATTTTGATATTTTTAATTTTTAATTTTTTAAAAAATACAAGATATAGAATAAAAATAATTTTTAACTATCATTTAAATTAAAAAACTAAAAAATAAATATTAAATTTAAATCATTTAAATCAAATTTAGACATTTTACATTTTTTAAAAAATAGCTACCCATCTCTTAAAATGAGTAGGCATTCAGACTCGACTTTGCAACGATATCTATTAATTTGTTGAGAAAGTCATGGCCGTCAAATAATTTTGACATATGGGAAAAGTATATGTAAGAATGGTAAAGCTTTCCAGAATGTCGAGTCTCCTCCCCACATTTGTTTTCTCATTTTGGGTGAGAAGGAAACCCCATTAGCTGTGCAAGATTGACTTTCATAAGACGCGGAGAATCTACACATCTGCCACGATCCTTCAATATGATGTCATTGAACAGGCACAAATACGATGCTCTGGTAATACCAGCCATCTTTTATTCATGTTTTCGAAATAAAAAAACTAAAGCTTTCTGAAAGGGAGAATTACCATACCAACAACAAATCCTGCTTTTCGTTTGATTTGACCAACTGCAGCACGTGCCCCTGCCAGTCCACGTTCTAACCATTTTGACATTGAAATCTACTCTATATAAGGCTTCGGCTTGCAATCTCGCCTGGCAAACCAACCTTGCTTTTCGTTTTTCCAAAGTTTTGTTTTGTGCAACTCCTAAAAAAGGTGAAAACTCCGTTTTGTACTTGTAAAACACTATTCCAGTCTGAGAATTTGGACATCTGGGTGCGTGGGTGTGAGTAATTCTTACTGTTTAGTTAAGCAAATCTCACATTGAGTATTGGTTATTGCAGAGACAGGTTTTGTACAATAGAGAAGAAGGGAGAAAGTTCGTAGCAGTAATGTCGAGCACCTTGAAGGAGATGAGAAATGGCGGCGTTTCAGAGGATGGCCTGAAAGGTCACGGTGGGGGCGTTAAGGATTTGTACGGCGAGGATAGTGCCACGGAGGATCAGCTTATCACTCCCTGGACTTTTTCAGTGGCCAGGTGAGGCAGAAGGAGGATATGAGTTTCGTTTTTATTCTCTTTTATAAGCTACGAAGGATGATGACATGTTATAAGAGATAAGAATGCTGCATTACTTTCTGTCTTAGCTGTTGATCTCTGTGTTTTTGGATCTGTGCTTTGTTGGTTGATGTGATCTTATTATTTGTGGGGCTTTTAAGTTTTGTCAAGATTTTGATCTCATCTACTTCATTCGAAAAAGAAAAAGAAAAAAAATCCTTCAACTCGTTTTTATTCCAAGTTTCGATTAATTCTCTGGTTTGGAGCATCAGGCAAGGTAGGAAAAAAGAAAGAGATCAAATTAATTAACAAAATATAAAATAAATGCTAATTAAGTATATTTTGTGTTACAGTGGTTGCACTTTGCTGCGTGATCCACGCTACAACAAAGGACTTGCCTTCACTGAGAAAGAAAGAGATGCTCATTACCTGCGTGGCCTTTTGCCTCCAGCTGTCCTCTCTCAAGAGCTTCAGGTTATTTAGATTACATTGCTAACCTTAGCTTGAATTTTACTTATTTTATATTACCTTTGATTCTCTTGTGGTCTGGGCTTTTACAATTACGATTTACATTTTCTTTTTGGCTAATTACCCTGGTTATTATTATGTTATACAGGAGAAGAGGTTGATGCACAATCTTCGCCAGTATGAGGTTCCTCTGCATAGGTACATGGCCTTGATGGATCTTCAGGTACTAGCTGGCCTTCCACTCTTGTCAAAAAAATGAAAATAGGCCACTTTTCTACTTAATAAATTATACTTGCTCGGTGCTTATTAGTATCAAATTTATCACCTTCTCTCACGTTTCTGTACTAACAGGAGAGGAATGAAAGGCTGTTTTACAAGCTTTTGATGGATAATGTTGAGGAACTGCTTCCTATTGTTTACACTCCAACAGTTGGAGAAGCCTGCCAGAAATACGGAAGCATTTTTAGGCGTCCTCAGGGTCTCTATATCAGTTTGAAGGAGAAGTATGCATTTTTCATGCCATTTCTCTTTTTTATTTCCATTGATTATTTTAGAAAATGCTGATTAATTGCGTTCTTCAGAGGCAAGATCCTTGAAGTACTGAAAAACTGGCCAGAAAAGAGCATTCAAGTTATTGTTGTGACCGATGGTGAGCGTATTTTGGGACTTGGAGATCTTGGTTGCCAGGTATCTATTGATTTTGTTCCTATTTCTATACAACCTTCGGAATCTTTTTTTGCTGACATAATGGTTTTAACTTTTCTGATAGGGGATGGGGATTCCTGTTGGGAAACTTTCTCTCTATACAGCTTTAGGAGGTGTTCGCCCTTCAGCAGTAAGGACTACTAGCATACCATATTGTTTCCTGCTTACCTTGCTTGTAACTTTTGATTAATGTCAATATGCATCCATAATTTACAGTGCTTACCTATAACCATTGATGTTGGTACAAACAATGAGAAGTTGCTGAAGGATGAGTTTTACATTGGGCTTAGGCACAAGAGGGCAACTGGGAGGGTCCGATTACTACTACCCTCTCTCTCTTGTTCAGATGCACAATTCAATTGTTTTTTGATCCCTATAGAGTATAGAGTGAGAAGTTTTTCAATTATTAACATGACATTTGTTTATTGCTGTTTAGGAATATGAAGAGCTTCTAGATGAGTTTATGCGTGCAGTTAAACAGAATTACGGGGAGAAAGTCTTAATACAGGTTACTAATCGGTTCCAACATGTTAATCTTGCGTTTCTTTTCTTTGCTTGAATATATTGTTTTATCAACATTTATTGTTCCTTTCAGTTCGAAGATTTTGCAAATCATAATGCGTTTGATCTGCTGGCAAAATACAACTCATCTCATCTTGTCTTTAATGATGATATACAGGTAGCATGCAAGACAACTAGTGACTCTATGCACAGTCCCTTTTATAATTTATGAGTTACTGACTCTGATTTTCGGTTTAATTCAGGGTACTGCCTCTGTGGTATTAGCAGGGCTGCTTGCTTCCCTGAAGTTAGTGGGGGGAACCTTAGCTGATCACACCTTCTTATTCTTAGGTGCTGGAGAGGTTAGCCTAATAAACCACTGCCTTATGTACATGTTACGATTTCAACGCCATGTCTAATTCAAAAAAGAAAAAACATGCCTCTCATACATATCTAAATTGATGGGTTTATTTCTCACTTTCATCTTTTGGCTGTTGAAGGCTGGAACTGGTATAGCAGAGCTGATAGCTCTTGAAGTTTCAGAGCAGGTATTATTATTAACTAAAGTGTTTATTTCCTTCAGTTAAGTTTATGTAAACTCTTTCTAAACATTGATATTCTTGGCCAGACAAAAGCTCCATTGGAAGAGACCCGCAAGAAAATTTGGCTGGTAGATTCAAAGGTAATGAAGAGAAATTGATGTGTTCTTTACTTCTAAATTTCCTTCTTCTATAACCTATCATAACAAGCCTGTCCTGTCCCAGGGACTGATTGTTAGGTCTCGTAGGGAATCGCTTCAGCACTTCAAAAAGCCTTGGGCTCATGAACATGAACCTGTAAAGGGACTTCTAGATGCTGTCAAGGTAAGGAAAAATGTCTCGGATATTGCTTTTATACCCTACAAGATTTATCATCCCCTTCATATTTCATATATATTTCATATAAAATACTTAGAATTGACTCCCTCAGGCAATCAAGCCGACAGTTCTAATTGGATCATCTGGAGTAGGAAAGACGTTTACCAAGGAGGTGGTAGAAGCCATGTCATCCTTAAATGAGGTTCTTCATACTCTCTACTACTAACTTTGTTAACTACTGAGAAGATTATGAGTCATTAATGCATAAAATATTTATTGGCATGTAGAAACCGCTCATTCTTGCTCTCTCCAACCCAACTTCACAATCTGAGTGCACAGCCGAAGAAGCTTACACATGGAGCAAGGTAAATTTTTATTACCCCCCTTTTCTTTCTCTCTGTACAATAGTCCATGAAACATCATTTTGCGGGTTAATGTTATTATATCAGATAGACCAGAAAAATTCATCTTAAATTTGCAGGGAAAAGCAATCTTTGCTAGCGGAAGTCCATTCGATCCAGTTGAATACGAAGGAAAAGCTTTTGTGCCTGGACAGGTTTTATTTTAATACCTTCGAAGTATATTATCATTCAACATGCATACCTTAACCAAAATTAGTGGCTAATTAGTGGCTTACTTCTTATGATGGCATTCAGGCCAACAATGCTTACATATTTCCTGGTTTGGGTTTGGGTTTGATCATCTCTGGTGCAATCCGGGTGCGGGATGAGATGCTCTTGGCAGCCTGTAAGTACATGATAAATACAAGGATAAGAATATAATTATGTGCTCTCATATAATCTGCATGAAAGAGTCTAGAATGATGGATTAGCTTTATGGATTAATTATTACATCTTTTGGTGCAGCGGAAGCTTTGGCTGCACAAGTGACACAGGAAAACTATGATAAGGGACTGATTTACCCACCTTTCGCTAATATAAGAAAGATATCAGCACACATTGCTGCTAACGTTGCAGCTAAGGCATATGAACTTGGTGAGTTTGTTCTTCATGTGTTCAGTTCTGACAACGCAGGCCCCTGTATAGTTTTCCTTTTTCTTTCCTATTTTTACTTAATTTTGTATTTTTTATTTGGTGGATAGGTCTGGCTTCTCATCTACCTCGACCTAAGGATCTTGTCAAATATGCAGAGAGCTGTATGTACAGCCCTGTCTACCGAAGCTATCTCTGAGATTTTTCATTTGTGTATTCTGCAGTATCTATGAGCTTTAAAAGAACCAAATTACCTTGATTGGTTCATTAGTTTAGAGTGTGGTTTGTGCTAGGCATTGTCATTAGAACTTTTTCGACCTTAAAGAACTCGTCAATTCTTTTAAAATTTTTTAATGTGTTAAGATTGAATACTGTTATCATATTATTGTGCTGAATGAAATATGAATATTTGCTCCAAATGTAAGAGTTAAATTAGTTGCAATATCTGACCCAAAACAAAAAACAAAAAACAAAAAGTCATTGCGTTATTAGTAATTTCATGTGAGTATTAGACTAGTTTTCGTATATTCATGTAATGTTTTTTCGGATAAAATCACTGTTACTATTTTCTTCCTCTCACATACATTGCGCATATTGAAATAAAAGTACTGTAATTGCTATTTTATTTTAAGTTAACATTCATATGTTATTTGGCCCCCCAAAAAAGGGTTAACATCTATATGTTGAAGAAGGTACACAAGAAAAATTAAAACCACTAATACGAGTAAAACTTTTACAGAAGCAAAGTTAATCTCATATTGCTATCAAAATTTAAATTTGATTCTCTTTTGAATTTCTGGTCTTAAAATTAAGTTCAAGACCAATTATCACATTCAACCTATCGAATTTTATGATAAAATTAAAAATACTATGTCATTTGTAAGAAATGTGCTAAAGAAAAGAAATTAATGCATTTAGTTAAATGTGATGCCAATATAGCATAATTGCTTCCCATAAGGACGACTCTTAAAACGAGATTTAAATTCTATATAGTACTTTTATATGCTTGAGCAATTTAAATAAGTGCACTATCAATATCACGAGACACGCCACTTATTAGGAAAAGAAAAAAAAAAAGCTCAACTATTATTTTAATCTTTTAGTTTATTTTTTAATTTCTTATTTTTTAAAATTTTAATTTAGTCTTTAATTATCAATTTATATTATATTTATTCTTTAATTTTATTAAATATTTTAAGATAATTCCTTTATTTTTTTTAATTTTAAAATGAGCTTTAACTTTTCACAGTGTTTTAAGATATAATAAAAAAGAATGAATATAATGTAAATTAGATGTTAAAAAATAAAATTAAACAAAAGAAAGCTAAAATAAAAAAAATAAAGAATTATAAAATAATAATAACAACATCATCTGTATACCTATTGGCAAAATCTCCCAACGACTTGCCGTTTTCCGGCCGTTGGAAGAACATCTATCCATACCGCCACATGCGATTGGTGTACTGTCGTATAGTAAGATCGAAAACACAAGTCTCCCGTGGCATGCCTTCCGATAAAACCAAGCTGAAGACAGCCGTTGAAGTGAGAAGATGGGTCGCGCGGTTCTTTCTCATATCCTCGTTCTCTCGGGTTTTTCTCCACGCTTCGCCCCTTCACTGTATGCACAATCACTCTCCTATTCTCATTGTATAACCCTTCACAAGCTTATAAATGTGGCATTTATCTTCTGATATTTATTTCAACCAGCAGGTCGTGTATTGGGCCGAGGTTCCTGAAGGCACCTGCCACTAATTTTCTTCGTTCTCGTCGTCCAATTATCCTCAGTGGCGCGTGCGTCCGGTGTTGTTCTAGTAGTGTATCTGTTCCAGAGACTTCTCCGACCTCTGTAAAGTAATCACAACTTAATTCTTCTAACAGTTACTGTTCACTAAGTCCAAAAATCTGTCGTTTTTGTATTTCTGGTTATACGTGCTCCTTTATACCATTGATCAATGTGATGGGGTTTCGCTATTGATATATTTCGACTCCTATACTGGAATAAGTATTTGGAATATGTGTATATTGTTTTCCTGGATGCTAACCACTTAGATTGCCAGTATAACATTACTTCATCAAGACTTTAAGAGTGTATTCTATAGTTATCTCAGTAGATTTTTGTTGTCTTTTACTTTACTTTTTCTTGGACTTGAAATGCACCTTTTCAAATTATGTTTATTTAACTTCTCTTTGACAGTAAACGCGTAGTGTCAGGAGTTCAACCTACTGGATCTATTCACCTTGGAAATTATCTTGGTGCCATAAAGAATTGGATTGGACTTCAGGTTGTTGATCTTCTTTCTTTATATGCTTGCAAAGTGAATAACCTCAAACCTAAACTTGGATTTAATTACTTTTTAAACTGGACTTCTGTATTCCATATAAGACTAAATAAATCATTTGGCATTAACTTTCAACTTTCATATATCTGACCTTTTACTCAGTTTCATTTTTCTGTCGAATCTAGCATACTTAGGCATTGAAAAGCCACTTCAAATCCACTACTACCCTGGCAAGTTTCAGTTCCTTTGGTATTGAAAATTAAGGCTGAAGGAAATGACTCATGCGATCCTTACATATTGGTTTCTACATATGTATAGAACAATAGCATGCCCAACTCAACCTGCTAAAAGCCAAATGTACTTCTGCTCATTACCCCACATGGCTGATATGGAGTTTTCTGGCCATTGAGAGACATGCTCATATTATATTTTGTGTTGTAGATCAGTGGTATCTCAAGTAAAAAGTTAAGATTATCGGTCAGAGTACTGCAATGGTGAAGGCCCTCCTGTTGAATTCCCAATTTAAGCTGTTGCGGGTTAGGATTGTGGAGATTGCTAATTAAGGACTCATTCTATTTCCTGGTTATTGGTCTTCCCTCTTCCCCTAGTTATAATGGGATGGTTGTCACTTAGGAAACAAGAGTACATTTTACTTATATATAAGAGTTAATTGACTTTAGCATGAAACACCAGTTGGTTGACTTGATTCATGGATTTACATGACTTGCTAATATATGATATTGCTTTAATTATGCAGAATACATATGATACATTTTACTTCATCGTGGACCTGCACGCGGTATCTCCATATTCCTTCTATTACATAAACTCATAAAGTTTTAGATGATGCTGTTGTTTTTCTCATTTGTAGTTTGAGCTACAGCTCTAGTTCATGTAAGTGCAGATTAGGTGGAAAATGTGTCCTAGAGTATCATTTATAGTAGATAGCAATTATGTCCTCAACAATTGTCTGTGATATTCTGAACTTCACAAATATTTTGATACGGTTGATTCATATTGATTAAAAGTGAGTTTTGTCTTTAGATGGATATTTTAAGTGCATTTAAATTCTTTTATATGGAGTATTACATTAAAAAATCGATATATTCAATGGTTTGCACTTTGTACGGGAGGATAACTCAAAAATGACAAAACTGCCCATCATGTGGCTTTGCCACTTAAATGAAATAGGATGTGTTCAGACCTTGTAATTATAATTTGAAATCCAATTAAGAGTCCCAAATAGACTTGTATAGGTCTCATGCGATGAAAGTGATGTAGGACAAGGAGAAGGAGGGAGATATAGAATAAAGGGAAAGATATAGAGAGAAAGTAAAAGGGAGGAGAAGAAGGGAGGGAGAGAGGCAGCTGATAATACCAAATGATTTATTAATGATCAATTAGAAAACTATTTAACCCGAATTACTAAGGGCTTTATCTAGAGTCCAACAGATAATTCTTAATAATTTAAAATAAAGATAATATTAAATTTTAATCCTAACAAAAAATAATTAAAACTCAACAAGAGGATAACTAATGATAATAAAGTCACAGATGAAACAAAGTAATTTAAATAGTAGTTCTTGTCCTAATCATGATAAAATATTATTTCTTATATTTATCTTTAATTCTATAATTTATAAATAATTAATAATAGTTTTCCTATTCTTTTCCTATTCTCTATTATTCTCTCTTGGTTAAAGAAAACTCGACCTTGAGTTTTGAAATGAAGAAGTATTAAAATAAGCCATCTTGAAACCTTAGGTAGGACAACACCACTACTTTAAGATATGATAGCCAAGATAGCTTTGGATTCAACAATACATTTGGAATGACAAACTCAATTGGGTGAAGCAACTAGACTGGTTGAATCTGAACACAATATTTTGCAACTTATAGTTGAAGTTCAGACTATTGGTCAGAATTAATTTCTTTACATTCCAAATTTACTTCCAACTATTATTCAAACTTATCATGTAACCATCATTATCAATGTCTAATGGGCAATTAGGAGGTTCCTCAATGATAATATCAGACTTGGTTGAGATAGTTTTCTTTAATGCTTTGGACTCTTGAAAATATTCTTTTTCTACCTTTAGTTCTTCAAAGTTTTTGCAAGTAATTCGTATACAAAGTTGACTAATCGCACTCCTAAGTTTATCAAAATGATAGTCTACATTTTTTTTTAAAGTTGTTCAGACTAGTTTGGATAATTTGAATATTTTGTTCCATTGTAGATCTTAGCATAGCAATTTAGAAAGCCAAAATTAGGGATATTACCCCCATAATACTCTAAAATAATGAATTTTGCAATCTCAGGTTGAAAGGGATGAAAAAATGACTGGAAAAATGAAGAAAAACAAAGCTTTTAGTGTCTTGCACGTGCAGCGTGTGAGGCCCATGTGCAAAGGACTTTGCTGGCGCGTCACAGTGGCCCTTGATGATGAGCTTGGGTGATTTGGCTAGATTCCTCCTTCCAATTTTGATGGTGTGATCGGTTGCTTATTCCAATAGTTAGAGGTGCAAGATCTAGTGTAGGACAATTGTGGGTTTAGTTTCTAATGATTTTGATGATAATTTTTTTTTTTGGATGGTTGGTCCATTATATAGTAGCATGACGGGTAAATAAAGAGAGATTTAAAACATAGAATTCAAGCAGGGTAGATAAAGTGGAGGAGTGCTTTGGACGTTATTTTTGATAAAAGAGTATCATTCAAATTTAAAGATAAGTTTTATTGCACTGGTATAAGACCTGCAATCTTGTATGGGATTGAGTATTGGGCAACAAAAAGTTAACAAGAGAATAAGTTCAATAGTGCAAAAATGAGAATGTTGAGTTGGATGAGTAGACACATTAGATAAGATAGAATTATAAATTAATGCATTAGAGAGAAAGTGAAGGTTGCACCTATTATGAGAAAGATGGTAGAATCACATCTTAATGGTTTGGACATGTGTGGAGAAGACCTATAAAAGTCTTAGTAAAGAGAGTGAATCAGATGGGGAGTATTCTAATAGTGAAAAGTAAAGGGAGATTGAAAAATCTATAGGAGAAAACATTAAGAAGGATTTAAAGTTAAATGACTTGTCTATAAATATGATTTACGATAGGACTTTATGGTGTCAATTGATCCATATAGCCGACCTCACCTATTGAGAAAAGGCTTGGTCGTTGTTGTTGTTGTTGTTGTTGTTGTTTTTTAGGTGGTTGAATGTAGCAAGGGAAGTGGTTTGGAATTGCAACCTGGCTTTGATACCAAATTGATGTAGGACAAGAGGAGAAGGAGGGAGATACAGAATAAAAGGGGAGATGTAGAGAGAGTAAAAGGGAGGAGAAGGGAGGGAGAGAGGCAATTGATGATACCAAATGATTTTATTAATGATCAATCAAAAAATCGCTTAATCCTAATTGCTAAGGGCTTTATATAGAGCTTAATAGATAACTCTTAATAATTTAAGATAAAGTTAATATTGAATTCTAATCCTAATAAAACATAATTAAAATATCAAATCCTAACAAAATGATAATTATTAAAACTTAATAAAAAGATAACTAAATATAACAAAGTAAATAATGAGACAAAGTAATATAAATATTAGTTCTTATCCTAATTATAATAAAATATTATTTCTTATATTTATCTTTAATCCATAATTTACAAATAATTAATAATAGTTTTCTTATTCTTATCCTATTCTCTATTAGAAAGGTTGGATTAACTTCTACTCAAGTTACAAAAAAAGGAGTGAGCCTTTTTGTATTTACAAATTTTTGAGGCAGGATGAGTTTTTGAACTTCCTCTTACATTTTTTAATGTCATTCTGGAATATGGACTATGGACCTGCTCTTTGCAGCTTGCATGCACATTTAGAGTATAGCCAAATAGGTGGGACATTATTTGATATATTATCTAATGGAAAAGAGGATCTTGAAATTGATGATTTTTACTTTATCTGTCTGTGCTGCTTCTGAGCTTTTAGTCAATTTTGTATTACCCCAACATTGGACTTGACATTGTATCTTTTGCTATTCAGCCCATGGAAATTCATAATTGAAGCCAATTATATTGGTTAGTGGGGTGGAACATGAAACTAATCTCTTACTTGTCAGATGTAATAAATTACTAATTATAGCCGGTTTCCTGTTTTCTTGTTTCTGAATGATACAGATCACCTTACCATATGACGCACAACAATTATCTACAGCAACAAGAGAAACAGCAGCCATTTATCTGGCATGTGGCATTGATACTTCAAAGGTATTTAACAATCTTTTCTGTTCTTTACAACCTTTTTGGAAATGTGCATTTTGCTAGAAATATCAGGACAATTGTGGATAGCTGGATCTCATTTGTTATGCAGGCATCTGTATTTGTACAATCCCATGTTCGTGCACATGTAGAATTGATGTGGCTGCTAAGTTCTGCCACACCAATTGGTTGGCTGTACAGAATGATTCAGTTTAAAGAGAAATCCCGCAAGGAGGTGGGTGCCTAGCTGTATGAATTCCCTATTTTCATTTTTAATTTCCTTCTTCTAATTCATTCAATTTTTAATTTTGCGACTAAACTTAGGTACAGTTTCTTATATGTTTGTTATCAGATTATTCAATTAAGTTATGACAAGTGTATGACTTTCTAATAATAACATGACAAGTATATAGTTTAATTGGGGAACCATATACTTGTTTGCAAAAACTATACATTTGTTATGTTATTATTGAAAAACCATATACTTCTTATGTTTTAATTGGAAAACTTGATAGTAAAGATATAAAGAATTACATATAAGTTTTTTTTTTTCCTAATTTTTTTACTTTTGATTTCCTAGTGACAATAACTTCCCTTCCTCATGGAAGTCTAGTCAAAGTCAGAGTAGTACTCAGCAAGAACATTGATTTTCTTATGAAGTTATATGTGATTTTCACTTTGGACAGACTTCACCTTTAAAAAAATAATAATAATAAATAAACTTGCTTGCGATAGTCCAGAGCACTTAATTCTAGGAACAACAAAAATAAATTTTCATATCTTTTTTGTAAGTAAGGTGAAAAGCTGAACCTATTCATAAACTGGAAAAGGAAAATTGGAAAGAAAATTTTGCTTTGGATTCAAGAACATGAGTATGTCCCACAGTTTTTTGGGCTTTGACAGTTCTTCAGTGCTCAATTTGAAAGCCCTTGCATGAAAAAAAAAAAAAAGAGTTTCCTTTCTTACTGCTCTTAGTGTGATGGAAGGCAACAGTTTCTGTTTGGATGTCAAGGCCATGAGATTTTGAGAATATGTGGACCACTTTCTACAACAACGACATGGGAAAATATGTGGATTATGTTTTTTCTATACTAATTATGTTAGGGTTAATAATTTGTAGTTTGTATTTAGCCTTTGCAATTTCTTTAGTGGATCTTTCTTTGTTCCTTAGTTCTTTTTACGCAGTTTCAAATCTTTCTACTGATCCATGAACCTGTATTTCTTTGGGGATTGCACTTGTAGGGAGATGAAAATGTTGGAGTTGCTCTTTTGACTTATCCTGTTCTAATGGCTTCTGATATTCTTCTATATCAGGTGGTTTCCAATGCTTTGCCTTTCTAGGCCTTTTTCTCTAATATGACTGTCTGGATGTTTGGAAATTTATTCTTCATTTTTATGGAGCTATGAATGAAAGTTTAAATACCAAGTAAATGTACCTGTGATACTTATTAGTGACTTTAACTTTTCCTACTTAATTTCTGCTACTTCTAGTGTTTTTAAGGTTTTATTTGGAAATGCATTTTAATGGTAGATTGATATTACCTTGAATATGGACAATTCTTATGAATTGCAGCTTGCTTTTGCAGTCAGACTTTGTCCCTGTTGGTGAAGATCAAAAGCAGCATTTGGAATTGACCCGTGAATTAGCTGAACGTGTTAATTATTTATATGGAGGAAGGAAGTGGAAGAAGTTAGGCGGGTAAGAGATATTATCTTTTAAACTGGACATAAAAGGCACCCTGTGACTTGTTGGAATGACCCTTCTTATTTTGGTGACAGCCGAGGTGGTGCCATATTTAAGGTAAGTGATATTCACTCATTAACAAGTGCTAATGAATCATATCGGAATATATCCTTTCTGACTGTGCTTTCTAAGGTGTAGGTTCCAGAGCCCCTTGTACCTCCGACTGGAGCCCGAATTATGTCACTAACTGATGGTCTTTCCAAGGTTTTTTCTTTTTTCTTCCCCATTATATGAGCATATCTGTATCTGGTTCAGTAAAGTGTATTTGTCAGTTCTCTTGTTCTATTATTAACTTCTGAAAATTCAGTTGGTATGTGAGATATATCTGATTTACCATCAAAGTAGGCAGAATAATATAGGATATCGATTAAAAATTTAGTACAGGGTTGCCAGTACTGACATATTTCTTTTTGGGATTGAACTTCCCAAGTTTCTAGAACAAAATTTATGATATTTAGATAAATTATATAAACATGTTTTATGAACATTCTTTTTAATGCTATTCGTTGTCCCCCTTATGTGATTATGCGAAGCCACATTCACAGCTACTTATCCCCTCCTGTGCCCCACTGCCTTATAGAAAAGGAAAATAAAATCTCTATAATTATACATTTTCTTAAAACTATGAAGTAAAAGAGCCAACGATTCTCAGATGCAAATTTCTTCCCAATTGATTAAAATGAGTGAAAAGCTAGATACACTACTAAAATTTAAACCTATATAGTTGCTCTGAATTCTGACATTTGTTGTGGGTCCAACTTTATAGATGTCAAAGTCTGCACCTTCTGATCAATCCAGAATCAATCTTCTTGATCCAAAAGATGTAAGTATGAATGCATTTTCACTTGTCTCATTGCTTTCTACATAGGCCTTACTGCATAATGTAAGATTTATAGTTCTTTTTTTAACTCTTTTATTTCATTATTTGTGGGACATGCCATATCAGCAAATCTTGTATTTCATCATGAGTGCTGCTTTCCCCTAGCATTCATTTCAACCATGAATGAGATTGTCAAATTTACATGGTATAAGTTGGTATTTATAATTTTTTTATAATCATTTTAATGGATAACATGGATGTGATTTGCTGTTGGTGAGTATATATTTTCCCATTATAACATTTTATCTTGCAGTAGCATTTGATAAGTAATTCCATTCATGGGATGAAATGTTTATGTTCCATTTGCTGCAATAAACATAAAATCAGATTATATTCTATCTTCAACTTTGTCAAAATCTTTAAATGCAGGAAAATGACGTATCCCATGGGTGGTAATTCTATTCTGATTTCTTTATCAATGCTTTTCATAAGTATCTGACAAAAACATAATTTGCATATGCTTCCTGTGTTGAAAATTGAATTGTTAGTCTCCCTAGTTGGCTCGAAGTTGTAGGCTGGGTAGAATTGAGATAGGTTTAATTTTAAATTTATTAAAAATAAAGAGAACAAGTTTCATAGAGTGCAGTTACGTTTGGAATTACAGAGGGCATCTACCTTTTCTTTTAATAATTGTGGTGTCTTATTAGATTTAATTCATGGTGTTATTAGAGTCTTAGGGGAAGTTTGCTCATTTGGACTTTGGAGACAGGTGCTTTAGCTTGAAGGTTGACCTGATTCCTAGGAGTTATTAATTGATTTACATCTGGGCAGCATGGGTATTAACACAAACACAATGATGTGGCAAAGTTTGAAGTGTCTAGATGCTATTTGAAGTGTTGTGTTGCCTAATATGAGTGTCAGACACAGACATGGCCTCTTTTTGAAGTGTTCTTGCTCAATAGATTCACATAATAGAATTAGGCACACTCACAGGCATTTTCAGTTTTGCAATGCTTCCTTTATTGCCCATACTGAAGCTTATCTGGGCTATTAAAATATAACTATGAATATAATCTACCTAATTTAGCTGTTGATTTTCCTCTCATTCCACTTGCTCTGAGTTAGCTTCTTTTGTTTTGTAGCTGATAGCAAACAAGATAAAACGTTGTAAAACTGATGCATTTCCCGGGTAAGTGTTTTCGTTGTCTTATTTGCAATATTATGATATGATGATCTTGGTACTTGGAGGTTCTGTCTCTAAAATGCCTTTTTTTTTTTTTTTGGGTTCTTTTCCTTTTTTCATAAATCTTTGTTAATCTATTGTCCAGCTAGCTCTAAAGTTATTGTTTGTGGACTTTGTGGTGAACCTTACAGCTTAGAATTTGACAATCCTGAAAGGCCTGAATGTAACAATCTTCTTTCCATATACCAGCTCATTGCAGACAAGACAAAAGAGGTAACAAAAATGCATTTCATTTTAAAAATGGTTTTTGCACTATGCTTGTTCTGTTGTTAGACTCTCGTCAGTGATTCTGGAATCTGCTTAGTCATTCAGTCATCTATTCTGCCTTCCTTATACAATCTTCTGGCATTTGGCTTTATTAATGAACACTTGATAATATGTTATCTGTTAGTATTACGTATGTTATTATCCAGACGAAAAGTCTTGATAATTGAAGCTACATCAGTAATTGCGGTTTGGCAAATCGGTCTAAATCCTGTCCTACTTTATTCCAGTGTAAAAGGGAAAAAGAAGGAAAGAAAGGGAAGCAAGGCGGAAAGAAAGAAAATTTTCTAGGGCAAAACCTCTAGAGATAAAAAAGATAAAGGAAGGTAAAAAAGGATCCCAGTACAGCCAGAAAGCAAATGATCTTTCGGGAAAAACAATAGAAGACTTATTTTGAATGGATTAAAGTATTATTTCCTTACTACTGGCTTTAGACTTATTGGACAGAGTATAAATTAATAAGAACGAATCCTAGTTATTAAACACGAGTCTATTTGGACCAAAATATCTTAACAAGAAAAATAGGACATATATAAAACTAAATAAAGTTTTGATATTATGGCATACACTTGAAGATTGTTTAAACATCTAAAACATATTGGTGCCAAATTAGAAGAATTCCTGGGCACTAGCTTGTAATAGGTTCTCTCTGTCTTTAGATATCTTATGGGATAGAATACCTATTGTAGCCTGTCTTTGGTGTTTGGCTCACGGTTTTTTAATAGAGTCAGTTTGTTAGATATGCAGAGGGATTGGCAGCTTTGCTGCATGTTTTATCCGTTATTCTTTTTTGTTCTTGTTCTGGTTCTAGTACTCTACTCTAGGATGGTACTTCATTCTCCTTTTATTTATTTTCTCTTCCTTCTTGATGAAATTTCTTCTTTGATCAAGGAAAAGAAAAAGGGTTCTTTCTACCATGGCTATTAATGATCAGGTGTTTACTTAAGGAATTTCCATTTTAGAAGTGTCATTTTAATGTAAATTTCCCAATCAAAAAATAATTTTTGGCTTTCAAACAATGAGTTATTTTTGTGGTAATTATTTTTATATGCAGGAAGTTGTGCAAGAGTGCCACAATATGAACTGGGGCACTTTCAAAGCTCTTTTAACCGATGCCTTGATTGATCATCTGCATCCCATTCAGGTTTTAACTTTTTAATGATGTCAAAATTCTATGATCCAGCATTGATGAATAATGATTGTATAATCTGTACTGGTTAAGATTCTTGTTCTCTATCTTTTTATTGCCAGGAACCACCTTATATCTTTGATCCTCCAAACTTCAAATCACTGGTTTTTTTTTTGGGGGGTTACAAAATCACTAAATATTTGTTGACATAGTGTTGTAAGGAAAAGTCAGTCATTCTTATGTGAGTTTTCGTAATTAGGAATTCAGATAACAGCTTGCATGAGATTTTTCTAATTGCATTTTTCATTTCTTCCTTTCGTTAATTTGTTTTGAATTGTGCTTATGCATGAGAGTTTAACTGCTTTTAGTAGGTACTTGATAAATATGTTATTATTACTCTATCATCCCTTGTCCTGGCACTTCTGCATGGGCTTTGTTGAGATGAAAGGCTATTGTGCATCAACTATCGATTTCCATCCCACCCTATTGAGATTATTAATTGGCAAATACATGTTGATAGTCTCTCAAAACTAGATATTTTGAGTGGCACTGGAGTTGGACTGTGGCATCAACTTGATGTCTAAATCTATAATTTATGACTCGGATAGGATTTGGAATCATGGTCTCCTTAAGACTAAGATACAAATCATAAACTGAAAAAAGGAAGTTATGGATATGGATAAATTATCTCTTCTTTTCTTACTTTTATTCAAACGCTACATGTAAATATGTAGTATGACTATTGATAGTATTTTTTTAAAAATTCAATATAAAATAGGGAATTGACAGCAGACGAGTGCATGGCAAGACCCTAGTTCATTTAATTCTTTTAACTTATTATTTTTATGGCGGCTTCTAATCATCCAAGGTTAAATTTCTTTCCTAACTATTGAATTTCTTGACTTCCTAACCTCTTTCCACTATTTTTCTAAAGAGGTTTTATTACTCCGGTGCCAGGTTGAACAACTCAAATGGGTCAAACAAGTCTATATGATCTAAACACACCCTGTCCTTAAAAATGGGTACATAGGGTGATCGGCCCTGAAAGGGGGCTGGACAGTGATACACTATAGTCTGAACTTGGCTGGTTCTTGAAATGTTACATGGTGCTTTACTTGAGTTGTCAATTTGTAAACATTGATATTTGTTTGTAAATTTTGATCTTGCTGTATCAAATTTGCATACTTGCATGGCTATGTTTGTAGTTACTTGATTTTCACCGTGTTGCTGATATGGCCATCAAGTCTTGCTTTAATACCGCTTTTTGCTTTGAAGGATTTGTCTTTGTAGGTCCATCTGCGTTCCTTTATTTGTGCTCATATGGTTTTACTATGGCCCTCTCTACTTTTTGAATATAATTTTGTTTTGCTGTCAAAGTTTGTCAGTTTTTCCGATATTGTTCTTAGCGAGTATCAGGTACCCATCATCAAACTTTTTTTAAAACTTTGGCAGGTTCGTTACAAGGATATAATATCTGATTCAGGTTATTTAGATGAAGTTTTGGCAGAAGGTGCTAGAAAAGCTTCTGATATAGCAGATGCTACACTCCATAATGTTTACCTGGCAATGGGATTTTTGAGGAGAAAATCATAGTTGATGCTTGGGAATAAATGAAAAGATTAGTGAGACAGCAACTTGAAGCTAACTTTTGGATGATCCACCAGTGTCCGCGCAGTTTTGGAGTACACTGCTGAGCATATATGCTACTGGAAAGATTATTTGATGTTAAGGTCCCATAAGTTCTTGATGGAAAGGGCTTTATATCTCCTGACCAGACAGGTTAATTTTTATATTCTGTGTTCTCAATGAATTTGGTTGTCACCTTCATGTTTTTCAAACTTTTCCATCATTATTTGTACTTATAATTAATTCATAAAAAATTAGTGATCTTGCCGTTATATCCGACTGAGTCACTCTCAGCATGCCTCTTGTTATTTCTGTGTACACTAATTTTGAGTAATGGTGGAACATCAGCTTTATTATATATCTTAGAACTTATTAATCGGGTCCTCATTATTTATTATCCTTGTTGACCTTATTGAATATCTTACTGCATGTGTGCTTATTTTGTCCCTAAGCAAATTAATTTTCCCTACCTCTTGTTCTTCAATATATTGTTAGCGAGACAAACATTGACTGAAAAATAATCGTTAAACACATCAACGCCATAAGGCAGTTGATAATACCGTAAATAAATCGTTGCCAGATCAATTCGTCGAAAAATCGCTCATCTTTCTTTGCATTTTACTTACTTCCTTATTTTTTATTTGTATTTTTGGTAATTTCGTTTTCTTTTTGAATTACGATGCTACTACATCATGGTTTCTTGCCGTGGAAATGGAAACTCGAGACATTTGTTTCTTTGAAGTTTGCCTTTATTGAGATGCTAAACTAACATGCTTATCAGCATCAGAGACTATGACTGAAAGATGGAATATTATGGCCTCCAATCAGATATACATTTCATGTATATTCTCGTCCAAAAGTCTCATGACACAGCACAGAATTAGTTCCTTTATAAATGAAGAGATGTGATAGAGCATCTGCAAAAAATATGGGAAATGGCATTGCAAAATCTCTTTGCCTGCTTTTCCCTACTTGCCCTTGGATATGTAAATAAAGAATAAAGGATGTATATCTTATCATATGAGCTGAGCAACGCGGGTAGAGAGGTCAATGGAACAAGACATGTTGATGTGGGGGACCACCATTGGCTGATGTAAAGTAAGATTCTCACTCCGTCATACTTATCATTGAATAGAATCTTGAACTTCCTATCTTGTTTCCTTGGGTTTGCTTTGTAGCTTCTGTTATGGGTCACTGCTCTGGAATGCTTCTTGCTTCTAAAAGGGCTTCAGGATTCAGGAACAAATGTTTGTTAGATATCTTATTGCTTAAATTTCTTATGTTGTATAAACTCGACATGGCCATTGTCTAAGAGTCTTCGCTCAAGAAATGTTTTCTTTGGACACAAGAGTCAGGGATCCTAATGCGCGAGATTTTGTTTCTTATCCTTGTCTTATTTTTTTTTTTTTCGCTTTCTATTTTCAAGGCTTTGTGCCTTAGAAAAACTCAGATAAAGACATTTCTTTTAAGATGACTTTAATAAATAAATTCTTTCTTATCTTTTTCTGTTCTTTTTTTCTCTTTCTCTTTCTACTTTTAAGGCTTTGTGCCTTTAAAAAAACTCAGATAAAGGCATTTCTTTTACGTTGACTTTAATAGATAAATTCCTATTAAAGCAACAGATAAGCATATTGAGTTTCAAAGCAGTCTATTCATCGGGTTCAGTTGAATGGTTATACCTTTGATTAGAATTCTACCAATTATCCTTCTTGCTTTAAGAATTGTAAATTTTATAAATGGGAAAGCCTAGAAATGCGAATTTGAGTCCTAGTTTCTGAAACAAAGTGAAGCGGATACTTGCATTCTATCACGCACATAGTCAACTTTTTTTAAAAAAAAGTGCAAGTGATGGCACAAAAATTTAAATTTAATTTTTTTTAACAAATTATGCAAATTTCTTACTAGCTCACGCAACTCAAGCATTCCTTCTTGTTGTTTAAAATCCAAGCACCCGAATATTAACCTTTCAATACCTGATTACAGTGGCTTCTGTGATCAAAATGGTTTTGTTGTTTATTTAAAAGGTGTCTATTTTGGGGATCTAAGTTTTTTTAAAATGTAGGGTTTTTAAAATATAAACTAAGTGCATTTTAAAAGGTATTTATCAATAAAATTTATAATTTAGATTTTACATTTACCATCACTAATAAATTATTAAATGATATTTGCTAGTTGTATAATTTAATTTTAAAAATATTTTTTTAAAAAAAAATTATTACTTGGATTTTAAACTACGGGAGTAGCCTGTCGGACTTCTATATATATCACCATACTTTAATATATATATATATATATATATATATATATATGTATATGTATTTACACATATATAAGTCAATTTAAACTAACATAAGGACATAAATCAATAATGGAAGTTGTTTTCAAGAGAGAAAAAAACAAAAAACAAATGGGAAGAATGAATAATAGTAGCTTGACAATGTTCTATGGATTTATTTTTTTAAGTGAATGTCATTTATACAATACTTTAAGGCGTTTGGTATTATAATTTTAATTTTGTCATCTCACATATTATGATATTTTAAGTATTACAAATGAATAAGAGTGTTTAATGTGTTATGTGATAATATGGTGGCATCTAAAATAACTCTACAAGAGAAAAAAAAAGTGTGTATATAAATAAATAAATAAATAAATAAATAAATAAATAAATATATATATATATATCTCAATTTAAATTAGTATAAGGACATATATCAATAAAGAAAAGTTGCTTTCAAGAGAGGAAAAAAAAAACAAAAAACAAATGGGAAGAATGAATAATAGTTAGTTAACAATATTCTATGGATTTTTATCAGAATGTGATAGGTATATTATAATCTTAATTTATTATCTCACATATTATGATATTTTGAATATTATAAATAAAAATGATAATATAGTATAATGTTATGTAATAATAAGGCGACATCTAAGTTAACACTATTACAAGAAAAAAAATTATCTTATGGCAGTCAAAATATTTTGTTATTTGTATCAGTTGGTTAATTTTTTTTTATGTTACTAATTTCACCCTTGTCTTTTTTTATGGTAATTAATTTCACAACAAATTTTATTTTTATAAAAAATTAGAAGCATATAAATATAATACACAATTTTTGAAAAAATAACACTGTATTTTATTTTATTTTTTATACAGATAAAGGGTAGTAAATTACACATGAATTTTTTAATTACATTTCTATTCACAAATACTAAAAAATTATTATAATTCTATAAGATGTATTTTATTTAAATTTGAAAGAGTATTTTTAAAAATTCAATGAATAAATAGTATTGATTATAACATATACAACTAAACCTAAATATTTCACTTATTTTATATGCAAAATTTCACGAGTTATCTTATCAAATATAGATATAAATATTATAATATCTTATACTTTAATATACATGATATGATAATAAAATATATAAAAGAAAATAGCACACCAAATCACAGTTGTACAAGACTGTTACATCTAAATTTGAACTGAAATAGCTCCAAAAATTTATACACTAATACAATTGTAAGTCTCATATGGGGCCATAATGTTTATAAATTGTAAATAATACAATTTGTATATTAAATTACATGTCACTATATTTTTTCAACGCTTTTTTAAAATTTGAATAATGAGATAGTGGCACGGGGCCCACCTAGTTATGTAAAAAGTAATATTCCAGATATATTGTCTCTTTTTCATACTATTTTCGTTTAAACATTTCAAAAAGACTTCGACCCTGAAAAAGAAAATAAGCATCACATGACGTGAAACTATAAATACTGCTAGTCGTATCACATGAAGCTCTAAGCCCTTAACCTTTGCTTCTCCTTCATTTCTTGCTCAATTTCTTTCGTATTTCCTAAATGGAAAAGGTTCAGCTGCAACAACAGGCTGCCTTCATGCGAAGGTCACTCTTTGATGAGGTAATTTATTTTGGTTTTTTTTAAATAATTATACAATCTAATATAAAAGCATGCATTGAAAGAGTGTCACGTGCATTTGGTAAACTTATTAGTAAATAGTAGGGCTTGGATGATCCTTTCCTCTAATATTCAAATTAAACTCCTTTTAATTAGGACTGTGTAATTGTTCTAATTTCCCAAGCATCAAATGGTCGTTGACTAAAGCAAGTATCTTAGGCAATACTCTACGGTGTATGCCTCAATTTCAGAAACATATGTGAGCCACCCCTTTTGACCTCAACTGACACTTGACATTATGCATACCTTTAAATTTGCTAAAAGAAACTGGGCAATTGAAAGATTCCTCCTGCTCCAGATAATACAATTTACAGCTTTCCCAGCAAAAAGAAGAGCGAAAATAAATAGAAAACTATCATAAACTAAGATTAATAAAGAAAGTGATTTTCTTTCTTTAGCAATGGCGAAACTAGTTTGGTTCATGTTACTGTAGGGGTACCTTGACGAACAGTTTGTTCAGCTGGAGGAATTGCAGGACGAATCTAATCCCAATTTTGTGGAGGAAATTGTTACATTATTTTACAACGACTCGGCAAGAATGATCACCAAAATAGAACAGGCATTGTAAGTGGGAAATCTCTCATTCTGAATGATTCTGTAATGAAGACTACATATATATATATATATATATAGCTAGACTTTTCCTAGTTCTTGTACTAACTCTGGTGTCGAACACAGGAAGAGTAGGCCAGTGGATTTCGACAAGCTGGATGATTACATGTATCAATTCAAGGGTAGCAGCTCTGGGTATAAATCTTCCTTTTAACAAATTATTCTAATTGTTTTTTTTTATTGGGGGATAAGTTCGTTCGTTTTGATAAAATCTGAAACCTTGAGGAATTACTCATGGTGAAATCACATAATTATTTGTCTCATCACAACTGCTTGAGATTCTTAATTAATATATTGACAGCATCGGAGCTAAGAAGGTGAAAATTGAATGCACCAGATTCCTTGAAGGTTGCACAGCCAGAGACTCTGAAGGGTATATCATAGTTTTTATACCGGCCTGCTGCTTTATAGCCAAACATGAACTATTTTTTATCTCTCATTTCATAAAAAAATAGAAAAGAAGATATGGATGTTTGAAGTCTTAATTTGTGAGAATATACTTTTTCAGATGCGTTAGGACTTTCCGACGAGTAAAGCATGAGTATAAGACTTTGAAGAAGCAGCTTGAAACATATTTTCAGGTATCAATATTGCACTGCCTTTCTGCCTTCTGACGTGCAGTTTTGCCCTCCTCCATATCCTCTTATATCTCACATTTTGAAATGAATTTTATTTTATTTTTTCGTGAAAGTTTTTCGATCAAATTGACTATTTGCTTCGTTTTCGTCTTTATGTCATTGTCATTTCAGTTAGCAAGGGAAGCTGCACAAATGTAATGATACTCTCAACACGTATTGGGTGCCAAAATCCTATTCAAGGTTGTTCCTGCACCTGAATATAGGATTTTTCAAAGCAGCGCTGCGTTATATATATATATATATATATATATATATATATATATTATCACCTAACGTCGGAAAGTCACTTGGGATCAAGTGCCTCAATAATTTATGCTTTTTTTTTGCTTGGGTGTAACGAGTAGAATGTTAAAAACCTAAAACCTCCTCTCTCTTCGTATATTTAAATAAGATGAAGATAATGTCTAACAAACAGTGTTGAAGCAGAGGGGTGATCATCTGTATCTACTAAACGCTAGTGAACAAACAGCCATGTTCAATGTTTTCTCGTTGTTGTTTCTTTTTTTCTTTTTCTTTAATCAAAGGCAACTAATTCCTTTTATATACAGCTAAGGCTAGAAAAGAACAATTTTCTTTTTGGTCAAGTTATCCTTTGACTTAAAAAGTAGAATAAAATACATTTTTCAAAAAAGTATATTCTGGACCTTTATTGTTTTCAAAATATTATATGATTCTCCCCATACTTGATGTATATTATAAAAATGTCTTTTATTATTTACTTTCTTTTAAAGAATTTAAATTTTATACACAAAACGTGTTCCCTCCCAAGCATAAAATTACTTAATTGTTTTTACTATTATATCAAAAATAAAATTATAATCTTATTCTGGAGTTTGACATTATAGTTATGCACTTTTTTGACTAGACATTTTAATAAGCAAGTAACATGTCTTGTACATACATAAACACAGCAAATAATGAGAGTCAAAGGTAATAACGTCTTAGGAATTGAGAGAGAATAAATGCGCTTTTATGTTTTGGAAGGAATGTATTTTATATAAAAAAAAAATTGATTTCATTAACAAAAAATAATAGTAAGAAAGTTTTTGTAATATATATATATATATATATAATGTCAAAAGATTCAAATGATTATTTTTAAAATCAAACAAATAGTAAATGAATTTTAGTCAAGTTTTAAAAAAGATTAATATAATTTTACACTGATAAAAATTATGATTCTCCGAAATTAATAGGGTTGGTACAATTTGCGGTCAAGTTTTGTTTTCAGGTCAAGTTGAAGAGCCCATGAAAGAGGCCTAAAGAAATAAAAAAAGCTCATCAAACGGGCCAACCCAGAAGAAGCTAGGCCCATAAAAAAACATAGCAAGTGTGGAATGAAAAATAAAAAATGAATTGGAACCCCCTGGAAACTGAATACCGCTGAACTCGATCCTTGTTTTCATCTTATCTTTTCAAATTTATAACGCAGATTTGACTAAGCGATAGCATTTGTAGGAGGTCCAGTGGGCTGGGGCCCACCCGTCTTGCATGCCATGAGAGACCGCCACCCTCTTACGACACCACTACGTCACCTCACCAAAATTTTACGCCTTTATTTTATAAATTAAAATTTACAATCATATAATTAAAAAAAGAAAATTAAAAAATTAAAATATAAATAAGACTTAATTTTTTAATCTTTTTCTAATTACATTATAAATAATTAATTTATAATTGTAAAAACTTCAGACTCTTTATTTTTGTATGAATTGAATCTAGATCATATCTTGATCATTAGGTGTATTTTTGCGCTTCATGGATCCAATATTCTTCTCCTCTGTATTTATCACACATGTTTTACCTTGAAGTAACATGATTCCACTCCAATCAATATCAATATATTATAATAAAACCTTTGTGAAGTGCAAACAATGCAACTTTTATAATTGTGTGTGGGACATTGTTGATATTCATACACAAATAGTATTTTTTTGTATGCTTATTGTTCACTCTTTTTTTTTTAATTTTTTTTATGGAGTCCATATATATTTTTTAAATTTTTTTGACATCTTGCAAAAAAAGAAACTAGTTATGTGTATTTTTCTTCTATCTTATATATTTCACATGGTGCTATTTATTTATGAAACTCAGCAACTCCTAGGTTTGACTTTTAAGACAATGCTAAATGCAACATAGATGCACGAGTCGCATTTATGCCAATTCTCGTATCCACATGGTAACAAATTTACGATAATAATTATATATATAAAGAAATAGTTACAAAATCACCTTCAATCAAATTAATAATAAGATTAAAGAGTAATAATATTATCAACATAAAAATACTATAAACTCTAATTATGATATAATAATTATTAGATATTATTAAATAAAATAATATTTTATTTTAATTAGACTTGTTTTTGTAATTATACTTATAATGAAATATAATCTTATATTAAATAATTTGCATTATAACTAGTATATATAGTATTCTTGAATTTATAATATCATTGCTCAAAATTAAAATAATTTATTTTCTTTTTGGTTAGAAATAAAGAACCTGTAAACCACTCAAACTACTTATGAATATATAAAAATTGGCAGTTATGATGTGTAAAAATCATTTTTCATACTTTTTGTATCAACAAAATTTAAACGTTAAAAATAATTAATTAGAATAAATCACATCTTTCACTATTTTCATACATTTGCCTGCATGTTTACTATAAGATAATATGTCGACATAAAGCAATCATAATATAAGAACTAAGGATATATTTGGTTAAAAGATGTAACAGTAAATGTAATATAAAATATTGATAAATAAGAATAGGTGAGATAAAAAATAGTTATTTTATTTTTATTTTTTAAAAAGTGATTTGATAGATATAATAATAAATATAAAAGTATAATAGATATTATATAAGTTGTATAAAGAGAACGCAAATCAAACGGAGCCTAAGTTGCATTATAAAGGGGTTTACAAGGTGAGAGTAAAGAGACTGCTTTAATTAATATTAAAATGAATATGAATCCTTTAAAATTAAAAATGAGTTAAATGTCTTTGAAATAAGAGAGCAATAAAAAGTAAAAAGAGAGTAGATAAAAATTAACAAATAAATAAATTATGTATATATATATATATATATTTTACTGTTATATCATTCTTTTTTAAATTTTCAAAGTATTTTTCTAACATCTTATTTTAGGATGAATAATGCATTTTTGATAGTTAGAAATGTGCTATTCTAACTATGCAATGCATAGTTAAAGTATTCTAACTATACAGGGCATAAGTTAAAGTTTAACTGCTTTATATCTTATCACTTACAACATATTTGTTGAGAGATGACAAAATGATAGAAAATAAAAAATTAGATAAAATATTTATTTTATTTTTAAAATAATTCTTTAATATTAATTATTATTTAATTATTAAAAATAAAAATATTAAAATTATTTTTATTTATAAAAATATTTATTTTATTTTAATTTATTTTTATATTTAACATTTTGAATACCAAACATATTATATTTAGTGTTTTTCAAAGCATATATCACAATTCCATCATTCATTTATTCGTTTTATGATTGATTGGACATCTTTATTTATCACTAATATTGTACGTGTTCGCATGTGAGAGTGTGTGTGTGTCTGTGCGTCAGAGAGAGAAAGAGATGGATATAGAAAAGGTACATGGAGGTGGAATCTGGTGCAAGTTATTATCTCAGGACAACATTAACTAATGCAGAATTTATCGTTGTTGACGATGACCGACCCAAGAAAATCGATCTACTTTCTATCTCTTTTTCTTAATCTAATTCATTTTTGTTGTTTCATATATATATATATATATATATATGCATGCATGTTTTTCATTTTTTTTTCTTCTATCTTCCTCTTAGCTATAACACCATTTTAAAAATTATATGAATTCAAACCCAAAACAATATATTAAGTAGTAAATATTAGATTAAAAACATGGGATTCGCTCATTTTAGTTTGTCTATGGTGAGCGAGTATGTAGGAGACAAGAACCCTTGGACTTGGACCATTGCATTTAATGGATTACACGTGACTTATTAGCTTAGTTTTTGTTCAGAACTCTATTTTTTCTGGTCGGAAAAACACAAATATCGCAAGGTTCAGTTTCACCTATGCGTACAACTGAATTTCACTACATTATTAATTATGCATTTTTTGAACCAAAAAATATGCATTTATGATACATCTAGATATCATTAATCAATGTAGCCATATTATGTTACCATTAACAATACTTGAAAAATTAACAGATAAATTAATATGTATGTTCATTAATTTTATTTAAAAATTTAAATTAGTCATTTCAATTTGAAACTTGTTAAAATAATTCTTTATTTTCAATTTGTTTCAATTACTATGTATTGAGATAGTTTTAACTGCACCAAGACAAAGTCTCACATGACTAATAACTCTATTAGTTGTCTAATTTTTAAAAAATTTTAACTTGAGATCTAAATCAAATTGAGGATAAAAAAATATGAAAAAAAGGTTACAAAACAATTTACAAAGTCAACAGTTATGTTTGATAGCATTTTAGCACATAAAGTCATTTTAATAGTTACAACGCAAACTTGACAATTTAAAACACTAATATAACAATAGACAATTTTGGCATTTTTGGATTTTAAAGATCACTTAAAACTCCTATCTGACCAAAATATTAATTTAACTAAAATTGTAATGTTCAAATAAGTAGTAGAAGAAACATATTTTCAGTTATGAAAAGAAAATATAAATTTACAATTTTTTTTTAAGTGAAAGTTAAAACAAAGAATTATTTTTTTTAAAAGATACCTTTATTCAAAATTACTAATGACATATTTTTCCTCCATCTCTTCTTTCATTCCTCTCTCACGCTCACACTCAAGGCTCTCATATGTATACGGTTTTTTTTGGGGAGTAATTTTCAATATTTAGTGAACGATATATTTTGATATATTTATTTTTATATTTATATTATATGTATTTATTTTTATTAGATTATTTTATATATTTATTGTGATTTTATTTTGTATGTTTTAATTAAATAAGACATTAGAACATTAATTGAAAGTAGCTGTAATAAGTTTTTTAAATCTTTAATCCATTCAAATAATATTAAGTAAAAAGTAAAAAGTTATACATATCTTTTTTTAAGTAATTATATGATAAAAACACATTTAAAAAAAATCGTTAAAGACAATAATATTAATAAAAACATTTACAAATAATTTTATTATACTTAAGCAATTTATCTTTTATGTACTTTTTATGAAACTGTTTTAAGAGAAAAAAATAACTTTAAAATAAACCAAAATTCACAATAATACCAAAGAGATGCTCAAATACATGAATACGTTGAGCTATCTCTCTCTCTCTCTCTCTCTCTCTCTCTCTCTCTCTCTCTTTAAAATCTGGTAACATTCAATGCGATGAGAAGTATATATCCCTAATATTTGATTTAGCAATATTATTACAACTGAACACACACATATAGTGAAGTGAATGGTAATGGTGTGGGGCGGGAGGGCTGTCATTGTTGTGGGCTTTGGCTCAGTCGGGATGACTCATTGGGCTAACCACTCTCTTAGCCTTCGCCGCCGTCACCGTCTACACTGCCAATCTTCTCGCCGATTGCTACCGATCACCTGATCCCCTCGCTGGCAAGAGGAACTACTCTTACATGGAGGCTGTCAAAAACATCCTAGGAGGAAAACGGTACCTGTTTTGTTGGCTGGTACAGTATGGCAACCTCGCTGGGTTTGCTATTGGCTACACAACAACTACATCTGTGAGCGTGGTGTAAGTTCTACTCTCTCTTCTATGTTGAGTGCTTAATTAGTACATTGGCATAAGAGAGGTTTAAGATATATAACTTTGTTTTTGTTATAAATGATGGATATTTCAGGGCAATACGCAAAATCACTTGCTACCACAATAAGATAGCGGGAGACTCTTGCCGTTATTTTATAATCCATACGTGATGGGGTTCGGTATTGTTGAAGGCTTTTTGTCCCAAATCCCCAATTTTCACAAGCTCTCTTGGCTTTCTATCATAGCAGCTGTAACGTCTCTTGGGTATGCATCTATTGGTGTAGGGCTTTCTCTTGCAACCATGATCCAAGGTTTATTTCCTCTCTTTTCCTATTTATATTTGAGGGTTTTGTTTATCTATTTAAGGATAAAAGGTATGGTCAGATAGATTTATATTTAAAGACATAATGGATTGAAACAGGAAAAGGAGGCAAAACATCCTTAATTGGAAGCAACACAGATCAAAGTTCAGGAGAGAGTGTGTGGAAGTTGCTCGTTGCTGTGGGAAACATTGCACTTGCTAGCACTGATTCTCAACTTATCATCGACAACGAGGTATCAACATATCTTCGCTATATCTGTGTTTTCGTGTCCTTAGTGAGATTATTAAGATATGAAAATTAGTATTTCTGTGTAAATACACTTGCACTTTCTTAAAGACGAAGAAAAATTGAGTTTTTAATTGGATTTGTTATTACTGTTACATTAAAGTTGGGTTGTATGAAACAGGACACTTTAAAGTCATCACCAGAAAATGAAACGATGAAGAAGGCAAACTGGACAGGGATATTCACAATGACAATCATATTCCTCTTATGTTCATGCTCTGGCTACGCTACGTTTGGACCACTCACTCCTGGCAGTATCCTCATGGGCTCCGGATTTCACGAGCCCTTCTGGCTAGTCGACTTAGCCTATGTCTTCATCATGGTCCATCTGGTAGGTGCATATCAGGTTAGTTAACTCTCACACATAGCTTGTAAAAATATTCTCATGTCATGTTTTTATTGAAAAACAAAACTAATACTTCAAATTCTAATATTGAATAATAACTATTGGACAGGTAATTACCCAACCCATATTCTGAGTGGTTGAAACCATCGCTGGGCAGAAATGGCCAAGCTCAGCGTTTGTGACAAGGGAGTGCCCCGTTAGCATTGGGAAAATGAAGTTCAGTATAAATAGGTTGAGGCTTGTTTGGCGGATCATTTTTGTGGCGGTGGTGACTGTGCCAGCCATGGCAATGCCATTTTTCAGTGACATGCTTGCACTTCTCGGAGCCATTGGGTTCTGGCCCTCCGTTGTCTATTTTCCAGTGGAGATCACCATTGCCAGACAGAAAATTAAGAAACGATCGCTGAAGTGGTTTGGACTTCAAACACTCAACTTATTTTGCTTTCTTGTGACATTGGCTGCAGCGTGTGCTGCCATTCATGGGATAAATCAAGCTCTAGGTAAATACAGACCCTTTATGTATAAAGAGTAGTGTGTGTACGATTTCTATGTTTGGGAAGAGTAAGAAGAGATAGACAATATATATATATATATATATATATACATATAACTTTGGAGCTTCTGAGCTTTTAGTCAATTTTGTATTACCCCAACATTGGACTTGACATTGTATCTTTTGCTATTCAGCCCATGGAAATTCATAATTGAAGCCAATTATATTGGTTAGTGGGGTGAAACATGAAACTAGTCTCTTACTTGTCAGATATAATAAATTACTAATTATAGGCGGTTTCCTGTTTTCTTGTTTCTGAATGATACAGATCACCTTACCATATGACGCACAACAATTATCTACAGCAACAAGAGAAACAGCAGCCATTTATCTGGCATGTGGCATTGATACTTCAAAGGTATTTAACAATCTTTTGTGTTCTTTACAACCTTTTTGGAAATGTGCATTTTGCTAGAAATATCAGGACAATTGTGGATAGCTGGATCTCATTTGTTATGCAGGCATCTGTATTTGTACAATCCCATGTTCATGCACATGTAGAATTGATGTGGCTGCTAAGTTCTGCCACACCAATTGGTTGGCTGTACATAATGATTCAGTTTAAAGAGAAATCCCGCAAGGAGGTGCGTGCCTAGCTGTATGAATTCCCTATTTTCATTTTTAATTTTCTTCTTCTAATTCATTCAATTTTTAATTGTGGAACTAAACTTAGGTACAGTCTCTTATATGTTTGTTATCAGATTATTCAATTAAGTTATGACAAGTGTATGACTTTCTAATAATAACATGACAAGAATATAGTTTAATTGGGGAACCGTATACTTGTTTGCAAAAACTATACATTTGTCATGTTATTATTGAAAAAGCATACACTTCTTATGTTTTAATTGGAAAACTTGATAGTAAAGATATAAAGAATTACATATAAGTTTTTTTTTTCCCTAATTTTTTTACTTTTGACTTCCTAGCGACAATAACTTCCCTTCCTCATGGAAGTCTAGTCAAAGTCAGAATAGTGCTCAGCAAGAACATTGATTTTCTTATGAAGTTATATGTGATTTTCACTCTGGACAGACTTCACCTTTTAAAATAATAATAATAATAAATAAACTTGCTTGCGATAGTCCAGAGCACTTAATTCTAGGAACAACGAAAATAAATTTTCATATCTTTTTTGTAAGTAAGGTGAAAAGCTGAACCTATTCATAAACTGGAAAAGGAAAATTGGAAAGAAAATTTTGCTTTGGATTCAAGAACATGAGTATGTCCCACAGTTTTTTGGGCTTTGACAGTTCTTCAGTGCTCAATTTGAAAGCCCTTGCATGAAAAAAAATAAAAAAGAGTTTCCTTTCTTGCTGCTCTTAGTGTGACGGAAGCCAACAGTTTCTGTTTGGATGTCAAGGCCATGAGATTTTGAGAATATGTGGACCACTTTCTACAACAACGACATGTGAAAATATGTGGATTATGTTTTTTCTATAATAATTATGTTAGGGTTAATAATTTGTAGTTTGTATTTAGCCTTTGTAATTTCTTTAGTGGATCTTTCTTTGTTCCTTAGTTCTTTTTACGCAGTTTCAAATCTTTCTACTGATCCATGAACCTGTATTTCTTTGGGGATTGCACTTGTAGGGAGATGAAAATGTTGGAGTTGCTCTTTTGACTTATCCTGTTCTAATGGCTTCTGATATTCTTCTATATCAGGTGGTTTTCAATGCTCTGCCTTTCTAGGCCTTTTTCTCTAATATGACTGTCTGGATGTTTGGAAATTTATTCTTCATTTTTTTGGAGCTATGAATGAAAGTTTAAATACCAAGTAAATGTACCTGTAATACTTATTAGTGACTTTAGCTTTCCCTACTTAATTTCTGCTACTTCTAGTGTTTTTTAGGTTTTATTTGGAAATGCATTTTGATGGTAGATTGATATTACCTTGAATATGGACAATTCTTATGAATTGCAGCTTGCTTTTGCAGTCAGACTTTGTCCCTGTTGGTGAAGATCAAAAGCAGCATTTGGAATTGACTCGTGAATTAGCTGAACGTGTTAATTATTTATATGGAGGAAGGAAGTGGAAGAAGTTAGGCGGGTAAGAGATATTATCTTTTAAACTGGACATAAAAGGCACCCTGTGACTTGTTGGAATGACCCTTCTTATTTTGGTGACAGCCGAGGTGGTGCCATATTTAAGGTAAGTGATATTCACTCATTAACAAGTGCTAATGAATCATATCGGAATATATCCTTTCTGACTGTGGTTTCTAAGGTGTAGGTTCCGGAGCCCCTTATACCTCCGACTGAAGCCCGAATTATGTCGCTAACTGATGGCCTTTCCAAGGTTTTTTCTTTTTTCTTCCCCCTTATATGAGCATATCTGTATCTGGTTCGGTAAAGTGTATTTGTCAGTTCTCTTGTTCTATTATTAACTTCTGAAAATTCAGTTGGTATGTGAGATATATCTGATTTACCATCAAAGTAGACAGAATAATATAGGATATCGATTAAAAATTTAGTACAGGGTGGCCAGTACTGACATATTTCTTTTTGGGATTGAACTTCCCAAGTTTCTAGAACAAAATTTATGATATTTAGATAAATTATATAAACATGTTTTATGAACATTCTTTTTAATGCTATTCGTTGTCCCCCTTATGTGATTATGCGAAGCCACATTCACAGCTACTTATCCCCTCCTGTGCCCCACTGCCTTATAGAAAAGGAAAATAAAATCTCTATAATTATACATTTTCTTAAAACTATGAAGTAAAAGAGCCAACGATTCTCAGATGCAAATTTCTTCCCAATTGATTAAAATGAGTGAAAAGCTAGATACACTACTAAAATTTAAACCTATATAGTTGCTCTGAATTCTGACATTTGTTGTGGGTCCAACTTTATAGATGTCAAAGTCTGCACCTTCTGATCAATCCAGAATCAATCTTCTTGATCCAAAAGATGTAAGTATGAATGCATTTTCACTTGTCTCATTGCTTTCTACATAGGCTTTACTGCATAATGTAAGATTTATAGTTCTTTTTTTAACTCTTTTATTTCATTATTTCTGGGACATGCCATATCAGCAAATCTTGTATTTCATCATGAGTGCTGCTTTCCCCTAGCATTCATTTCAACCATGAATGAGATTGTCAAATTTACATGGTATAAGTTGGTATTTATAATTTTTTTATAATCATTTTAATGGATAACATGGATGTGATTTGCTGTGGGTGAGTATATATTTTCCCATTATAACATTTTATCTTGCAGTAGCATTTGATAAGTAATTCCATTCATGGGATGAAATGTTTATGTTCCATTTGCTGCAATAAACATAAAATCAGATTATATTCTATCTTCAACTGTGTCAAAATCTTTAAATGCAGGAAAATGACGTATCCCATGGGTGGTATTTCTATTCTGATTTCTTTATCAATGCTTTTCATAAGTATCTGACAAAAACATAATTTGCATATGCTTCCTGTGTTGAAAATTGAATTGTTAGTCTCCCTAGTTGGCTCGAAGTTGTAGGCTGGGTAGAATTGAGATAGGTTTAATTTTAAATTTATTAAAAATAAAGAGAACAAGTTTCATAGAGTGCAGTTACGTTTGGAATTACAGAGGGCATCTACCTTTTCTTTTAATAATTGTGGTGTCTTATTAGATTTAATTCATGGTGTTATTAGAGTCTTAGGGGAAGTTTGCTCATTTGGACTTTGGAGACAGGCGCTTTAGCTTGAAGGTTGACCTGATTCCTAGGAGTTATTAATTGATTTACATCTGGGAAGCATGGGTATTAACACAAACACAATGATGTGGCAAAGTTTGAAGTGTCTAGATGCTATTTGATGTGTTGTGTTGCCTAATATGAGTGTCAGACACAGACATGGCCTCTTTTTGAAGTGTTCTTGCTCAATAGATTCACATAATAGAATTAGGCACACTCACAGGCATTTTCAGTTTTGCAATGCTTCCTTTATTGCCCATACTGAAGCTTATCTGGGCTATTAAAATATAACTATGAATATAATCTACCTAATTTAGCTGTTGATTTTCCTCTCATTCCACTTGCTCTGAGTTAGCTTCTTTTGTTTTGTAGCTGATAGCAAACAAGATAAAACGTTGTAAAACTGATGCATTTCCCAAGAAAGTATTTTCGTTGTCTTATTTGCAATATTATGTGTCACACCCGTAATTGCGACCGCGCGGCGCCAAATCGAAATCGAAAATAAAATAAAAGTAGAAAAGTAGAGTCGCCAACAATTTTTAATATTTGAAAAGGCAAAATTTTGGAAAAAACTTTTTTAGTTTGGAATATAAAAAATGTGTGGTCTGCAAACCAGAAAAAAAAGATTCGGGAGTTGGTTGTGAGTGGGGAAGGTATTAGGCACCCCACAACACCCGTTACTAAGAACGGATACCCTAAATTAGTTGTGCAAAATCAATATGACCTCTATTCTATTTTAATTCCCCTTAACAAATCACATGCAAAACAAAGAATAGGAATAAAAGAAATGAAATTAAAAAAGGAAGAAAGAAATTGAAGAAACGAAATAAAATAAAAGAAATTAAGAAAATAAAAATTAAACAGAAAATTTTATTTACAAGGGCGAACTTGACCTAGGATAAAAGCCTAGAGCTTACGTACCCTCTAAAGGGGATCAAAGTCCACGTAATTCGGTCATAGGTTGTATTTTGTTTTGTTTTGTTTTGTTTTTTTATTTTTTTGTCTTTTTTTTTCTATTATGAAAAGACAGAGAAAATAAAAATTACTTTTTTCCTTTAACAAATAAAACGATTTTGAAATTAGTTGGTGTGTTTTAATTTGTTAAAGGAAAATTTAATTTTACTTTTCTTGCATTTTCAGTTTTTTTTTCTTATCATTTTTTTGCTTTTCATTCATTTATTTCATTTTTTTTTTGTTTTTTTTTGTTTTATTTATTTATTTTTAATGCAACTAAAAAAGGGATTTTCATTTTTCTTTTTTTTTTCTTTTTAATTTTTTTATTTAATTTATTGACTTATTGGTTTTTTTTGTTTATTTGTTTATTTGTTTTGTTTATTTATTTTTAATGCAACTAAAAAAGGGATTTTCATTTTTCTTTTTTTTCTTTTTAATTTTTTTATTTAATTTATTGACTTATTGGTTTTTTTTTTGTTTATTTGTTTTGTTTTTTTTACTTTTGTTTGATTTTTTTTATTTTTGATTTCTCTCTTTTTTTGTCGATTTTGTTTTGTTTCTTCTTTTTTAGTTTTTACTTTTGCCTTTTATTCTTTGTTTTTTTTAATTAATTTTTTTTGTCTTTGTTTTGTTTTGTTTCTCTTTTTTTTAATATTTTTTTAATTATTTGTTGGTTCTATTCTTTTTTTTTGTTTATATATATATATTTTTTGTGATGAAAAGAGAATGATAATAAGAAATAATTTTTTTTGGTCTTTGACCAATAAAACAAGGTTGGCATTAATTGAAATGTTTCGATCAGCTAAAGATGGAATTAATCTTATTTCTTTTTCTTTTCCCTATTCTTTTCTATTTTCTTACCCTTTTCTTAATTACTATTCTTGTTATTATTATTTTTATTTCTTCTCTCGATCTTTCACTCATTCAAATTATTTTCTTTCATCAATCTTTTCTCTTTTTTGTGTTATTTTCGAAAACAAAAACCTTTTTCTTTCTTTGGCAAATAAAATAGGTTTTGAAATTAGTTAAGGTGTTTTGATTTGTTAAGGTCAATTTAGTTTCACTTTCCTCGCACTTTCAGTTTTTTTTTTCTTTCTTTTTTTTCTTGTTCTTTTCTTTGACTTTTGAAATTTAATCCCTTTTGTTCTACCTTTTCTTTTCCTTTCCTTTTTATTTGATTTGTAGACATTATTTGATTCTTCAAAAATTAAATATTCTTATTAATTCTGAAACTCTCCCCCTAAGAGAAAAGGTACAACTTGCATCAAACATAATCCATTTTATTTTGTTTTAAACTTCCCCCTTCCTCTTGAAAACTTACTCTTTTTTTTTTTTTTTTATTGAGACCCAAAATTAATATAAAAGCATTTGACAACCTAACCAAATGATCGAGGGGACTTATTGTCACACACAATCTCGGATGACTCTATACGCTCAAGGAGACATTAGATCTCACATGGCGACCTTGAAATAAACCGTGAGAATTAAAAGAAATAGGAAGAGGAACAAGATCTTGATGGTAAAACGGCATAAAAATCGGAACCAGATCTCTACACATTCACAGCCTTTTTTCACTGTTCAAATTTGTTTACATACGGAATGAGAACTTAATCTTTGTCTAGACTTGCGCATCATCTCATTGAAAACTAAACTCGTATATGAATGATGATCTCTGGCGTTTTCACTCGAGCACATTTGCAATGGCCAACAGTAAACTCAGAACAAATGTTAAGATTTGGCAGAAGCTAAAAACAAAACTATGCATGTTGAAACTGAGAAAAGCGAGATGACAGATAATGTTTTACATCAAACTTTTTGCATAAAAAAAAATCAAAGTCAGAATCAGTTCCCCGGGTGAATGCAACAGCAGTTACCAAAATTTATATTGAAATAGGGAACCATATTGGTTGTTCTAATAATGGTACTGCACCCAGACTCAATCAACAACATCGCGTCCAACAAATCAAACCCTTCCCATGGATCGTCGAAATGAGCAGAAAATTAAAGGAAAATTACTAACGACAGCATAGGCCAAATTCATGGAAACGAAGCTACATGGATCTCATTCAAGACTAAAACCTTCCCAATAATGCTACGGCTACGTCAAGAAACCTGAATCAGACCCCCCCGAACCCAACTTAGCCTTCTATGGAGCATTTCATCGAATGCCTGCTATGCATTCCCAACGCGTTTGGAGCATGGCGTCCTAAATTTTACCCATGGCTACCCGATGCAAAACATTAATCAATCATCTATTCCTACCTCAGACAACCAGCAATCGCAGGGGAATTTCATTGGTAAAGAATGGAGGCGAAGACGTACTACCAATTAAAAGGATATCCTCGAAATTAAAAGTTAATTCACATAAACGATTTTGTCTATTAACAATACACTCATATATGGTCAACCAATGCTACGTTATAAAACGCTTAGTCTAATCAGGATCCAAAACTTGAGAGGGGTTAGGGCGAAGGAAAATACAAAGAAGTAGAAGAAGACGAACTTGGCTAATTAAGTCGCAGGGAAAGAAACAAAGAAATCAAAAAGCAATTAAGAGGAATCAGGAAGAGAAACAGGAAACCGAAATACTAACAATTACCTGAAAGACTCAGAAGAGAAGAGGTTCGATATCTGTGGTATTGCCGAGACTAGGGTTCCCAGCAGACGTAAACTTCAAGTAGGAAAAGAAAGGCAGAAAGGTCAAGGGAGGTAACGATCCTCTCTCTGTTACCCCGTTGTTCCCCTTCCATTCTCAGCCCCTTCCGTCTCTATTTTTTCGTCCTCTCTTCCTCTCTATCTCACGCTCTCCGTCTCTATTGTTTCCCCTCCGAAAATCTCTTCCTCCCTTCCATCTTTTTTTTTCGGATCATCTTAGTTTTTTCTTTTCGAATCTTCCTTCATTCTAAATCAGAAAATCCTCCCTGATCTCCTCTCGACGCCAATCAACCCCTCCGTCCCCCGTTCTTTTCTTCTTCCCAGTCTGATGCTCTCTTTTATCTCCTTCCTTCTTCGAATCCCAAAATCTCTCGTCCCTGATGCATCACTTTCTCCCTCTCTTTTTCTTTGCTGTTGTGCTGTGTGCTTTTTGCCTTGCTCTCTGCCCCGTGACCTCTCTTCCCCTGCTTGCCTGCTGCTTTTACCTTTTTTATCTTTCTGTGCTTCTCGTCTTTGTCTTGCTGCCAGAGTTGGTCGTTTTCTACCTTCATCAACTGTGGACCAAGAGGAAAACAAATGAAGGAAGCAGGTAGGGTTGAATCAGTTCGGAGTTGGTTTGATCCGACCCAACAAGGGTTCAGCCCAAATATTTTTGTTTTGTTATCTTTTCCTCAACCCATTTTTTTTTATTGGGCTAGTGGGCTCTCTTTTTGTTTTCTCTCTTTTGTTTTTTTTAGTTCCGTAAAGTTTCATCTTTTTATGTTTTTCAATTCTATTTCTTTTTTTTTTAATGTTTAATTATTGGGCTTCAGAAATCTGGAGGAAAATGAGTCCTATCCTCTTTTTTTTTTTTACTTTCTTTATATATATATATGTATTTAAATTAATTTCATTATTATTATTATTATATTTTTTTAGAGTTTGTCTGGACAAAATACGGTATTTACATTATGATATGATGATCTTGGTACTTGGAGGTTCTGTCTCTAAAATGCCTTTTTTTTTGGGTTCTTTTCCTTTTTTCATAAATCTTTGTTAATCTATTGTCCAGCTAGCTCTAAAGTTATTGTTTGTGGACTTTGTGGTGAACCTTACAGCTTTGAATTTGACAACCCTGAAAGGCCTGAATGTAACAATCTTCTTTCCATATACCAGCTCATTGCAGACAAGACAAAAGAGGTAACAAAAATGCATTTCATTTTAAAAATGGTTTTTGCACTACGCTTGTTCTGTTGTTAGACTCTCGTCAGTGATTTTGGAATATGCTTAGTCATTCAGTCATCTATTCTGCCTTCCTTATACAATCTTCTGGCATTTGGCTTTATTAATGAACACTTGATAATATGTTATCTGTTAGTATTACATATGTTATTATCCAGACGAAAAGTCTTGATAATTGAAGCTACATCAGTAATTGTGGTTTGGCAAATCGGTCTAAATCCTGTCCTACTTTATTCCAGTGTAAAAGGGAAAAAGAAGGAAAGAAAGAAAATTTTCTAGGGCAAAACCTCTAGAGATAAAAAAGATAAAGGAAGGTAAAAAAGGATCCCAGTACAGCCAGAAAGCAAATGATCTTTCGGGAAAAACAATAGAAGACTTATTTTGAATGGATTAAAGTATTTTTTTCCTTACTACTGCTTTAGACTTATTGGACAGAGTATAAATTAATAAGAACAAATCCTAGTTATTAAACACCAGTCTATTTGGACCAAAATATCTTAACAAGAAAAATAGGACATATATAAAACTAAATAAAGTTTTGATATTATGGCATACACTTGAAGATTGTTTAAACATCTAAAACATATTGGTGCCAAATTAGAAGAATTCTTGGGCACTAGCTTGTAATAGGTTCTCTCTGTCTTTAGATATCTTATGGGATAGAATACCTATTGTAGCCTCTCTTTGGTGTTTGGCTCATGATTTTTTAATAGAGTCAGTTTGTTAGATATGCAAAGGGATTGGCAACTTTGCTGCATGTTTTATCCGTTATTTCTTTTTGTTCTTGTTTTGGTTCTAGTACTCTACTCTAGGATGGTACTTCATTCTCCTTTTATTTATTTTCTCTTCCTTCTTGATGAAATTTCTTCTTTGATCAAGGAAAAGAAAAAGGGTTCTTTCTACCATGGCTATTAATGATTAGGTGTTTATTTAAGGAATTTCCATTTTAGAAGTGTCATTTTAATGTAAATTTCCCAATCAAACAATAATTTTTGGCTTTCAAACAATATGAGTTATTTTTGTGGTAATTATTTTTATATGCAGGAAGTTGTGCAAGAATGCCACAATATGAACTGGGGCACTTTCAAAGCTCTTTTAACCGATGCCTTGATTGATCGTCTGCATCCCATTCAGGTTTTAACTTTTTAATGATGTCAAAATTCTATGATCCAGCATTGATGAATAATGATTGTATAATCTGTACTGGTTAAGATTCTTGTTCTCTATCTTTTTATTGCCAGGAACCACCTTATATCTTTGATCCTCCAGACTTCAAATCATTGGATTTTTTTTTTTGGGTTACAAAATCACTAAATATTTGTTGACATATTGTTGTAAGTAAAAGTCAGTCATTCTTATGTGAGTTTTCGTAATTAGGAATTCAAATAACAGCTTGCATGAGATTTTTCTAATTGCATTTTTCATTTCTTCATTTCGTTAATTTGTTTTGAATTGTGCTTATGCATGAGAGTTTAACTGCTTTTAATAGGTACTTGATAACAACAACAACAACAACAAAACTTTTTCCCACTAAGTGGGGTCGGTTACATGGATCAATCGACACCATAAATACATATTTTAAATCATATTTTTAGACAAACTATTTAAATCTAAATCTCTCTTAATAATTTCTCCTATAATTTTTCTTGGTCTTCTTCTACCTCTAATTATTGGATTATTCTCCATCTCATCTACTCTTCTAACTGGGGCTTCTATAGGTCTCCTCCCGACATGACTGAACCATTTAAGTTTTGATTCTACAATTTTTTTCACAATAGGTGTGACTTTCACTTTCTCTCTAATGTATTCATTTCTAATTCGATCTCGTCTAGTGTGTCCACTCATCCAACGCAATATTCTCATCTCTACAACATTAAACTTATTCTCTTGTTGACTTTTTATTGTCCAATACTCAATTCCATATAACATTGCAGGTCTAATAGTTGTACGGTAGAATTTATCTTTAAGTTTGAGTGGTACTCTTCTATCACAAATAACACTCGAAGCATTCATCCACTTTATCCACCCCACTTGAATCCTATGTGTTACGTCTTCTTTTATTTTTCAGTTATGTTGTATGACATATCCAAGATATTTACATCGTGTAACTTGTGGTAGAATATGTTCTCCAATTTTTACTTCTGTGCTAGAAGTAGTGTGTCTCTTACTAAATTTACACTCTATATACTCCGTTTTACTTCTACTTAAACGAAATCCATGAGTTTACAAAGTTAACTTACATCTTTTCAACTTCTCATTCATTTTCACTCTAGATTCTCCAACTAAGACAATATCATCTGCAAAAAGCATACACCATGGCACTGACTTTTGGATATGTTTAGTAAGCACATCCAATACTAGAGTAAAAAGGTAAGGGTTCAAAGTTGACCATTGATGTAGACCAATAGTTATCAGAAAATCTTCTGTAGGTCCACATTTTGTTACTACCCTAGTTGTAGTCTCATCATATATATCTTGTATTGCTCGAATATAAGTTATACGAACTTTTTTTTTTTCAGAGCCTTCCATAGAACCTCTCTTGGTACTCTATCATATGCTTTTTTCAAATCGATAAACACCATGTGTAAATTTTTTTGATTTTCTCGATATCGTTCCATTAATCTTCGCAACAAATATATTGCTTCCATAGTTGACCTTGCTGGCATAAAACCAAATTGATTATTCGTAACTTGGATCTCTTTCCTTAATCGTCGCTCAATTATTCTTTCCCATAATTTCATAGTGTGGCTCATGAGTTTAATTCCTCTATAGTTTGCACAATTTTGAATGTCCCCTTTACTCTTATAAATAGGAATTAAAGAACTTCTCCTTCACTCATTTGATATTTTCTTAGATCTCATAATTTTATTAAATAACTTTGTAAGCCAATTCATACCTTTCACTCCTAAACCCTTCCATACTTCAATAGGTATATTATCCGGTCCAACTGCTTTGTCACTTTCCATTCGCTTTAATGCTTCTTTTACTTCTATCTCACAAATCTTACAATAAAAGGTATAATTTTGATCTTCTTCTCTAGTATCTAATCTATCCGATTGCAATGAAATCTCGTGGCTTTCATTAAAAAGCCTATGAAAATAACTCTTTCACCGTTCTCTGATATTTCGTTCCGTGACCAAGACTTTCCCTTCTTCATCCTTAATGCATTTTACTTGGTCCACGTCTCTTGTCTTTCTTTCTCTACTTTTAGCTAACTTGTAAATATTTCTTTCTCCAACTTTAGTATCTAAAGATTGGTATAACCCATTGAATGCCCTCGTTCTCGCTTCATTCACTGCCTTCTTAGTGTCATTCTTAGCTACTTTATATTTCTCCTAATTTTCATTACTCTTACATAATTACCACACCTTATAACACTCCCTCTTTACTTTAACCTTATCTTGCACGCTTGCATCCCACCACCAGGATTCTTTATCTCTAGGTCCAAAACATTTTAATTCACCTAATATTTCCTTTGTCACTTTCCTAATCTCTTTAGTCATTCCATTCCATATATCGTTAGCATTTCCTTGTATTTCCCAAAATCCTTCCTCCACAATCCGTTTCTGCATATTCTTTTTTTTATCCCCTTTAGTTGCCACCACTTAGTCCTTAACACTCTATTTTCGCCTTTGTTTTTTACTCTCCTCCTAACTCGTACATTCATAACCAAAATTCTATGTTGAGTAGTTAAACTCTCTCCAGGTATAATTTTGCAATCCGTGCAAAGTTTTCTATTTGATTTCCTTATAAAAAAGAAATCAATTTGAGAATATACCCTTTTACTTTTATACGTGATAAGATGTTCCTCACGCTTTTTAAAATAAGTGTTAGCTAATATAAGATCGAAGGTCAATGAAAAGTCTAAAATAATTTTACTCTCTGCATTTGGTTCCCCTATGCTATGTCCTCCATGAACACCCTCGTAACCTGAAGATACATTTTCCACATGACCATTTGGATCCCTTTCTAGAAAAATCTTTTCTTCTAATAGTATTTCCTGAACTAAACATTCTAAATCTTTTCAAAACTTTATTTTGTGATATTCTTTTAATCCTACTTGTGGTGCATAGGCGCTAATAACATTAAAGATTTCTTTTTTCACTACTAACTTTAATATAATGATTTTATCTCCTAACCTTTTTACATCCACTATAACATTTTTTCAAAACTTATCTACAATTATTCCTACCCCATTTCTAGATTTAGCCTTCCCAGTGTACCAAAGTTTAAAACCCGAAATGTCTAATTCTTTCGCTTTTTCTCCTATCCATTTAGTTTCTTGTAAACACATGAAATTAATCTTCCTCCTAATCATGGTATCTACTATTTCCATTGACTTACCCGTAAGTGTACCTATATTCCAAGTCCCAAAATGAATCTTACTCTCGTGAACCAACTTCTTTACCCACATTCGTTCACGAAAATGTGGAAGCCCTTGCTTATTTTTCACTATACTCAGGCGACGATGCAGCGACTCTTACTCATTTGTCACTGTACTCGAGCTATACAGCGCGTTACTTCCAGGCAACGTCCTAGCATTACGTTTAATATATTGATTGTCCATATCATAAAGATTCGACAAAATTTTACGTTGGCTGTCGATTGCCTAACACAACCCTTCTCTTTTTTTCGGGCTTAGGACCGACTATGAAAAATAATTTGCATCAATGCTCGTCATAGGCAGAGTTAGGTACTTGATAAATATGTTATTATTACTCTATCGTCCCTTGTCCTGGCACTTCTACATGGACTTTGTTGAGATGAAAGGCTATTGTGCATCGACTATTGATTTCCATCCCACCCTATTGAGATTATTAATTGGAAAATACATGTTGATAGTCTCTCAAAACCAGATATTTTGAGTGACACTGGAGTTGGACTGTGGCATCAACTTGATGTCTAAATCTATGATTTATGACTCGGATAGGATTTGGAATCATGGTCTCCCTAAGACTAAGATACAAATCATAAACTGAAAAAAGGAAGTTATGGATACGGATAAATTATCTCTCCTTTTCTTACTTTTATTCAAACGCTACAAGTAAATATGTAGTATGACTATTGATAGTATTTTTTTTAAAAATTCAATATAAAACAGGGAATTGACAGCAGACGAGTGCATGGCAAGACCCTAGTTCATTTAATTCTTTTAACTTATTATTTTTATGGCGGCTTCTAATCATCCAAGGTTAAATTTCTTTCCTAACTATTGAATTTCTTGACTTCCTAACCGCTTTCCACTATTTTTCTAAAGAGGTTTTATTACTCCGGTGCCAGGTTGAACAACTCAAATGGGTCAAACAAGTCTATATGATCTAAACACACCCTGTCCTTAAAAATGGGTACATAGGGTGATCGGCCCTGAAAGGGGGCTGGACAGTGATACACTATAGTCTGAACTTGGCTGGTTCTTGAAATGTTACATGGTGCTTTACTTGAGTTGTCAATTTGTAAACATTGATATTTGTTTGTAAATTTTGATCTTGCTGTATCAAATTTGCATACTTGCATGGCTATGTTTGTAGTTACTTGATTTTCACCGTGCTGCTGAATATGGCCATCAAGTCTTGCTTTATTACTGCTTTTTGCTTTGAAGAATTTGTCTTTGTAGGTCATCTGCGTTCCTTTATTTGTGCTCATATGGTTTTACTATGGCCCTCTCTACTTTTTGAATATAATTTTGTTTTGCTGTCAAAGTTTGTCAGTTTTGCCCATATTGTTCTTAGCGAGTATCAGGTACCCATCATCAAACTTTTTTTAAAACTTTGGCAGGTTCGTTACAAGGATATAATGTCTGATTCAGGTTATTTAGATGAAGTTTTGGCAGAAGGTGCTAGAAAAGCTTCTGATATAGCAGATACTACACTCCATAATGTTTACCAGGCAATGGGATTTTTGAGGAGAAAATCATAGTTGATGCTCGGGAATAAATGAAAAGATTAGTGAGACAGCAACTTGAAGCTAACTTTTGGATGATCCACCAGTGTCCGCTTAGTTTTGGAGTACACTGCTGAGCATATATACTTAACTACTGGAAAGATTATTTGATGTTAAGGTCCCATAAGTTCTTGATGCAAAGGGCTTTATATCTCCTGACCAGACAGGTTAATTTTTATATTCTGTGTTCTCAATGAATTTGGTTGTCACCTTCATGTTTTTCAAACTTTTCCATCATTATTTGTACTTATAATTAATTCATAAAAAATTAGTGATCTTGCCGTTATATCCGACTGAGTCACTCTCAGCATGCCTCTTGTTATTTCTGTGTACACTAATTTTGAGTAACGGCGGAACATGAGCTTTATTATATATCTTAAAACTTATTAATCGGGTCCTCATTATTTATTATCCTTGTTGACCTTATTGAATATCTTACTGCATGTGTGCTTATTTTGCCCCTAAGCAAATTAATTTTCCCTACATCTTGTTCTTCAATATATTGTTAGCGAGACAAACATTGACTGAAAAATAATTGTTAAACACATCAACGCCATAAGGCAGTTGATAATACCGTAAATAAATCATTGCCAGATCAATTCGTCAAAAAATCGCTCATCTTTCTTTGCATTTTACTTACTTCCTTCTTTTTTATTTGTATTTTTGGTAATTTCGTTTTCTTTTTGAATTACGATGCTACTACATTATGATTTCTTGCTGAAATCGTAGAAATGGAAACTCAAGACATTTGTTTCTTTGAAGTTTGCCTTTATTGAGATGCGAGAAGTAAATATCTGTCGTGCGATTCTACGATGCCGAACTGGCATGCTTATCAGCATCAGAGACTATGACTGAAAGATGGAATATTATAGCCTCCAATCAGATATACATTTCATGTATATCCTCATCCAGAAGTCTCATGACACAGCACAGAATTAGTTCCTTTATAAATGAAGAGATGTGATGGAGCATCTGCAAAAACTATTGGAAATGGCATTGCAAAATCTCTTTGCCTGCTTTCTCCTACTTACCCTTGGATATGTAAGTAAAGAATAAAGGATGTATATCTTATCAGATGAGCTGAGCATCGCAGGTAGAAAGGTCAATGGAACAAGACATGTTGACGTGGGGGACCACCATTGGCTGATGTAAAGTAAGATTCTCACTCCGTCATACATATCATTGGATAGAATCTTGAATTTCCTATCCTGTTTCCTTGGGTTTGCTTTGTAGCTTCTGTTATGGGTCACTGCTTTGATCTGCTCTGGAATGCTTCTTGTCTTCTAAAAGGGCTTGAGGATTCAGGAGCAAACGTTTGTTAGATATTTTATTACTTAAATTTCTTATGTTGTATAAACTCGACATGGGCATTGTCTAAGAGTTTTCACTCAAGAAATGTTTTCTTTGGACACAAGAGTCAGGGATCCTAATGCGCGAGATTTTGTTTCTTATCCTTGTCTTTTTTTTTTTTTCTCTTTCTATTTTCAAGGCTTTGTGCCTTAGAAAAACTCAAATAAAGGCATTTCTTTTAAGATGACTTTAATAGATAAATTCTTTCTTATCCTTTTCTGTTTTTTTTTTTCCTTTCTACTTTTAAGGCTTTGTGCCTTAAAAAAAAACTCAGATAAAGGCATTTCTTTTAAGCTAACTTTAATAGGTAAATTCCAATTAAAGCAACAGATAAGCAAATTGAGTTTCAAAGCAGTCTATTCATCGGGTTCAGTTGGATGGTTATACCTTTTACTAAAATTATACCAATTATCCTTCTTGCTTTAAGAATTGTAAATTTTATAAATGTGAAAGCCTAGAAATGCGAATTTGAGTCCTGGTTTCTGAACCAAAGTGAAGTGGATACTTGCATTCTATCATCCACATATTCAACTTTTTTAAAAAAAAGTGCAAGTGATGGCACAAAAATTTAAATCTAATTTTTTTTAACAAATTATGCAAATTTCTCACTAGATCACGCAACTCAAGCATTCGCTCTTGGTGTTGAAAATCCAAGCACCCGAATATTAACCTTTCAATACCTGATTACAGTGGCTTCTGTGATCAAAATGGTTCTGTTGTTTATTTAAACGGTGTCTATTTTGGGGATCTAAGTTTTTTTAAATGTAGGGCTTTTAAAATATAAACTAAGTGCATTTTAAAAGGTATTTATCAATAAAATTTATAATTTAGATTTTACATTTACCATCACTAATAAATTATTAAATGATATTTGCTAGTTGTATAATTTAATTTTAAAAATATTTTTTAAAATTTATTACTTGGATTTTAAACTACGGGAGTAGCTTGTCGGACTTCTATATATATCACCATACTTTAATATATATATATATATATATATATATATATAGACACACACATATATAAGTCAATTTAAATTAACATAAGAACGTAAATCAATAATGAAAGTTATTTTCAAGAGAGAAAAAAAACAAAAGAAAAATGGGAAGAATGAATAATAGTTACTTGACAATGTTCTATGGATTTTTTTTTAAGTAAATGTCATTTATACAATACTTTAAGGCGTTTGGTATTATAATTTTAATTTTGTCATCTCACATATTATGATATTTTAAATATTATAAATGAATAAGAGTGTTTAGCGTGTTATGTGATAATATGGTGGCATCTAAAATAACACTACAAGAGAAAAAAAAAAAAAAAGAGTGTGTGTATATATATATCTCAATTTAAATTAGTATAAGGACATATATCAATAAAGAAAAGTTGCTTTTAAGAGAGGAAAAAAACAAAAAACAAATGGGAAGAATGAATAATAGTTAGTTGACAATATTCTATGGATTTTTATCAGAATGTTATAGTGTGTTTGGTATATTATAATCTTAATTTTATTATCTCACATATTATGATATTTTGAATATTATAAGTAAATCATAATATAGTATAATGTTATGTAATAATAAGGTGACATCTAAATTAACACTATTATAAGAAAACAAAAATTATCTTATGGCAGTCAAAATATTTTGTTGTTTGCATCAGTTGGTTAATTTTTTTATGTTACTAATTTCACCCTTGTCTTTTTTATGGTAATTAATTTCACAACAAATTTTATTTTTATAAAAAATTAGAAGCATATTTATTTTATTTTATATAGATAAAGGGTAATAAATTACACATGAATTTTTTTAATTACATTTCTATTCACAAATACTAAAAAATTAGTATAATTCTATAAGATGAATTTTATTTAAATTTAAAAGAGTATTTTTAAAAATTCAATGAATAAATAGTATTGATTATAACATATACAACTAAACCTAAATATTTCACTTATTTTATGTGCAAAATTTCACGAGTTATCTTATCAAATATAAATATAAATATTATAATATCTTATACTTTAATATACATGATATGATAATAAAATATATAAAAGAAAATAGCACACCAAATCACAATTGTACAAGACTGTTACATCTAAATTTGAACTGAAATAGCTCCAAAAATTTATACACTAAAACAATTGTAAGTCTCATATGGGGCCATAATGTTTATAAATTGTAAATAATACAATTTGTATATTAGATTACATGTCACTATATTTTTTTTAACACTTTTTTTAAATATGAATAATGAGATAGTGGGAGGGGCCCACCTAGTTATGTAAAAAGTAATATTCTAGATATATTGTCTCTTTTCATACTATTTTCGTTTTCGAAATGTTTAAACACTTCGACCCTGAAAAAGAATATAGGTATCACATGACGTGAAGCTATAAATACTGCTAGTCGCATCACATGAAACTCTAAGCCCTTAACCTTTGCTTCTCCTTCATTTCTTGCTCAATTTCTTTCATATTTCCTAAATGGAAAAGGCTCAGCTGCAACAACAGGTTGCCTTCATGCGAAGGTCACTCTTTGATGAGGTAATTTATTTTGATTTTTTTAAAATAATTATACAATCTAATATAAAAGCATGCATTGAAAGAGTGTCACGTGCATTTGGTAAACTTATTAGTAAATAGTAGGGTTTGGATGATCCCTTCCTCTAATATTCAAATTAAACTCCTTTTAATTAGGACTATGTGATTGTTCTAATTTCCCAAGCATCAAATGGTCGTTGACTAAAGCAAGTATCTTAGGCAATACTCTACGGTGTATGCCTCAATTTCAGAAACATATGTGAGCCACCCTTTTGACCTCAACTGACACTTGACATTATGCATACCTTTAAATTTGCTAAAGGAAACTGGGCCATTGAAAGATTCCTCCTGCTCCTGATAATACAATTTACAGCTTTCCCAGCAAAAAGAAGAGAGAAAATAAATAGAAAACTATCATAAACTAAGATTAATAAAGAAAGTGATTTTCTTTCTTTAGCAATGCGAAACTAGTTTGGTTCATGTTACTGTAGGGGTACCTTGACGAACAGTTTGTTCAGCTGGAGGAATTGCAGGACGAATCTAATCCCAATTTTGTGGAGGAAATTGTTACATTATTTTACAACGACTCCGCGAGAATGATCACCAACATAGAACAGGCATTGTAAGCGGGAAATCTCTCATTCAGAATCATTCTGCAATGAAGACTATATATATATATATATATATATAGCTAGACTTTTCCTAGTTCTTGTACTAACTCTGGTGTTGAACACAGGATGAGTAGCCCAATGGATTTCGACAAGCTGGATGATTACATGCATCAATTCAAGGGTAGCAGCTGTGGGTATAAATCTTCCTTTTAACAAATTATTCTATTTGTTTTTTTTTTTTGGGATAAGTTCGTTTGTTTTGATAAAATCTGAAACCTTGAGGAATTACTCATGATGAAATCACATAATTATTTGTCTCATCACAACTGCTTGAGATTCTTAATTAATATATTGACAGCATCGGAGCTAAGAAGGTGAAAATTGAATGCACCAGATTCCTTGAAGGTTGCACAGCCAGAGACTCTGAAGGGTATATCATAGTTTTTATACCGGCCTGCTGCCTTATAGCCAAACATGAACTATTTTTTATCTCTCATTTCATAAAAAAATAGAAAAGAAGATATGGATGTTTGAAGTCTTAATTTGTGAGAATACACTTTTTCAGATGCGTTAGGACTTTCCGACAAGTAAAGCATGAGTATGAGACTTTGAAGGAGCAGCTTGAAACATATTTTCAGGTATCAATATTGCACTGCCTTTCTGCCTTCTGACGTGCAGTTTTGCCCTCCTCCATATCCTCTTATATCTCACATTTTGAAATGAATTTTATTTTATTTTTTCGCGAAAGTTTTTCGATCAAATTGACTATTTGCTTCGTTTTCGTCTTTATGTCATTTCAGTTAGCAAGGGAAGCTGCACAAATGTAATGATACTCTCAACACGTATTGGGTGCCAAAATCCTATTCAAGGTTGTTCCTGCACCTGAATAAAGGATTTTTCAAAGCAGCGCTGGGTTATATTATAAACATATATATATATATATATATATATATGATTCCCTAACGTCGGAAAGTCACTTGGGATCAAGTGCCTCTATAATTTATGCTTTTTTTTTTCTTGGGTGTAACGAGTCAAATGTTAAAAACCTAAAACCTCCTCTCTTTTCGTATATTTAAATAAGATGAAGATAATGTCTAGCAAACAGTGTTGAGGCAGAGGAGTGATCATCTGTATCTACTAAACGCTAGTGAACAAACAGCCATGTTCAATGTTTTCTCGTTGTTGTTTCTTTTTCCTTTTTCTTTAGTCAAAGGCAACTAATTCCTGTTATATACGGCTAAGGCTAGAAAAGAACAATTTTCTTTTTGGTCAAGTTATCCTTTGACTTAAAAAATAGAAGAAAATACATTTTTCAAACAAGTATATTCTGTACCTTTATTGTTTTCAAAATATTATATGATTCTCCCCACACTTGATGTATATTATAAAAATGCCTTTTATTATTTACTTTCTTTTAAAGAATTTAAATTTTATACACAAAATGTGTTCCCTCCCAAGCAGAAAATTACTTAATTGTTTTTACTATTATATCAAAAATAAAATTATAATCTTATTCTGGAGTTTGACATTATAGTTATGTACTTTTTTGACTAGACATTTTAATAAGCAAGTAACATGTCTTGTACATACATAAACACAGCAAATAATGAGAGTCAAAGGTAATAACGTCTTAGGAATTGAGAGAGAATAAATGCGCTTTTATGTTTTGGAAGGAATGTATTTTATATAAAAAAAATTGATTTCATTAACAAAAAATAATAGTAAGAAAGTTTTTGTAATATATATATATATAATGTCAAAAGATTCAAATGATTATTTTTAAAATCAAACAAATAGTAAATGAATTTTAGTCAGGTTTTAAAAAAGATTAATATAATTTTACACTGATAAAAATTATGATTCTCCGGAATTAATAGGGCTGGTACAATTTGTGGTCAAGTTTTGTTTTCAAGTCAAGTTGAAGAGCCCATGAAAGAGGCCTAAAAAAACAAAAAGCCCATCAAACGGGCCAACCCAGAAGAAGCTAGGCCCATGAAAACATAGCAAGTGTGGAATGAAAAATAAAAATAATTGGAACCCCATGGAAACCGAATAGCGCTGAACTCAATCCTTGTTTTCATCTTATCTTTTCAAATTTATGACGCAGATTTGACTAAGTGATAGCATTTGTAGGAGGTCCAGTGGGCTGGGGCCCACCCGTCTTGCATGCCATGAGAGACCGCCACCCTCTTACGAAACCACTACGTCACCTCACCAAAATTTTACGCCTTTATTTTATAAATTAATTAATTTTTTACCATTATACAATCATATAATTAAAAAAAGGAAATATAAAAAATAAAAATATATATAAGACTTAATTTTTTTTAATCTTTTTTCTAATTACATTATATATAATTAATTTATAATTGCAAAAGATTCAGACTCTTTGTTTTTGTATGAATTGAGTCTAGATCATATCTTGATCATTAGGGGTATCTTTGCCCCTCATGGATCCAATATTCTTCTCCTCTGTATTCATCACACATGTTTCATCTTGGAGTAACATGATTCCACTCCAATTACATGTATTTTTCTTCCATCTTATGTATTTCACATGGTGCTATTTATTTATGAAACTCAGCAACTCCTAGGTTTGACTTTTAAGACAATGCTAAATCCAACATAGATGCACAAGTCTCATAAGCCAATTCTCGTATCCACATGGTAACAAATTTACGATAATAATTATATATATAAAGAAATAGTTACAAAATCACCTTCAATCAAATTAATAATATTATTATCAACATAAAAATACTATAAAGTCTAATTATGATATAATAATTATTAGATGTTATGTAATAAAAATAATATTTTATTTTTATTAGACTTATTTTTGTAATTATACTTATAATGGAATATAATCTTATATTAAATAATTTGCATTATAACTAATATATATAGTATTCTTGAATTTATAATATCATTACTCAAAATTAAAATAATTTACTTTCTTTTTGGTTAGAATTAAAGAACCCATAAACCACTCAAAATACTTATGAATATATAAAAATTGGCAGTTATGATGTGTAAAAATCATTTTCCATACTTTTTGTATCAAAAAATTCTAAACGTTAAAAATAATTAATTAGAATAAATCACGTCTTTCACTAATTTCATATATTTGCGTGCATGTTTAGCATAAGATAATATGTTGAGGTAAAGCAATAATAACATAGGAACTAAGTTGCGTTACGAAGGGGCCCACAGGGCGAGAGCGAAGAGATTGCTTTGATTAATATTAAAATGAATATGAATCCTTTAAAATTAAAAATGAGTGAAATGTCTTTGAAATAAGAGAGCAATAAAAAGTAAAAAGAGAGTAGATAAAAGAAAGAAATAAATAAATAATACATATTTTCACTTTTGTATCATTCTTTTTTTTTTTTAATTTTTTAAGTATTTTTTTAATTTCTTATTTTAGGATGAATAATACATTTTTTATAATTATAAGTGTGCTATATAAGACTCTAACTATACAGTGCATAGTCAGAGTCTAACTACTTTATAGCTCATCACTTACAACATATTTGTTAAGAGATGATAAAATGAGAAAAAAATAAAAAATTAAAAAAAATATTTAATTTATTTTTATAATTATTATTTAATATTAATTATTAAAAATAAAGATATTAAAATTATTTTTTGTCTACAAAAATATTTATTTTATTTTTATATTTAACATTTTGAATACCAAACATATTATATTTAGTGTTTTTCAAAATATATATCACAATTCCATTATTCATTTATTCCTTTTATGATTGATTGGACATCTTCATTTATTACTAATATCACATGTGTTCGCATGTGAGAGTATGTGTGTTTGTGCGTGAGAGAGAGAAAGAGATGGATGTAGAAAAGGTACATGAAGGTGGAATCTGGTACAAGTTATTATCTCAGGACAACATTAACTAATGCAGAATTTATCATTGTTGACAATGACCGACCTAAGAAAATTGGTCTATTTTCTGTCTCCTTTTCTTAATCTGATTCATTTTTGTTGTTTCATATATATATATATATATATATATATATATATACATGCATATTTTTCGTTTTTTTCTTCTATCTTCCTCTTAGCTATAATACCATTTTAAAAATTAGATGAATTCAAATCCAAAACAATATATTAAGTAGTAAATATTAGATTAAAAACATGGGATTCGCTCGTTTTAGTTTGTCTATGGTGAGCGAGTATGTAGGAGACAAGAACCTTTGGACTTAGACCGTTGCAATTAATGGATTAAACGTGACTTATTAGCTTAGTTTTTGTTCATAACTCTATTTTTTCTAGTAAAAAAAACACAAATATCGCAGGGTTCAGTTTTACCAATGCGTACAACTAAATTACACTACATTATTAATTATGCATTTTTTGAACCAAAAAATATGCATTTATGATACATCTAGATATCATTAGTCAATGTAGCCATATTATGTTACCATTAACAATACTTGAAAAATTAACGCATAAATTAATATGTATGTTCCTTAATTTTATTTAAAATTTTAAATTAGTCGTTTCAATTTGAAACTTGTTAAAATAATTCTTTATTTTCAATTTGTTTCAATTACTATGTATTTGAGATAGTTTTAACTGTACCAAGACAAAGTCTCACATGACTAATAACTCTATTAGTTGTCTAATTTTTAAAAAAGTTTAACTTGAGATCTAAATCAAATTGAGGATAAAAAAATATGGAAAAAAGGTTACAAAACAATTTACAAAATCAACAATTATGTTCGATAGTATTTCAGCACATAAAGTCATTTTTATAGTTACAACGCAGACTTGACAATTTAAAACACTAATATAACAATAGACAATTTTGGCATTTTTGGATTTTAAGGACCACTTAAAACTCCTATCTGACCACAATATTAATTTAACTAAAATTGTAATGTTCAAATAAGTAGTAGAAGAAACATATTTTCAGTTATGAAAAGAAAACATAAATTTACAATTTTTTAAAGTGAAAGTTAAAACAAAGAATTATTTTTTTTAAAAGATACCTTTATTCAAAATTACTAATGACATATTTATCCTCCATCTCTTCTTTCATTCCTCTCTCACAGCTCACACTCAAGGTTCTCATATGTATACATTTTTGTTGGGGAGTAATTTTTAATATTTAGTGAACGATATATTTTGATATATTTATTTTTATATTTATATTATATGTATTTATTTTTATTAGATTATTTTATATATTTATTGTGATTTTATTTTTTATGTTTTAATTAAATAAGACATTAGAACATTAATTGAAAGTAGCTGTAATAAATTTTTAAAATCTTTAATCCATTCAAATAATATTAAGTAAAAAGTAAAAAGTTATACATATCTTTTTTTAAGTAATTATATGATAAAAACACATTTTAAAAAAATCGTTAAAGACAATAATATTAATAAAAACATTTACAAATAATTTTATTATACTTAAGCAATTTATCTTTTATGTACTTTTTATGAAACTGTTTTAAAAGAAAAAAAATAACTTCAAAATAAACCAAAATTCACAATAATACCAAAGAGATGCTCAAATACATGAATACATTGAGCTCTCTCTCTCTCTCTCTCTCTCTTTTTAAAATCTGGTAACATTCAATGCGATGAGAAGTATATATCCCTAATATTTGATTTAGCAATATTATTACAACTGAACACACACCTATAGTGAAGTGAATGGTAATGGTGTGGGGCGGGAGTGCTGTCATTGTTGTGGGCTTTGGCTCAGTCGGGATGACTCATTGGGCTAACCACTCTCTTAGCCTTCGCCGCCGTCACCGTCTACACTGCCAATCTTCTCGCCGATTGCTACCGATCACCTGATCCCCTCGCTGGCAAGAGGAACTACTCTTACATGGAGGCTGTCAAAAACATCCTAGGAGGAAAACGGTATCTGTTTTGTTGGCTGGTACAGTATGGCAACCTCGCTGGGTTTGCTATTGGCTACCCAATAACTACATCTGTGAGCGTGGTGTAAGTTCTACTCTCTCTTCTATGTTGAGTGCTTAATTAGTACATTGGCATAAGAGAGGTTTAAGATATATAACTTTGTTTTTGTTATAAATGATGGATATTTCAGGGCAATACGCAAAATCACTTGCTACCACAATAAGATAGCGGGAGACTCTTGCCGTTATTTTATAATCCATACATGATGGGGTTCGGTATTGTTGAAGTCTTTTTGTCCCAAATCCCCAATTTTCACAAGCTCTCTTGGCTTTCTATCATAGCAGCTGTAACGTCTCTTGGGTATGCATCTATTGGTGTAGGGCTTTCTCTTGCAACCATGATCCAAGGTTTATTTCCTCTCTTTTCCTATTTATATTTGAGGGTTTTGTTTATCTATTTAAGAATAAAAGGTATGGTCAGATAGATTTATATTTAAAGACATAATGGATTGAAACAGGAAAAGGAGGCAAAACATCCTTAATTGGAAGCAACGCAGATCAAAGTTCAGGAGAGAGTGTGTGGAAGTTGCTCGTTGCTGTGGGAAACATTGCACTTGCTAGCACTGATTCTCAACTTATCATCGACAACGAGGTATCAACATATCCTCGCTATATCTGTGTTTTCGTGTCCTTAGTGAGATTATTAAGATATGAAAATTAGTATTTCTGTGTAAATACACTTGCACTTTCTTAAAAACGAAGAAAAATTGAGTTTTTAATTGGATTTGTTATTACTGTTACATTAAAGTTGGGTCGTATGAAACAGGACACTTTAAAGTCATCACCAGAAAATGAAACGATGAAGAAGGCAAACAGGACAGGGATATTCACAATGACAATCATATTCCTCTTATGTTCATGCTCTGGCTACGCTACGTTTGGACCACTCACTCCTGGCAGTATCCTCATGGGCTCCGGATTTCATGAGCCCTTCTGGCTAGTCGACTTAGCCTATGTCTTCATCATGGTCCATCTGGTTGGAGCATATCAGGTTAGTTAACTCTCACACATAGCTTGTAAAAATATTCTCATGTCATGTTTTTATTGAAAAACAAAACTAATACTTCAAATTCTAATATTGAATAATAACTATTGGACAGGTAATTACCCAACCCATATTCTGAGTGGTTGAAACCATCGCTGGGCAGAAATGGCCAAGCTCAGCGTTTGTGACAAGGGAGTGCCCCGTTAGCATTGGGAAAATGAAGTTCAGTATAAATAGGTTGAGGCTTGTTTGGAGGATCATTTTTGTGGCGGTGGTGACTGTGCCAGCCATGGCAATGCCATTTTTCAGTGACATGCTTGCACTTCTCGGAGCCATTGGGTTCTGGCCCTCCGTTGTCTATTTTCCAGTGGAGATCACCATTGCCAGACAGAAAATTAAGAAACGATCGCTGAAGTGGTTTGGACTTCAAACACTCAACTTATTTTGCTTTCTTGTGACATTGGCTGCAGCGTGTGCTGCCATTCATGGGATAAATCAAGCTCTAGGTAAATACAAACACTTTATGTATAAAGAGTAGTGTGTGTACGATTTCTATGTTTGGGAAGAGTAAGAAGAGATAGACAATATATATATATATATATATACATATACTGAGGGAAGGAATGAAAACGGGAAGCTGATATATAATTTTTCTCTCCTTCAGTTTGAATATAAGATGCATGTAGGGAAAGACAATTATAGATAGTAGGGTTAGAAATGATCTTTATCCTTTATATTTTTATGTTATTAAAAAGTCTAGTTTGATTTTAAATGCAAAAAAGAAAAAAAATTTATGCTTTTGTTTTCTATACCGTCCTTCTCAGTTCCATCATTATTCCTCTCCTCCCCCTCCTTTTCCGCTTCCCTTACTCCCCTAATAAATCCCTATATTATCTCTTGCTACGGAAACTTAAGTCGCCAACGTTGTGTAAGTGAACTTTTCGTTTTGGTCTATGTTGTGAGTGAACTCAGGCAACTGATATTTTATATTCTGTAAATAGTAGACCATGGATTTTACTTGGAAATAAAAATACTGAGTCATAACTAAGAAAACATCACTATTACCTTAGTATAACTATGAATGGTATTGGTGCAAGTAGTTTTCATATTGCATTGCCATCCTATAGATTCAAGCTGAAGGGACACAAACCCTGAAGCAGCGAATCGCAGAAGCCCCGTTTTGTAGTTAACACGAAGAGAAGGCCCTGTTCTATAAACTACCCCAACGCTCCAGTTTGCAGTAGACTCATAGGAAAGAGATTATTTTCCACCATGAAGCTTCAAATATAGTTCGGAAAATTTTTAATCTTGCGGGAGAACAAAGGTCGCAGAATAAGTCGTGACCACATGAGGAAGATGAAAAAAAGACGAGAAGACGAATGATGCTATCCTTTCACGGGTTCTGATTTCCACTGAGTGAACTGAGTTGCTGTCAACAGAATTGCTAACCTACCGTAAACGCTGATATTGGGTTTTCCCCTCTCGCGCATTTAAAAAAGCCCAGATTTAATGGGATCAACATCAACGTACTCAGTTCACACAAGTTACAATATTATTCAGATTCCTACATACCCAGTTAACCAGATTCGTCCATCCGTCTGTAGTTCTACTACATGGAATCAATCTCCAAAGAAGAAACAGCACTCCCAAAAACCTCCAAAAAAAAAGGAAATTCACCGCTTTGCCATGCTTCAAACTAGAGAATAGTCGAAAGAGAACACTGATGAAAAAAAAAATAGTAATAATAATAATAATAATATTTTACAAGATTGTTGCTTCACTTAATTGAAAACAGACACTGAACAACGCCAAGAGCAGAATGATAATCCCAACCCTTTACGAAGTATAGATATGAGTGACCAAACTCACCTGCTCCCGTGCCTTAACCGAGGATTTTCTTCTGTCCTTTTTCTAATTCACCTTGCTGTAATAACATTTTGAACACATTGACATCATGCATCAACCACATCACACCAAACAAACAACTAAGTTCCAACTTCTCTAACAAATCAAAGAACACCACAACAAAACAATTCATTGCTCCAAACATGAAACCGTGTTTCTTGGGTAAAAGGATGGGACATTTTGAGCAACTCCGTCATGCTTTTCATCTATGTACACAAATGATCATCACGACTCTATCCCCTAAATCCCAATATCATTCCCCATTATCATCAGCATCTGCTCCTCACTGTTCAAATGCAACCTTGCAACCCCTCTCGGTGACTGCAACAGCCCAAACACAGCATAACGTGGCAGAGGTGGCAGTGTGGGCAAAGACTTCAACCATTATCCGCTCATACATCCCTCATGCAGCTCGCTTGAGACTCATTCTCCTACAAAAAGCCACAAAAACCAAACAGGACAGTATGAAGATATACTAATTCACAGTAAGAGTCAAAAAATCATGCCTTGTCACTAGCTTCTGCGATGTTCCTGACCTAGCCCCATCTTGAGGTTATTCGACACTCCTGAATCTGACATCTGGCTATGGAAAGCATAAGAATTGAGTTACAAGGCAAGCAAAAATCTAAAAAGGAAAAAAAAAAAAGATAAAATGAAACAAAAGGAAGGTCTTGTCTCTGAGCCCTCTATACACAAAAACAAGTCGGGTTCTTAAGCACTGGAAAGATAGCACGTATAGTGGTGCAGGACCTGCGACCACATATTCACCAGTCAGAAAATCGACTATAAAAATCAATGACCACGGAAATTGACAATCAGAGAGTAACTTGTAACAAAAGAGGAAAATCCACACGTAAAAACAGTGGGTCATAGTTTAAGGACCCAAGAGAGAGGAAAAAGATGGGGATAGACCAAACTGAGCAGAGACAGTATGTAAACAAACCAAGACAGAAATAATAAAATCAGATTTTTTTTAAAAAAATATAGATTCTCCTTATTTCTTCTGAAAAGCCATTGAAAATAAAAGTTGTGACAACTGTTATCAAAACAAAAAAGTGGGAAAATCTTAAAAACTTAGAAGATCATCTTTATTACAGGCAATGAAGGGGATTAGAAGTTTCAAAACCTTGATTCTTCAGCCATGCTATTTTGAAATACTGTATTTCCATCTAAACACCCACTCTTCAAAATGAAATCTGCGTCCGCCACATAAACATCATCCTGCAAAGATCCCTGACCCTCACCATCTCCCAGACATCCAGTTTTCTCACTGCCATCCACAATAGTTCCTAATCCATAATAAGTCCTTGAATGAAAAAACTCACCTCATAATTGAGGTTCTGGGTGCTGCCACTTGGTACATAATCTGCATGTTCAGTCCTTGTCAAATTACAAGTTTTGTGTCTTTTGACAAGTTGTTGATCCATATCAATAGCACTGTCTTTCCAGCTCAGCAAGCTTTTGGTAGATGCAGTTTCTGCATTTTCCAAGCAATCTAAATCCAGACCCCGAACTTTGTCCTCATTTATTCCATTCTGAAATGGACCAACTTCTAATTAAGGAACTTCACATGAAGCAAACAACTCCTAGAGAGGTTTCTCCACTGGTTCAGCAGGCTTACCTCGTTCTGAACTTCAGGGTTTCTTGGCTGCGGCTTATCAAATTTGGAGTCAACTACAGCTGTTTCATTCCTCTGTATGTTACTGCCTATAGTGACCATTCCACCTCCTAGGTGTCTACCAGATGACTTAATTTCCAAATTGCCATCTGCATCCTTGTTTATTGAACCGTCTATCCTAGTCCCTTCAATTAAATCAATACTCATCTGAGAAATACCACCAGATCTACTATTACTACTCTCCGGGGAAGCAGACTCTAACCTCTGGGGACTAATAGAGGCCTGTTTCTCTTCTTTTCCTGGCTTCACAGCCACTGTTTCAGAATCATTTTTCCTCTTGATGCATATTTCTGCAGACCCAGAGTCACACTTTGTGGGGTCCTTGCCCATTTTTTCAGCTAGATGACTCAGATGCCTTGACATTCGAGTATGCTTATAACCATCTGGAAAAACAAATGCAGGGAGCTGCTTTCGACGAACATGAGAAACATAAATTTCCATCCCCGGTTTCCAATACATATACATATTTATCTCTTGTCTGAATTCATCAACTGTTCCACGTATATCAAATTGCTGCCCTTCTTGACCTCTTATTCCCTCTTTTCTTTGCAAGCCCATGAAAAACGCACAATGTGGACAAGGCTTGGACGTGTCAGCATTCTCATGTGGATAAGGATGACACTGCAACATCCCATTTGTGTCCCTCTCTATCTGCTCAGGTGGAAACCATCATAATAGGATGCAATGTTGTAAGATTAGCTATTGTCAATAAATAAAGAACAGATATGGACTAAATCCAGTAAAGGGTTGTCTAATAACAGAATACCACATGACTTTACCTTCAGGGTAAGCTGTCTCAACCGAGATTCTACCCAGCCCTTCCATGCTAGTAAATCATCAGCATCTGCTGCAATTATGTCAACTTGCAAATAGTTTTTGTATGCCTCAAAAAAGGAATACAATTCAAAAAGAGCACTCCACTGGGCTTTATTAAGCTCAATTTCCTAACAGCAGAAAATAACAAGTGTATCAATCAAATTAAAGAGTTGGCATATTAATAAAAATTTAACAGAAAAAGATTCCATTTACCTCACAGATCCTGTTGCCACACTGGAACTGATCCATCATAACACGAAGAGTGCTTGCTGAGACATTGTAGCTGGAATTCATGCAAGGGTATGCAGGAGTAATTATTGGCATATGATGAAACCTGTCCCGGGGATTCCTACGAGGGTCCCATACAGCAAAACCCAGTTCATTCTCTTCTATAGAACATAGCATTACAGGGTTTGGCCACCGCCACTGTGTATATACTCTGAAGAATCGAGAAACCAACATACTAGGAATTGCATTAGGATAAAGCTGGCAAACTCGAGCAACTAGAAGAGCCCAATTTACACCACCAAGAAATCCGGTAACCTAAACATACCAAGAGAAGGTTAAGAAGAAAGAACGAACCATAGAAGTTAATGGCATTGATGATTAAAAACTTCAAAGGTAGTGGATCTTACATTTGAATAAACACCACGCCTTTTAGCCCAAAACTTCAAACATCTCAAGGTGGTTCGGAAGTTCTAACGTCGTTATATGTTAAAGGACTATCAAATTAATAAGCTATACGATCATAATTCATAAAATCAAATGTATCATTCCCGAAGGTAATGAATATCTACATTACCTCAACATTGGGGACAAGTTTAAGAATTTGATCTGCCACTCGGCAGCCATTAAGACTTCTCACAGTAGGTTCATCAACGTTGTACAGCACAGACCCATTAGAGATATCCAGGTCCTGTTGATAACTTTGTTTCAAAACCATATAAAATAGAAGACAAGATAATACAGTAGATTCCAAGAAGGAAAAGGACAGAGAAAAAGCAAATGAAAGGTTGAGTTGAATCATGTTTTCCTCTTTGAAAAATACAAAATTAATGGGACCAAGATATGCATACTGCACACATATATACAAAAAATAAATAAATAAATTGCCAATCAAATTTTTATTCAAATAAAATTTATGTCCCTCAACAAAATGCATAAATACACTAATATTTGCAGTGAAAACATGCATTTAGCAAACCTAAGTGTGCTAGATGAAGAATAGGACACCAATTTCAAACAATATTTCCTCTCCTCCATCTATCTCCCTTCCTCCCTTCTTCCTACACTCACATGTTAGATGCAGCAAAAGGTAGAAGAGGGAGAGAAAAAAAAAAAAAAGATCCTACACTTCAAACATACCAGAAAGATAAAGAACGAGTGACAGAGTACATATAGGACACTTTATGAAGTAGAGGAATGGCTGCATTAATTATTAAAAACTCCAGGGAGATTACCGTTCACAACTCTCTAAATTGACTCAGCAGATCTTAGGGTGGTCCTTAAGGTAGGAGGAGTGCTACTATTCCTAGAAATAGAAACTATTCTTATGAAAACCCATAAAACATTAAACCCTTTTGATAAATAAGGAATTGGAGCTTACTTCTGGGACAACCAAAAGAGATATACGAGCATAAAGCAAATCGATAGATATTCTCTGGAACTTGAATCTCATTACTGGGACATGAGCATCAGCAACTCGTTGAAGTTCAGTAACTTCTTCCATATCAGCTAGGATGTTATGCAAAATGATAAAAAAATCCTCCTGCGAAAGATGCATATAGGATAAAACTATACCAGGATGCCATATATTTTACCAGAATGAGTAAAAGTAACCAGCTGCAGTGTGTCACCTCTCGATTTACATAAGAAGGACCAACACACAGTGTATCTATGTCAGCTCCAGGTCCATGTACCTGTAAAACAGTGGATTGTTGCTACATGTCCACATGCTTATAATACAGCCACTTAGGAAACAGACAAGAATGTTATACAATGAAACAGAACAACAACATTTGGTTCATTTTCTGTCTGCTGCTACCCTCTTTGAAACTGAACTAAACATAAGTTGTTGCTACAGGAGCATATATTTTTAAAAAGTTTGTAAGCAGGGGAAGAAGTGGTCCACTAATATGTGAATGCCATACTCATGAAGAATGAAAAGCAAGACAATTCTGATAAGAGTGATAATGATATTCATTAGGAGTCATCAGCCATTTGCTGACAGCAATTGAAGCATGACTAATGTTATAAGTAAACAACCAATAGACAAGATCAGCAATTTAAAAAGGAAATAACAAAATAAAGAAGGTCGCTGCATTAATCAAGACATAGTGGCTTCCAACTCAATGACAATAATACCCTCACAATTAAAAAAATTATTCTTTTCTAATTTCTAACGTATAAAATAAGATTTGCCCAAATTTTTTAAATATAAGATAAGTAGTACCCTGTATTAATAAATAATAGAATGATTTTAAACTGTACAACAATTTTTTAAATAGACTACACATTGTTGTAGTGTAGTATATTTTATTAAATGAAATAGTTTGGTGAATTTTTTTTTCTCTAAACAAATAAATAAATAAAAGACTGGTACAATAGTAATTAGGACCACTCTTAAATGAAATAAATAAGGATTCCACTCCATCCATTTTTGTAGGGAATAAGCTTTGACCATTTTCTCATTTGATGTAATGAGCATTCCCAAGGAAATAGGCATTTGGAATTCCTTTAATTAGTGACCAAACAGACTTCCATGTGTGTAAGACATAACTACGATGAATCAAATCAAGACATAATGGCTTCAACCTTGAATTTATGCATATGAAACTCCAGATATAATAAGTATTCCTCCAGCAGAAAGTAAAAGAATTATCAATTGTCCCTTGTATACAATTTTACTAACTGCAAGCATTACAACAAGTCAGCAAAAGGAAAAACTATGACAAACGCACCCCAAGTCGATAAGAACCAAAGGTGAAAATGACAGCATTTGCATCCTCCACCATCTGATCTGTGTAGCCTCGTTGGCGGGTCAACTGCTTCACCCAGCTTTTTACAATCTACATATCATGTCAACTCTGTTACTTAAAAAAGTTATATTTGATAATAGTGAAACAACTTAATACAAAAATAAAGGGGTTATGCCCCTGTACCAAACACAACTACAACAACAACAACAAACTATTTTCCATTAGGTGGGGTCGGTTAAGTGAATCAAATGACGCTATAAAGTTTTATCGTGAATCATGTCTATAAACATACCATTTAACTCTAAATCTTTTTTAATAATTTTGCCCATAATTTTTATTAGTCTTTCTCTACCTCTAACTATTGGACTACTCTTTATCTAATCTACTCTCCTCACTGGATCTTCTATACATCTCTACACATACTCAAACCATCTAAGATGCGATTCTTCAATTTTTTTTATAATAAGTATAACCTCAACTTCCTCTCTAATGCATTCATTTCTAATTCTATCTTATCTGGTATATCCACTCATCCAACACAACATTCTCATCTCTGTAACATAAAACTTATTCTTTTATTGGCTTTTTATTGCCTAATACTTATAACTGTGCAATAAAATTTACCCTTAAATCTGAATGACACTTTTTTACCATAAATAACATTCGAAGCACTCTTTCATTTCGTCTACCTTATTTGAATCCTATGGTTTACATCTTCTTCTATTTCCCCATCACGTTATGTGATAGACCCAGGATACTTAAAACAGGTGACTTGTGATACGATATGTTCTCCAATCTTTACTCCTACGTTAAAATTAGTGCGTCCCTTGCTAAATTTATATTTCATATACTCCATTTTATTTCTATTTAAGCAAAATCCATGTGCTTCCAAAACTAATTTCTACTTCTCTAACTTTTCATTTATTTTCTCTCTCGACTCTCTGACTAGGGCTATATTATCTGCAAAAAACATACATTGTAACATCGGCTCTTAAATATGTTTAGTGAGCCATCCAAGATTAAAGTAAAAAGATAAGGGGTCAAAGTTGACCCCGGATAAAAGTTAATAGTTATCAAAAAATCTTCTATGGGCTCACCTCATAATAATTTTCCTCAATATATAACATCATATGCTGGATAACATCAAAGCCAACTTTGACAGAGTATAGCAACATCTTAAGCTAATTTTCTTCAATATATAACACCATATGCTAGAGAACATCAAAGCCAACTTTGACACGAATAACATGAATAAACAGAGTCTGCTGTATACACCAGCCCATGGTACAAGCTGTATTGAACTTGCCATGGTCTTGTGATGCAATGATAAAGACCACGCTGCTATTAAAGATTTAGTGATTCCTGTATCTGTTGAAGCCAACCTGTGGCAGTGGCACATAATACATTTTGGGAATGACATCACAACAAAAGGCACGCAGCACCAATGGTTCGTCATAAGTAATTTTATTTTATTATTTTATTTGCATTACGCTTGGCACTTCCTGATGACAGCAGCGCATGGAACTACTGATCGTTATTAGAGAACACTTCCAGATGATAGGCAACCTGCAATCACCAATCTCCTATATAACTCCATCTTGTGTCACCGAGAGAACAAATGAATTAAATAGCATTGCCACTCTCAAAGCTAAACATCAACCACAGAATAGATGATGGAACAACGTATTCTCTTGTTTCAATATTAATGTACTTGATGATGAAATGATAGATGCACTTGCCGCATTGAAGCAGACTTACAATTTAAACAAAAGAATAAAGCTACAAAAATATGAAGCAGCCACCATGCCAATTGATTTGTAAGACCCTCCAAACAAAAACTAATCATATCAAGAAGGTCCTACCGCTAAATAAAGAAGACAACTCTAATGGAGAACTGGACAGAATAGAAGTTTCTGAAAGCATTACCTGATCAAGGCGGCAAAGAACCTCTTCTCTCTTTGCAGCTTCTTCTTTGCTCTCGTGAAGCCCGGCATCAACCAAAAACTGATAAGGAAAAAAAAATGAAGGAAAGTAAATCTTTTTTTCTTCCCAAAATAATAGAAATAATATCTATCCAATGATACTCGGAAAATACCCTCTCCAATTCCATGTTACGATGAGTATCAGCCTCGGTGGGACCGGCAAGAGAGATGGGTTCCGTGATCCCATACTTCTTCGCTTGTTGAGATGGCGGCGTTGAAGAAACATTCGGACTCTGGGAACCCACCATTTCAGTACCCACACAAGGAAGAGCTTGGGGCACTCAAGACCTAGATTTGATCAAACCCAGTCTTACTCACATAATTGCAAAAGACGACTGTGAGAGACTACAAACTTGCAAATCCTACACATCTATGAACTGAAAGGGTGCACTTTCAGATTAGAGAGGTTAAAAATCGAGAGGTCGGCGAAGGGGTTCAGCAGAGTAAAGGGGAGGAAAAAAGAAACGTCGATTTGTTACAAAAATTAAAGCTTTTTATCGCGATTGAAAGAGGTCAAACGCGCAATGACGCACGGCAAAGAGGGGGAGATCGCAATTGAAGTTTGCTGGCAAAGTGAGGGCAGTCGGTGACAGAGTGAAACAGATAGCGGATAGGCCCAAGTAGGAAAGATCAGGAATGGGTAAAGGCCAAGGAGCGGAGGACTCGGGGTTTGGATGGCTTAGGGTGCGTTTAGAGGTAACAAGTAAGATCGATCAAGCAATCCGTTGACGCTCTCGAGTCTCGAGACATCCAAAAGTCTACTCGGCCAAGCTGTCTTGCTTTTGTTTCTTCTAATCTATTTCAAAGATATTTTACTATCCTTTTCTTAATTTTTATCTAATTTGATTTTATTTTCTAAGTAAATCATAAATGATGTAGTCTGATAATGTTAATTACAGAACAATCTAAATAGATTATTTGAACTCCAAGTATTAATGAGATGGGTAATAATGAGTAGATATCTAAATTGGAAAGATTAGGATATGACCTTATACGTCATTATTAAACGGCTTAATCATATCCTGATATTACTATGAAGGTTGAGGAGCGTACAATTTTGTACTTCAAGAAGTGGGGAAGGGCAGTGCGATTTTGGGATGGCCATGCCGCAGGTTGGAGCCTTTAGATCCTATTGGCCGAAAGAGAGTCTTTGAATCTTTCATTACAGCTTCTGTTATCTCCGCGAAAACAATCCTTTAAAGTATTTTATAGAATACCATTGGAGAAGAAAAATGAAAGACGAATTCGATCCAAAAAAAATTTAAATGACAGAGCGCCTCTTTCTCTCCAAACTAGGCTCAACAGCGACTCTGATAAGTAGGACATGAATTTTTCAAAAATGAGCATCCGGGAATTGTCTTTAAAATTTTGTAAGAACACTTTTTTTAAACAAAACTTTTTCTACAAGAGAAAACAAGTATTTTTGAAAGATTTTAAAGAGATTTCACGAATTCTAGAGAATCCATGTTATTATTCACTCAAAATAAATTAAAAATAGATTTTCTTAATTACTATGATAAATCCTGATAAGAGGTTGAGTCTAAGAAACCGAAATCTCATTTCATTATCAGTAGACATTATCATTTTATACCCAAGAAAAGAAGATTAACTAAAAATACAAAAAAAAAATATTAAACCACATGGGATGGCGAGTAGATGATAAATAACGATAGAAATCAATAACTACACGTCTCATGTTTATTGGTATTCTCTTTTATCATTGATCTTCGGTTAATGTAGGCAGATCCGACAAGCATGCATTTCATAATTAAATCCTCTATTTTTGTTCTTAATGTTTTCGTGGGAAGAAATTACATTAACTTGATTGACATAATGGTTTTGGGGTAGGGAGGAGTAAAATGAGATAATTTGAACATCATAACAGCTAATTTAATGTTTAAAACTAATACGATGAAACGAGTTAGAATTGTCCCATCCCATATTACAAATTTGAGTTTTCTTTACAAATTTTTACTTTTTCTTAACCTTCTCAATCTATATATTTTTTAAAATATTAATAGCATTTATCTTTAAATTCATATCACTCCTTTAATATTACTCTAAGATCAAATCAGTGTAGAATAAAATATCATACTTTTTAATTAAATTTTGATTGAGCGAGTTTTCTATCTCACCTCATTCTTTTTAAAAATCTCGATCAAGCCCCATAGCCGTATACATCAAATTCAGCATTTCTCTATTCAATAGAATTTAATGGAAAATAGCATTCGTTTTGGCAATTCTTATCGGCCTAAGGATTATTTGGGCAGTGAATATATCATGCCAAGCCATTGAATAGGAACTTTGTCTAAAAGAAATTGTACTTTATAAAAAATGAGGAATAAATTTGTCTAAATTGTAAAACATAGTCTCAGTGATTTTAATTTTGAGTCAGATATTAATGGAATTACCACAGTAATAGGATGGAAATAATTAATTCGAAAAATAAATTGAAATTTGGTGGCTTTAAGGTTTCCCAAAGGGCTAAGCAAACGACCTCCTCTGTTTGGGGCGGGGAGTATCTTCTTTCGCCTCCCTCGGTTCAGGTCACTGTCACAGTAGCCTCAAACGTTCAAAGCAAAGCCAACAACTTTGCCATTTCCTGGGAGCATTATCAATCCTTTATGCTTCCTCGTCTCTCTCATATCCTTCGCCCCCTCTATTCGCCTCCTCCGGCTTCCGCTTTTGCCATGGCGCGTGCTATTATAGGCGCCACCCAACTTCCCATCTATCCCACCACGAACAATGCGGCTCCTATCCATTCCTCCTTGCATTTGGGTTTTGTTCATTTTACGAATCGTTTCGATGTCTCCTTGCCTTCAAAATCTACTCTTTTCGGTCGGAGGTTCCACGTTCTGTGTCGAACCGAAGGCAAGCATTTGAGTGCATTTGGGGGAGCTCGTGCCGAGCAGAGGGGGTATCGGAAGACGAGGAAGCGAGCACTGAAGAGTAAAGAGAAGGAGTTGGAACTCAGCGTCGATATTTGTATTGAAGAAGATTTGCCTGACGATAATGAAATCTTGGTATACCACGCCTCAATTTTATGTTTTTAAGATTTTTGGCTTGGATGATAATGTATGATACTCTTGTGTTGATGTTGGGCTTTAAGTCTTCATTTGAAAAATGAAAAGAAAAAGGCAAGAATGTTAAAGTGACGCTTGAATTAAACCCCCCAAGACTCAGATCAAGATGGATTAGCAAGGAATTAAGTAGCATCAACCGTGGAGAGTGCAGATAACCGTTTCATTCTATTAATGGCACGAACGAGGCAAAGGTTCATAGATGTTTAACTTGTCTTTTGTTTGCACTGACAACTTTAAGGAGAAGAGGATTCACTCTAGTTGGTTCTGTTAAAGTCATACAGAAGTCTGAAGGAAGCTGAATCCTCTGAAAAGCAAAACCTAATATCAAACTATAGTGGATTCCATATAGTTATGTGTTTAATCTCTTGTGTAAAGATTGTTTACTTTGCCTTAACCCTTACATTCTGATTTTTTTATCAATTCCCATTCATTTGCATTTTGATGGACTTTAATCACAATTTGCAGTTAGAAAACCTATGAATTATTCTATTGAGTCGGGAAGCCTGGGTTAAGTTTCATTATTCTTAACCTGATTAAAGTCATGAAAAAGGTTTGCAAGTTCTGTATTCTGGTTTGTTAACTGCCCCCCACTTCAAAGATGTTTCAAGATGAATGATAATTATAATGGAGTTCTACTTTATCTGTATGCCTACATAATGATTGAATAATTAACTCATCATTTCTGTCTTGTTGTTTTCACTGGCTGCAGGGCATTGCTGAGATGCTTCGTCTAAATGTGCCAATGGCAATGAAGTTGGCATTTGATGGTTTAAAGGATTCAGGGTGTACAACAAGAGATACTGCTATAACTGATGTTGGTGGGTTCGAAAGTGTTGAATTATCGGTGCTCCTCTGCAATGACGAATTTATTTGCAAACTTAATAAGGAATGGAGAGATGAGGATCATGCCACTGACGTTCTCTCAATGTCACAACATGTCCCTGGGCTTAAGCTTCCTATTGTAAGAATGCATATTTTCTAGCTGATGATATATAGCGTGTTGTTTTTCAATAAATATAAAACAGAACTGACCGTAATAAATTCTTGATGGATTCCCTTATTTGCAGCTTATGTTGGGTGATATTGTAATTTCTGTGGAGACAGCTGCAAGACAAGCAGAGGAAAGAGGACATACTCTTCTTGATGAGATACGCATCCTCTTGGTTGGTTTGATTATATTCTCACTAATGTCTGCTGAATGCCGAAGTTTATTATGCCCTTTGATATTATCTCTCTTCTTGTACAGGCATGACTAAATTCACATTAGTGTGACAACTGCTTGTCTCGTGGTATCACTTTTTTTAAATTATTGATGTAACTTTGGTACTTTTGGTTGATCTTTTGAAAGATCATGCATTTTGACAATGATAAATCTCTTAAAGAACTGATTAGAAAAAAAACAAGTGAAAAGAAAAGTTAAAGCAATTGATTCAGGCGCCCATCAAATGCATGTATTTGCTACCAAAAACAGATAAATCTCATTTTATTTTTGAAATTTTAGAAGAAATTACGTTATAAATTTCTACTGATGCAATTTCAAGCTTAGGTTCTTTTCCCCGTTTTACCTAAGATTTTATTTATTTATGTGAATTGAACATTGAAAGAGTAATAGCTTCATCTTTATGCAGGTTCATGGCTTATTACATCTTTTGGGATTTGACCATGAAATAAGTGAAGAGGCAGAAGCAGAAATGGAGAGAGAGGAGGAACTGCTTCTGAAGAGTCTGGGTTGGAAAGGAAAAGGACTGATACAGAGTGCATGTAATGCTGAAACCAGTTTAAGTTCTTGCCAAGATAGTTCAGATGGTAATTGTAGTGCTTACTGATAGGCTGCAGCATTCCTCAAGTTGTATCATCATTTGGTTTTACACACTTGCTATTGATTGAAATATTGTCATTTGCATATATCAAAGTGTATGGGAACATAATCTTACAGATGAATTGTCAAAAGACAGGAAGAAAGAAGGCAGTCTTAGATTTTATAAACCTAAGTTCAGCTATATCTTCTGTGATATGGATGGTAAGATTACGCTGACACAGTCTTTAAATATTCTTTGATTCTGTTTCTGGGTTTTAATAGACTTTTGTATTATGTAAAGGAACATTGCTGAACTGCAAAAGTGAAATTACTCCAACAACTGCCAATGCATTAAGAGAAGCCTTGTTGAGGGGTGTGAAAATTGTGATAGCTACTGGAAAAGTAATATCTCATAGTTCCAAAATTGTCAGTGTATCATATTAAAAGATTTTTAACTTAGATCGACTAATATATTTTATCTTTGGTACTGTCTTTCTAATTTCTTATTTACTATACATATATATATGTAGGGTTTGACATAAGATCTGACCTTTAGTGTTTGAACATAATAGGCTCGTCCAGCTGTTATAGATATTTTCAAGATGGTGGACTTGGCTGGAAAAGATGGTATTATTTCAGAATTTTCCCCTGGTGTTTTCTTACAGGTTAATATTTTATCTCTGGCCTTTTAATGTTCATGCTGAAGCTTGATTCAGCAAGGCACTCCATATGTGCGGCTGAAAGCCTTGCCCCATATCATATTCTCTTCTCATGCATATGTTTGCATTTGTCGTTAGGTGTCACAATTGTGCTTTGTAACAGCTGCTATTTAATATTCTCTGGTTTATTGTTAGTATGAATAGTTTCAGTGCCTCAATCTCACAGAGGGTCCAACAATAGGATTTGGGAAATGATAAAGCTGACAAATTTGAATAAGTAGATGGACATTTGATAACAATGATGACTTTAGAGCTAGTTTTGTGGAGATATGTAAGATAGACTGATGAATAAGCATGGATGATGGCTTTTCGCATACAAAATTTGTTTCAGATATGCTGGCTCTTACTATATTCTTCTTCCTATTTGTTTAAACTGTATATGTCTGTCTCTACTTCTCTCCCTTCAGTCCTTTGTTCATTGAGAAATTTCCTTTATAATGTACGCTAGGACTCTGGTCTTCTCTATCCCTCTGATTGACCATATAAGGCTGGAAGCTTCTGTTTATCTACAAGTGAAAATTTTTCTGCTTCTCCAGTTCCCAAACATGGTAGAATTAATAAGGACAATATCCTCAGTGGTTCTGTGAGAAACTAGGAAAGAGCAAGGCAAGAACGCCTGAAAGGGCAAAACATACCAAAACTAACTCTTTAATAACAGAACCTGGTAATTATCCCAACAATCAGTGTTGCAAGTAATTGAATTATGAGTTCTCCTGACAGTCTAAACTCTAATCCACACATGCATATCTTTCTGTAATTTATATTTAAATATCAAATAATATACTGCATCCTTGATGGGAGCACAAGTTACATTCACCAAAAGAGAGAGAGAGAAAAAAAAAGTGTATGTACCAAAAAAAGAAAAGTGATGGTATAAAGCACCATAGAAACTCAAAGGACATAATCTAATGGATAGTAGCGTATCAATAATTGGAAGAATCTAGCATCAGACTCATTGCTTAAGTGAATATTGAACAATGTGAAATCTTTGGCTTTGATCTTGCATATAATGTTGCCTGTTGTAGAAGTTCCTTGTCTTAAGCGGAGCCTTATATTCCATGCACCACTTGATTTCAGGGATTGCTTGTTTATGGTAGACAGGGTCGGGAAATTTTTAGAAGCAACTTGGATTCAAATGTCTGTAGAGAGGTAACTTATATGAATTTCCATATTCAGCTGCAGTTGAGGCTCCATCTATAAATGGATAAAATTTTGGTCTTAATGTATGAGTTTTTGCCATTTTCCTGGAAATACGTCATCTTTGAAAGTAAAAACAAGTATTTTCTTGGATTAAAGATGCTAACCTCTGTCCTTTTGGACTTTATTGTAATAGTGAGCTACTCACTGGTTAACTCCATATTCCATAGTTTTTTTGTGTAATATTATGGTAGTGCTGGTGCTGTTTTGTGCCCCAACTCTATCTCTGATCCCCTTGTACAGCACTCATGGAACCAGCTTATATTTCTCCTACCATAAGGATTTCAGTGTATAGTTTATGTTTTTTTTTTCTTTCCCAACCTAAAGGAAAAAGGAGAAAAGATATATTCATGCATCCATGGAAACTTTGGAAACTAATTCCTGATCTCAGTCATTAATAGAAAGATAGAGGGTTGTAACCTTCAAATTTAAAACAGCTAATTATTTATTTGAAATTTCCATTGCTCTGTGGAAAATTCCTTGTATTTTTTAAGAGAAAGAAGTATGTTTTTACTTTTTTTCAATGCAGGCATGCATTTACTCTTTGGAAAATAAGGTTCCACTTATTGCATTCAGTGAGGGTCGCTGCTTAACCCTTTTTGAACACCCCTTGGTTGATTCACTACATACAGTATACCATGAACCTAAGGTACCTCATCTACAACATTGTATATCCTTTCTGACATTCTATTGTGTGATTTCCTTCTATTTACGTAAAAAATCTTTGCAGGCAGAGATCATGCCTTCTACTGAACATCTCTTGGCTGCTGCTGACATACAGGTATACACCAGGACAATTTGCTTCTGGTTTCTGTTTATGAATAGAGTTCCCATGGATGCTTAGTGTTAACAAAATTCAAGATTAATTACATACACCATTGATGGAACTCCAGAAAACTGAAATAAAACTTCCATGATATTTCTCCAATTTCACTAAGGAACAGTAAAAAGGTACTACAAGGAAGCTCAAAACAGAACACTAAGCAAAGAAATCAACAGAAATAGTGGGTATGTCAGTGGCCAAGAAAAAGAGAAAATGCAGCAAAACAAGGTTGCTAGTTATCTCCCCAAAGGCTTCTCCAGAATTTTCCTCCCTTATTCCTCTCACAGTTCCCCCTTTTTGTTGACCCTTCCCTAACTAACTTCCTCTAGAAACCCATTAAAAGCTAACGTGTGCCTCCCTACCCCTCCAAACTGTTTCCAGTCATGCCTTAAATATCATATACAAGGTGGTTATGTTCAGCCTTTTTCTATCTGTTTGATTGTGATTTTCACTTTATCATTTTCCCTATAAGCCCACTAAAGGTCTAGAACTGTAGTGAAGAACCTAATTTATTATTATCCTTGTCACTTTGGGTTCTTGCTAACACTAGTATTTTGGTTGTGCAGAAAATGATTTTCTTGGACACTGCTCAGAGGGTGGCTAGCACATTGCGGCCATACTGGTCAGAGGCAACAAAAGATTGTGCCACGGTTGTTCAAGCTGTGCCAGACATGCTTGAAATTGTACCCTTGGGAACTTCAAAGGGGAAGGGAGTAAAAATGCTTTTAGATCATTTAGGAATTACTGCTAAGGAGGTACCACAAAGATCTGTTTCCCTCTGATTGTCTTCGCATTGTCCCTTTTTAGAAAAAAAAAAAAAGAATATTTGAATTTTCTTTTGTTTTATTGGTGAAATTTTTGCATTGTCTTTAACAATCATACTCTTCACATATATAAAAGTGTCGTAAGTTGTAATATTTCATATGATAGGCAAAGCCTTGCATGTTAAATGGCAAATGCGGACATTTTAGTTAATTCACTGTTTGAAATGTACACAACCATATTCTACCTTAGTGCTCAACGACTTGATTGCATTTCACTTGACATGGCATATATCTTTTGAAGTTTTTTGAGCACACATTGAGAAGACAAAGATTAGCTTCGGAATTGTTGAACTATGATGTCTAACAGATTTGAGGTGTCGTTTCACTAATATTCTCATATAAGAATGCAGCTATATTGACTTCCATCATGACATTTCCCTTCCCCTAATTACTTATTTGCAGATAATGGCTATTGGTGATGGAGAAAATGATCTTGAGATGCTTGAGCTGGCTTCTCTAGGCATTGCTCTTAGTAATGGATCAGAGAAGACAAAAGCTGTGGCTAATGTAATAGGTATCAGCAATGACGAAGATGGTGTAGCTGATGCCATTTACCGGTATGCATTCTGAGCTGTGGATAAAGTAGAATGATAAGCATTGCAGAATAAATTGTTGAGGGATTTAAGCCGTTGCCCCTAATTAATTTTTCCATTTTTTTTTCTTCAAAGAATTAAAGCTGAAGAAAGTGTTGTCATTTATGTCATTGACAAGTATAATTTGTAACTCGTGGCTTACCCATAAAGGCCTGTCAGCCTTGCTTCCTAGTTACGGTCTAGAATTCAGGAAATATAAAGAAAGGGAAATCCTGGAATTCCTAAGAACTACTTTATAGCTTAAGTTAGGGTTTATATTCATTTTTGACTTAATAGACACTAACTGTGATCAATTATTGGACATTTTTGCTCAAGTGCTGTCAAGTTCTTGCATACTAACACCGTTAAACAATTGCTGTTTGATCATGGAATTATTCCAGAAATTAATATCATCCTAACTCCTTAGACAAACTCACATTAAGATTCAATATGAAAGAAATTAGTTGAGGGCCTTATGTTGATGTACTCGGAGATACCTAATCTATCTTGGTGGATGCTAGGGAAGATGCTTTTTGGTGTCTTCAGTATGGGAATTTCTTCAGGTTTTTTAAGAAATTAGTTATATTTGAAATGAAATTTTTATGCCTGGATGAGCTTTTTGGAAATTAGTAAATTAGTTATCCACAAAATGTAGCCATATTTCAAATATTATATGGGATTTTAAATTTGTTGATTCTTTTTTGCATGGAACTCTTCTTACCATTTGGAAATTTTGATTAAATTGAAAAACAATATTTACTAAATTTCCAAGTAACTAAACACGGGTGCAAGTTGGCTAGATAACTAATTCCATATAGAAAATTATAAATCAACATTCCAAACACACACTTAGATATTAATGGTTTACGTGTATTTGTAGATTTTGCACCAACCCAAAAAAAAAAAAAGGAAACAAACACAACAGAAAAGCAAGAATAACGAAAACAGCTTAATATTGCTATTTACAGTCCATCTTTCCATTTGAATTTCAAATTTTCAGTAACTCATTGTGTAACATATAGAGCGTGACGAAAAACTATGGAAATCTCTTCCTAAATTTGGACTCAGCAAGATCATGTTAATTTTCTTTCTTCCATAAAGTGATCTGAACCAGAAATACAAGCAATTTGATACATTTGCATTGCTGCGTTTGGTAATAATTAATATAAACGCCAGTCCAAACAGAGGCTGCTTGAAACTAACTCCATTTAGACACTAAAGACGTGAGACAGCTCTTCCCAGCCTTTTTTGATATGACTGCCTTAGGACTGTGTGATGAGTTTCGAGCTCTCTTCCTTTGAGGAATATCCTTCTTTGCTAAATCTTCTAAACACTTCACATCTGAGAGGGATGTGAAGGTTCTGGATTTACCTTTATAGAACTTAGAAAGCCCTCTTCTGCAGATTACACAAAGGGATTCATCTGAGCAAAGGAACGTAAAAACTTAAGAATGCTTGATGCACAAAAAGACTCGGATTTTCTCAAGGCACTTACTTGATGGGAAGTTGGGCCAACATCTCCGAAAAATCATTTAGAGGCTCATCTGAAAACGATGATGATGATGAGGAGGAGAAAGACAATGAGGATACATCTGATAAATCTGATGATAACGCTGATCCAAAAAATTGGCTTGAATCTTTTGAAAAGGACATGAGGAATTCAGATTGAGGGATTTCTTCTGCAGAATCCACATTAGGACTGGTAGCTCCGCTTCTCTTGTCTGTAACTTTATCCATCGAACGTCTCTGAGTATCAAAGGAAGCAGGGTGGCTAATGGCTATTCCCCTTTATTTCTGACCCCACACAGAAGAGTGAAGTGGGAGATTATATATACATATCATAGAAGGTCATCCAATGTTTTTTTTATAATAAAATTTAAATATAACGATAAGCACTTTACTTCATATTATATTGTTCTTAGTTTCCTTTTCGTTGCTCCTTAAGATCATCATTTTGTATATCCTATTGAATCAAGTGTGGTTTCCTAAGGCTAGGCGAACCATTATCTATATCTCCAAATTCCATGCTTTGCCCTCATCTCGGGTTATCAAATAACAAGAAAACTTAGCAGAATGGTATCTTGGAATTTCATCAGTTTGTCGAGCCGAGCTTAGTCCGTTGGCATGTTAGATATTGCCTAATGGACTTTTGAAACTAAGCTTAGCATCCGACAACTACAATCCGAAGACATCGTTGCAGCATTATCTACCTTGTAATAAACTGTTTTCCCCTGCCTTTGCACAAAGCATCTTGAATTAATAGACGAAGTTGTTTAGGATATTCTTTTCAACGGTCATTTTGGCAGGCTTGTGTAACTACACTGATCACAGGCGACTTTGTTTCAATCATTCTTTCTTCATCAATAAAGATATTTATTTCTTCCTTTTCTTCTCTCTTTTTGGGCCAATTTATTTCTTCCTTGCTTTCGTCCTCTTTTTTTGCGCATATTTTGCTCATTCAACCCATTTCATCGGGCCTAAATAACACGAGATCAAGCTAATTACTCGAAATAAGCTCCCCTTTCAATCGAATAAATTTTTAATGTGAGGGCATGGAATTAGTCCAATTACAATTCGCTCTGGTTAATGGTCAACACATTTCATAAATAAACCAGAAGAGATACCAGGTGAAATCCTCAGCCAGGGTGGGAAAATAGCAAACACAGAAAACATAGCAATGTGAAACAAGGGCTAGCTTAAATTACAACTCATGTATCCACAGGAAATGGCGATTCCACAGAATACACATTTTTTTATTTAAAAACATATACCTATAAGCCCATCTGAGAGAGAGAGAGAGAGAGAGAGAGATAAAGAAATTTGCAGGAGGCTTGCTAAATGCCGATCTAGTAGCCATTAGAAGAAGCAGCACCATCATGCACTGCGACTGAGGATAGGGACCTCCGTGTTGTGGTTTCGAAGTTATAACTGTATTATCCTTGGCGTCTCAAAGCGTCCTCAAGGTGGGAGTTTTTTCTTGCACACTCCAAGATAGTTTTATCAGCAGTGATGAAGTAAGCAGCAATTGATGCTGTTCATGAAACAAGAGTCTAATGTTAATACACAAATGAATTCAAACCTTTGACGGCAGGAGGGGCAACAAGAAAATAGGTTGGACACTTTATTCCCAAGTAGATCAACAGCACAAAATGAGTCCTAATCCTTCATCATTGGATTTCAGGATTAAGGTAAACCATTTTAAGAAGTATATAAATATTTTAATTTGTGAATAAGCTAATATCAAGATTGATTGCTTCTTGCTTTGAATCCAATAAAATAACATTGAGAAGAACTTAAATGGAAGAAAGCTTTAGTACTCTGGTATGAGTACTCTGGTATGAAGATTACACAACCAAGTTCCCCCTTAAGTTTGATATCATACCAGCAGAAATGATAAGTGCCTGAGCAGTGTAATTGAGGTTTGCTTTAGCCCAGGGAACCTTACGAACTGCAACCAACTGAAAATTTGAAGAAAACAACATCAAATAAACTTCAATAGGACAATCTAACATTCATGCATGGAACATAAGCGAAGGAACTGCAAAGATAGATATAATTGTGAAAGATTAGATATTAAACAAAATTGTGTGCTATTTCCGTACATGACGTATTATCATCAGCAAACAGCCAAAAGTTGATGTATCAGTAATTACTAGATTTCCAAATCACACTCTTAATTAAGATTCAGAAGTCTGTAGCCAAAAAGACAAGTTTCAAAACTTAAAAACAATATTGAATTCAAACCTGTCATATGGAAGTTCAATTTAACATTATTTTTGCTATATGAAAACCACCATCTATGGTGTGTTGGGCATTAAGATACTCAATTCTTTTACTACATCAGTATATGACTGTGGACCAGCAGTATAAAAGAGATTTCAAGTAGTCAAATATGGCCAGAGAAGAAATGGTGTAGAAAAACAGAGGACTCCAAAACTGTTTATACTCCACCTACTGCCTCAAGGAACAAAGAATTTGGACAGAGAACTTTAAATTGCTGGTATCATGACTTGATTGCCCCAAGGGTATATAGGGGTAGGAAGTATTAACAACAAGAAAGACCTTTAAGTCACGGTAAACTTCAACTTTTAACCAGTGATTACTAGTTAATGAAAGACAATGGGGGGTAAAGTTACTTCCAGGAAAAAAAGGCTACATAGCCTTATCAGAAAAACTTTACTCCCATGATTTCATTTCACCATTTCATACAGAAAAATATTACAGCAAGATGACCAAATATAGGATCTCATCACCCAAAAAAAAAAAAGTGCTACACCTAGAAAACAAACATAGATATATTCAACCGAACATTTCTTTCTAATAAAAAAAACGAAGTCTGGCACAGCATCATTAGCAGCAAGTCCCCGACAATCTGAAAAATCATACCGTAGGTACAGCACTGGCAATGCATGCAATGGAAGCTGCCTTAAATCCAGCACGAACTCCTTCTGCAATTCAAGCAAAGGTTAAATGGGATAAGACATGATGATGATGTCCAGACTCCAGTGTCATTTGACAAGACATCATAACAATATAGTACAAGTAGAGTATATTTGCCTTGTTTTGTTGATGGAAATCACGGAGACAACAAAATAAAAATAACTAGAATATATAAGGCCTTGGAATTTGGCAGTGAGCAGACAAACATGCATTAGCTTAAGCTCCAACCAAGTAGCATTACTTATGTCAATAAGCAGAAAAGTGAAACGTGATGGGTCTCTATCATTATTCAAGAATTACTTTTACAAGAAATTCCCTATTCTTTTGGTTATTAAGGTATAAAGAGATTCCTAAACTAAATCAAACCAGTTGTTATTTATCCTTCAGCATAACCAAAAGAAATATGAAAAACAGAAAAATTTAATACAAAGCAAAGCACGCAATTTTCACTTAAAAGAAGTACAAATCTCAGCAGCAGCACCCTGCTACACCTTGCAAAGCATCAAATAAGATCTGAATTTCGAAATATTAATTTAGCAGGTGAAATAACACTTTATGCCTGATGATTAAAGTGTATATTTCTCAAACGTGAGGGAAAAATATAGGATTTAAGACTTGATCACTGATACTTTCATGAAAACTTAATGGGGTGAAGTGTAATTTACCGTATTTAAATTGAGATGTGATAGTATATAAAAACCAAACTACCAAAGTCAAGAATTTGTATACATAGGATTTGAAACTTGATGCACTAATATTGACTTTCATGAAAACTTAACGGGGTACAGTGTTATCTACCCTAATTAAATTGAGGGATGATAATTAAATTTAATAAATAAATTTTAAGAAATGAGTTTACTTTCATCGAGCAAATCAGAGGATAATGTACAATTCCGATAATTTCATCGTCAATCAGGTAGTTCCAATGCAAACCAATCAGTTAGACTGAATGGAAGTAGACGAAACAAAAAAAGAGGATCCATAAACGAAATCATAGATCAAAGTCCAAAATCCCATTCCATCCTGTTTAAAATAAACAACTAAACTGGGAAACGAGATAAATATCAAAAGGTAAATTGAAGCGAAATCGTCCAACTTCAATTCCTACCGTTTCCCATTATTTCCCGGCAAACAAAGGGAGCCCGCTCCGTTTAAATGATCTCCAATATAAACAAGTTTCAAATGAGATTAAAATACACACACACACACACACACACACACACACACACATACCATTAGTGCATTGCCTAGTCCTCAAAATCTTCTGCTCTTCGGCTGGAGAAGCAATTAAAAAACCTTCTGTCTGCGTCACCATCTCCTTCAGCTCCGACGGAATACCCATTCTATGCCCTTGATCGGGTTCACTTCAAAACAGTCTTTCTTTCTAAAAGTGCCACAATGAGAGACGTGCTGGTATTTCGCTGACCTATTATGCGGACAGGTTCTTTGAATCAAGCCTTCTCTGAATGCCTAACAGTACAAGGGTGCTCTTTGCCCGTTTTCCCCCCCGAAGCCGTAGCACCTTCTGCCTGGAAAGTTAACAATTAAACGACATTGCGCTTTTATCGCAAAACGACCTATGAGTCAGAGGGGCATGTTTGGCACAGCGAAGAGAGAGAGAGAGAGAGAGAATTTTTTGCAATATCTATTATATTTTTATTATTATTAATCAATAGAATCTGTCTTTTTATTTTATTTTTTTTCAAGTAGGATGCAGGTGCTATATTTTATTTATTTCATTAACTTTTTTATCCTCTTTTCATACCAAAGGACATTGCGAAATAAGTCCCTTCGGATATTATTGTCCAGCGCAAAGTTGGGCATAGTAAGTCATTCTATTTTAACTGTTTAAATTTGATTTAAATGGTTTTAATTTATTTTTTTATTTTAATTATTATTATTTTAAGTTATCAATTAAAAAATTATTTTTATTTTATATTTTATATCTTTCAAAATAAGAAAAATGTCAAAAACTAAAAAAAAAATATAAACTATCCAAATTAAAACTAAAGGCCTGTTTGGTGCGATGTATAAGCTCTGATAGTATAAGATAATACAATACATTAAAAGATTATCAGGTGTTTGGATAACCAATGTATTGTATTATCTTATCCATCATAACTTTTTATCCATCAAAACACTGGATAATTTAATCAGGCCTGAAGGAGTAGGATAAGCCCTGATTAGATTACAATGTATAAGCCTTTTATTTTTATTCCATTGTAGCCCTACGCTCTATCTTTTTTCCCGTCTAGCTCTATCATTTTCTCTCAGCGTTCTGGTTCGCAGGCGTTGAACTCCTTCTGGCTTGCTCTATCATCTTTCCCGTCTAACCCTATCGTTTTCTCTCAGATTTCTGGTTCGCAGGCGTTAAAGCTCCTTCCGCCTTGCTCCTCGCAGACCTCCCAGTCGTTTGCAAACTCCCAACCGTTTGCAGATCTCCCAGCGACGCAACTACATCTGCTTCTCCTTCTTATTGGTAAGCCTAATTGAATTTGAATAGAATTTCTTAGTGAATAATCAATCTAGTTTATATCATTGAATTGAAGTTGCAGAATAAAAGTAGGCTAGGCTAGTTTAAAGCACGCAAAAGGGAATTTACAGTTAATACTCTGACTTTCCATCTTAAGACATGGTAATTGCTTTCAAAGAAAGGCTAGATGCTACAAGTGAATAAAAAGAAGAATATGCATACGCAACAGAACTAACCACACATCGAAAGCTAACCAGGGTTTGCTCCCTCCGGAACTAAAGAATGCTTTGCCATATCTTAATTTCCTGCTTAAAAAAGTTCTCTGCTTCTATTCTATTTTTTAATGCTTATTTTTCTTTTCATTTTACGGTTTGGAAGAAGTGATTTGTTCCCTTGCTTGTCCTGCTTTTCATTACTCTGATTAATTATGGGCAACAAAATATTGGGTTTTATTGCTTGTCATTGCTATGCATACCGAGTCCAAAAGTCTTCAAAGAAGATATGACATACCAATATTAGTACTAAGTACATGATACCAGTGCAGCATCTTTGGCCTCTGAGTAGGTCTCTTTGACTGCCTCCCAAACTGCTTTGGCATTGGGTACTCACCTCTGGAGTCATAGAATTCCAAAGCCATGCCATCACTATGAAGTCTTCCTCATCCCAAGCATCATGCTTCGAATTTCCCTTCTTAGGTCCACTCCCAAGGATGTGAGTAAACTTTCCTTTCCCCTTCAACACTGTCTGAACAAGTTGAGGCCATTTGAGATAATTCTTTCCATTCAAACGGTAATTGGAGTTGAAAGTTTTATAAATTCCCCGCTGGGTTGGGTATCTCAGCCACATTGGAGATAGATGTCACAGTTACCTCAGACATAATGGTAACAAAGAGCACAAGGAGATACAAGAGTTCTTACTGAAAGAAAAAAGGACAATAAAGGTCCAGAGATTCAAATAGAATTGACAAAAACTTGAGCTCTGTTTCTGGACAAAGAAACAGAGGAAAAGGACGAACACAAAAAACAAAGTGGGACCTCACAAAGGCTCTACAGAAAAATAAAGGAGCAATGCAATCCTTTTTACATGTTGGCCTTACGAGTGAAAATGCAATAGCAATGCAATCCTTTTTACATATTCTACATGTCGGCCTTACGAGTGAAAATGGTTCCCTTTTTCCTCGACAGGAATAAAGGAGCAATGCAATCCTCAGGAACAAGTTGAAGTGAAAATGGTTCGGACCCCTACTATAGGCCACCATGCAAAACTTTCCGGGCTCTTGAGGAAGAAAAGGGACGCAGCCTCGAGAATAGGTTTTTGATATATATAAAAACTATTGTTTATTTTAAAATACTATAATTATAAAGACAATGTACATTATTTTCTTACAACACAATATTTCTATATATTTGTTGTATTGTGCATAAATAGTTGAAGTATTAATTCTTATATTATTGTATTAGAGGTTTTCTAATAATATACTTTAGCTAGAACTCTCGTGTGGTTGTTCATGGAGGATGATAATTATGCATATGATGGACTTTAGCCTGTTGCCTCACGTGGGTATTGTAATAATTACCCAGACAAACCATGTGAACCTCTATCTTATATCAGAAGCAGAAAGATCGAGAAGAATTAAATGCTTCTATGAATGTCTTAAGCGGTGGACTTGAACGAAAGCAATGTGCCTGTGGCTGTACAAATGCAAGACATATTTAAATAACTAATCAGCATAAGCACAAATTTGGACGTACTGCTATCAGAAAAATTATTAATCCTACAATCATTATTAATCCTCATCAGTCATTACTAGTAGTAAATCATAGTTATTAATAGCTCACTACAGCTCACATTATAACTTGTAGCTCGCCACCATGGGTTGTGGCTCAGTGCTATATGTATAGCCTTGCAAGTTTTGTGTAGCTTGGCTATTGCCACACTACAAGTTCTATTTTTCTGTTGTTGTAGCCCATGCTACATGCGCTACAGAAAAATAGGGAACCCAAGTTAATTCATTTTAAGAGGCTCAAACTAGCAGCCTTCGACCCAACCTTCACCACAGTTGCCCAAAGCCGTTGTAGCCAGGTTATCTGTAGTATATTCTCCTCCAACACCAGCCCTAGCTCTGTATCCACTGCCATGACCAGACCCTCCTTTAGTAACACCTCCCCCACCTTCCTCGGAGGATGAAAAGGAAATTGACAGTTTGCCTAATGATGACTATTATGATGATGTTGCATTTGATGAATAGAAACTGATTTAGTTTTCTTAGGGTAAAGCTTAGACTCTAACTTTCTCAAACATTGATGTATCTATAGATGATTATTATGTTCATATGAGTTTTGTTTTTCAATGTGAGGTTGCTTTTATACATATATTAGCCATTATGAATTATATTATAAGGTAATGTAAATTGTAAGCCACATGTCCATTAGCCTGCATAATGCTAGGTGCTATAGCATTATTGAACCCTTGGGACTACAAGTGCACTATGTGTTATCAATAACCATGTAGCAAATTCATCAAGAGTAATGCTAGTATGCTACAAATAAATAGAGTGCCAGAAAATCTCTTACCTTGAATGAGATGTATACCTGTGTCAATGCCACAGTAAGCACTGTGTTCCATATAAATTAGTGGTGGGTGCGTTTGACTAGTTTTGCAATGATAGTTAATCCATTCATCATTTAGTAAGATTTTCTAGCGTATCCATAACAAGTTCTACTTCATCATTTACTTGGTGCACATATATAGATTTCATTCTTAGCATACTAACGCAAGAAAGCTATAATATATAGCCTCTCCTTAATTACCCCTTGCCTTATTGGAACCTTGCCTTGCGATATTTTTCTGCAGATTGTGCTAGTGGGTGCATTTGCCACCTCCCTTGCAAGTCCTTTTGCTCTTTGCTCTTACTAGGCCAACTTATTATCATTGTTTGCCTTGCTTCTTTTGTGGCTGCAGAGACTAACCAACAATTGATTGAAACAGATACAAGCTACACTAGTGGAGAAGCTGTGTAGAACCCACAATATACTCACAGAAGTTGTGGGTTTTTTTTTATTGTGGGGCCAAGACCAAGTTGTGGCTTTAGATGTTATATATTAATTCATATACTCATAGAACCTATAAACTATATTTTTGATTCATATTTTGTGTTGTATATTAATAATTCATATGCCCACATTTATATTTGTTTTGTATATTAATAATTTTCTACTTGTGACATTTCTTTAGTCTTTCTTTTATATCTTATATTGTAGTCATGAGAAAGTTACCATATTATAATTTTGTTTCTCATATTACAGGTTATGCAAAACAATGTTTACTTTCATTAATGAGTAGTTTTTAATTTTTAGGTGTTATGGATCCTAATAAAAAGCTTGACCCAAATCGATGGCTAAATGACCCAAATGGATGGCTTAATGATATAAGTGAGCTACTTAACGTCATATCAGTGTATTTGATGTTGGAACAAACCTTTTTGGAGATGGTAATTGCATGTATTATATCGTACCTTTATGTCATTCGTGTGACTCAAAGACGACATGAGAAATTATCCTTAAGACGACGGGTGATACCAAAGGTAAAGGAAAAATCAAGGGTAGAATTTATAAGGAGGTTAATAAATGATGATATTGCATGCGTGGAACAACTCCGAATGGATACTTGTACATTTCGGGTGTTGTGTTCTCTTTTACGTGTTGAAGGTAGGTTAAAGGAAGATGGGTTAGTATCAATAGAAGAACAAGTTGCTATATTCTTACACATATTAGCTCACTACACTAAAAATCGTGTAATCAAGTTTAAATTCCAACGTTCAGGGGAAACTATTAGTAGATACTTCAATTTAGTGTTGAATTCTGTGCTGAGGTTGCAAGGAAATTTACTTAGGGCACCAGAGCCAGTTCTTGAGGATTGCATTGATGATAGGTGGAAATGGTTCAAGGTATGAACTATATTAGATAATCATATTTTTTTTAGATTTTTTTCATTTTGATTTAATATTGTAACAGTTTGTTTTCTTATCTTTTTTAGGGTTGTCTTGGAGCTTTAGACGGAACCTATATTAGTATTAATGTTCCTAAGGTTGATAAACCAAGATATAGAAGTCGAAAAGGCGAAATTGCTACAAATGTGTTAGGAGTATGCTCACGAGACATGAAATTTATATATGTATTGCCTGGTTGGGAGGGTTTAGCATCAGATGCTAGGGTATTACGCGATGCAATTAATAGGAGAAATGGCCTTAAGGTTCCAACTGGTAAGAATGTTAAAACTATTTTTAAATTAATAACCTTATTATAATAAAAAAATGATTTTATATTTGGTTCATGAAATAGGATACTATTATTTGGTAGATGCTGGATATACTAATGGAGAAGGATTCCTTGCCCCTTATAGGGGTACCCGTTACCATATCAGTGAGTGGAGACGTGGACATGTCCCAGCAACTCCTCAAGAAATATTTAATAAGCGACATGCTCAAGCTAGGAATGTGATAGAAAGAACATTCGGCCTATTGAAGATGCGTTGGGCAATTCTTAGGAGTCCAAGTTATTATCCTGTTAGAACTCACAATCGAATTATTATTGCCTGTTGCCTATTACACAATTTGATTAGGAGGGAGATGCGTGTAGATCTATTAGAAATAGAGCTGGATAACATGCCAATCGATGAAGAGATCGAGGCAGAACCACATGATACCATAGAAACTATTGAACCAAGTGAAGCATGGAGTACATGGAGAGATGCGTTAGCAAATGAGATGTATAATGAATGGATTGTTCGTTGAGGCTATTCTTAGACTTGTTATTGCATCTTTTGAGTTTTAGTTATTGTACCCTAAAGATGTTTTGCACTTTTATGTTTTAGTTGATTAAGTTTATGGTGTATTTTTATAACTATTTTCACGATTAAGTTTGTAATGTACTTTTGTTAAATTTTATTAAATTTTTTGTTGAGTTTTAGTTATTAAATTTTATTAAGTTTATGGTCTACTTATATTTTTTGTTGAAGTTGTAATATATTTGATAGGTATGGCATCTGAAAGTACTCAACAAGCTAGCAAAGTTAAAGGAGAACGTAGGGGTTGGAGTGATGAGGAGTTTGAGGCATTATTATGCTTCTTAGAGGAGGCAGTTGCCTTAAACAAAAGAGCTGATGCTGGCCAATTTAAACCAGGTACTTTTAAATGGTTGGAACAAAAGTTGGAGGCAAAATTTCCTGAATCTGGCATAAAAGTGAAGCCACATATTGAGTCAATTATGAGGAGCCTTAAAACAGAGTATAGTAATTTATATGACATGTTGAACACAAGTGGCTTTGGATGGGATGATGTGCATAAGAAGATTCTAGTGGATAATGATGATGTTTGGAATGCCTACATCCAAGCGAATAAGGTTTTTAAAATTTTAAAATAGTTGTGTTATATGTTCCTTTACTTTTTTTTTCTTTAACAACAATATGACTATATATTTGTGTTATATGTATGCAGAGAGATGTAAACTTGAAGAATTATAGGACCAAAGTTTTTCTTTACTATGAGCGCTTGTTGGTCATCTTTGAAAAGGATCGTGCTACTGGAAAAAGTGCTGAAGCTCCTGCTGATGTAGTTGAGGATTTGGATAACGAAGAACACAGCAATGGAAAAAATGACACTACTGAACTTTCCGAAGAAGTCATTAGGTTGAGTGATGATGATATTGAACATGTCAATCAATCAATGTCTATGGGTGAAACTAAAAATAAGGCAAAAATAAGTCATTCTGAAGGTAGACGAGTGAGAAAGAAGTTAAGAGGAGAAGATATATTAGCAAATAGTATGGACAATTTTGCCAATAAGCTTGTGGATGTTGTTGGAAAATCTGCAGAGAGGATGGGTGCCATGGCTGAAAGTGTTAAGTGTATGGCTGAAGGTGTGAAGGTTGTGAAAGATTTTTATGATGATTCACGAGCTATTGCTGATGAATTGATGAAATTAGAGGACCTTACACCTAGAGAACGCAATAAGGCTGCCCGTTTACTTATGCAAAACCTCTCCCTAGTGCATTTATTTTGGGGTTTTCAAGGTGAATATAGAGTTCAATTTGTAAAGGATTTGCTTGAAGATAATTAAAATTTATAGCACTTGATGTTAAAATTTGGTGGTATTTACATTTTTGTGGTATTTGTAGAACTTTGGCGATGGTGACCTTTTTTGCATACTTAATAAATTTATTAGTATTTCTTTTTTTTATAAATAAAATTAAGATATTTGTTATATTATGGGACGCATTTAAAAATTAGGTAGTCATATAAATTCTTCTAAAATTTTGTTGTCACGTTGAACTTTATGAAAAGCAATTAAAAAAAAAAAATTGAATGTATATATGAAGCATAAATTTTTTTATTTCTAATATATGAGAAATTTTATTTTTAAAAAAAATTAAAATAACATCACAAATTTTTAAAAATATAATATATTTATAAGTAAAGGGTATTGTTGTCAAAATAGTTATTTTTTATCTTATCCAATGTTATACAGTGTATCACCAAACATAGGATAGTATTAAAATTATCCTATCCAATCTTATATAGTATTGCACCAAACACTGTATAGTATTAAAATTTTATCAGGCCTTATCCTATCAGGCTTTATCCTATCAAGCCTTATCCTATCAGGCCTTATCCAATGCGGTGTACCAAACGGGCCCTAAACACCCAAAATGAGATAGGCATGTCATATCCAGCTTTGCATTGAACGAATGATTGGAATTACGAAACAAATACCTTTCACATTTGGTATGGATAACTTGATAACAAAATACAATATAATATGAAAAGAAATTGATTATTTAATCCTTATAATTTAAATTTCTTTTAAAAATGTTTATGAATTGGTCCTTGCTAGTTGGATTCTCGTCATGACTCCATTTGTGTGTAGCTAACAGAAATTGACAAGTCAATTCTGTTACAAATCAATTCTGCCTTAGCATAAGGTGTAACTTACATTAAATGGAATATAAGTATGTCTGCCATTGACCAGCCCAGTTGTGAAGCGAGTATACCCTGCCATTGCCCCATGAACTGCACTCTGACCAAGAAGTGTACTGTAGACATTGTCTGATGCATTGCTTGGAATTGCCCGGATCATGTAAGTAGGATCTGCGAGATAACTCAGTTAAGTACTCTACACATATCTGTCTTGGTTATACAAAGAGAAACTTTTAATCTTCATCCCCCCTCCTATATAAAATTGGGTAACTAAAGAAAGACATCAATCAAGGGGGTTAACAGGGAAGAGGATGAAATTAGAGAAACTGACCTATATATTTAAGATTGATGACCATCTTGTTTTGCCTTGCAAAGTGATCCTATTATATAAGAAAAATGTTTAATCAAAAACCCAAAAAAACAAAAAATAGCAAAGAGAGACAGAAACAGAGTGAAAGAGTAATTGACTGTGTTTGCAATAGCATTTGTAATACATGAACTTCTAATAAAATAATCATATATTAAGAATATTCTTAATAATAGGAAGCACCTTAATCCTCTGAGATATCCAGAGACCAACATCTTGAAGTAGCTTGTTTCCAGAACCATCCTTCTCATCCATGGCTTCAAAAAGATCTTGCCCTGCTCCCTCAGCTATGACTATAACCATATGTCCATTTTCTTTTAGTCTTTTTTCAATGAATTCAAAAAGTCCACCCTTTCCTTCAAGGTAGAAGGGTGATTCTGGAATCAAGCAACAATCCACATCTCTACTAGCAAGAGTAGCATACATTGCAATGAAACCTGCAGGCATAAGTACCCATTATAATATAGAAAACAATGAACAAGTAGGATTCTAGAGATCAGGTGACTTAATACTTAGGGTCTTCCTCCATGGTCCAAATTAGAAGCCTATGAGATATCACACAATCAAACACAAATGTGAATTGTACCACTGTAGCGTCCCATTAGCTTTACAACTCCAATTCCGTTCTCAATACTACTAGCCTCAACATGTGCTGCATTGATGGCACGTTGAGCCTCCTCAACCGCAGTATCAAAACCAAAGGACTTACCAATAACCTAAAGCAAAGATAGGAAATCCACATTAAGTTTATGAAAATTAATAAAAAAACTCAAACATAAATAGAAATGATAAAAGAAGAGTTTAGTGTAAATGAATTAGAACGATGTGATTAAGCATACCGGGATGTCATTATCTATGGTTTTAGGAATCCCAGCAATCACTCCTTTGAGACACCGCCGTCTAACTTCCTGTATGATAGCCAATATCCATTCAGAATGCTTACCTAATATAACAAAAGATGGTAGGAATGATATTGGATCAATCAGGCTATTGCACTTCGAAAATTCATTCAACAAAAAGGACATTGTTTCTAGGATCATTACATCCAGCTGGTCAATTCAAACTGCCACCAAGCTGAACGCAAGCATCAAGGGCCATTTATCATGCATTGTACCTCATAAACCACCTTTTCAGTAATGAACTTAATGTACTAGAATTTATTGCCATAATTACCTTCCAAGAAATCCTATATCAGCAACAACAAAGGTATATCTAGAATTCAATTAGAATTATAACTAATTAATCATATAATCATTATAACTTTTTAATTATACTACCCACTTATCAGATAAATTAATAATAATTAATTTTAACTAATTAATTATACAATAATACATACTTATTAATTACACCATCCACTTATAATAACTAACTTTAACTAATTAATTATATAATAATCATTGGCTTTTCATTATATCACAAAAATCTAACTTTTCTCCTAAAAAAAAGTGCTAGCCACAGAAACAGATTCATGAAGTCCAATTTTCACAAATATATAACATTTAGGTACAATTCTTTTCCTTCATATAGATTTGACAATATAATTGGCTAAAAAATTAGATTTTGATTAAAAAAAACCCTAAGTTCCACTAATTCTAGCGCCAATCCTTTAGTAGCCTCTCTGAGAATTGGACAAGCTGAAATCTCCCGTAACAAATTAGATTTCTGATTTAGTGTTTACAAATATCATTATATTGTTAAATTGTCATAGGATTTAGGTATCTGTAATTAGCTTTCTACATCATTACACAATCAATATTCTTCCTTGGCTTTACGGTGTTAAGTAAGTTGCACAAGGTTTAACAATATTGATGTGAGCAAATTCATACTGTCGGTGGTTTGTGCTTAGTTTTTATAGTAATATTTCTTGGCTTTAATGCAGTGGATGATGCAGGTTGTCTTGTCAGACAGAAAGACTTAGAACTATTGGCAGGTGTAATTTAACTGGAAGCTACTCTCTCCCTTCCATGGAGGATCAAAAAATTAAATGAAACCCCATTTTCATTGTAGTGCATCAAGGAGTTTCTCTGAACTATTATACATGCTATTAGTTAACACATAGCTGATGTTGAGTTAGTTTTACCTTTAAATTTTAAAAGACCCAGAAAAAAAAATAAAAAATTCATATAGTCCCTTTATAAAAATGTTCAACATAGCTTCTTTATATTTGAAATTATAAAATTTAAGATAAATTATACAGATCATGTCATTAATTTTTCCTCCAACAAAGTAAAACAAACTCAACCCAAGCCTGTTCTTTTAAGAATTGGCATGTGGCGCGGTTCTCTTCACGGTTCTTCTGGCCCCTGACGCTGACTCTGCGACGGAGCAACCTTCCGACGACCGCAACTGGCGGCGGAGGCAAACTTGGTTATCGAAATCTGTAACGATTTATAGAAACCTAGTTGTAACGTCACACTCACCCTGGCTTTAATACACACCTGCAACTATTCCAAATCCATTCACTTGCTGTTAAAATGCGCTGCACAGCTAACCATGCGTCACCTGTATCAAATTCAGGCCCAACTTGTCACCTTCCCTGTACCTTCCGATTCAAAATCCATTAACCCTAACATCATCGCCGTTAAGCTCATAGGGGTATGTGGCACCCGCGCTAATGCTCGCCATGGTGCTCTTATCTTCACGCACTACCTTACAAACCCAAATATCTTCGCTTACAATGCCCTTCTCAAAGCATTTGCTCAGAACAATGATTGGCAATGTACTATATATCACTTCAACCAGCAATTGGTAACGCCTGATGCTCCAAACCCAGATGAGTACACTTTCACTTCCGTCCTCAAGGCCTGCGCTGGACTTGCCCAGGCGGTTGAAGGTGAAAAAGTTCATTGTATTGTCACTAAATATGGATGCGAATCAAACCTTTTTGTCTGTAACTCGCTTGTGGATTTGTATTTTAAAGTGGGTCAATTTGGGATTGCTCAGAAATTGTTTGATCAGATGCTTTTTAGAGATATTGTATCTTGGAACACTTTACTTTCTGGTTATTGTTTAAGTGGAAATCTCGATAAGGCAAAGTGGATTTTTGATGGGATGATTGAGAAAAACATGGTTTCTTGGTCGACGATGATTAGTGGCTATGCGAAGATGGGCAAGTTATATGAAGCACGCCAGCTTTTTGATAAAATGCCAGAAAGAAATGTGGTTTCGTGGAACGCGATGATTGCTGGTTACGCCCAAAATGAGAAGCATTCTGATGCTATAGAGTTATTTCGCCAAATGCAACAACAAAGCAATCTGGGGCCCAATGATGTTACACTCGTTAGTGTATTGTCTGCTTGTGCACAGCTTGGAGCACTTGATTTAGGGAAGTGGATTGATAGATTTATAAGACAAAATAAGATGAAGTTGCGTTTGTTTTTAGGGAATTCACTGGCTGATATGTATGCAAAGTGTGGATGCATAGTGGATGCTAGGCGTGTTTTTGATTCAATGCAGGAAAAAGACGTGATCTCGTGGACTATTATAATCACTGGCTTTGCGATGCATGGACATGCAAATGAAGCCTTAAGCTGCTTTAGAGAAATGCTCGAACATGGAATGAGGCCAAGTGATATAACTTTCATGGGGCTATTAACAGCATGTACTCATGCTGGATTGGTTGATGAGGGGCTGGAGTACTTTCATATAATGGACCAAGTGTATGGAATTTCTCCAAAAATTGAACACTATGGGTGTGTGGTTGATCTTCTTAGCCGCACTGGTCATCTGGAGAAAGCTGAGAATTTGATTATCTCAATGCCTATAAAGCCTAATGTCATAGTTTGGGGTGCACTGCTTGGTGGATGTAGGATATATAAGGATGAAGATAGAGGTGTACGCGTAGCACAACGCATTCTTGAATTGGATCCTGACCACTCTGGGAGCTATGTCTATCTTGCGAATATATATGCTTCAAAGGGAAGGCTAGATGATGCAGCAAGATGTAGATTGAGAATGCGAGATAACGGAGTCATGAAAACACCTGGGTGTAGTTGGATAGAGGTGGATAATGCAGTTCATGAGTTCTTCATGGGAGACCTCTCACATCCTCAGTCAGAGAAGATAAATTTAATGATTAGAGAATTAAGATGGAAAATGAAGCTAGCTGGGTACAAACCCACGACAGATCTTGTGGTACATAACGTGAATGAAGAAGAAAAGGAGGATGCTTTATCTACTCACAGTGAGAAGTTGGCAATAGCATTTGGGTTGATTAGTACTAGTCGAGGAACTACAATTAGAATAGTAAAGAACCTGCGAGTTTGTGATGACTGCCATGATGCTATAAAGATAATCTCCCAACTTGTTCAACGAGAAATTATTGTGCGAGATCGTAGTAGATTCCATCACTTCAGAAATGCTACATGCTCTTGCAATGATTTTTGGTAGTAAAATAGGGGAGAAAATATCTCTTGTTCATTTGCGTGAGTACATAATGAAATGACCGAGCCTTGGCAAATAGGAACAGGAAGAGAAGGAATGAGAGAGGTATATGATCTCTAAACTCCTGGCAGAATCACAGTCTATCTTCTTCCCCTGCAGTTGACAATTTTGGTAGCCAATAGCCATACCGAGATGTTGGGCTCAGGATTCCCGACAGCTTGACATGAATATGAGTTTGAAGTTGAAGATAAAAACTATGAATCGGGGACCCGTGTTGGTTACCTGTCCTCCTATGTACACTCAGTGATGATCTCAATATAACCGGAGAAGGTGTTTTAGGGAGCTATAGATCTCACCAGATGTGTTTTCCAGACATATTTTTGTAGCTTTTATTTTATTTTATTTTGATATAGCACTAAAATGGGCTACAAAACTACATTATACGAGCCTATGCTTAAAAAACTAATTTCGGATTGATATTGGGTGTTTAGATACTACTTCCAAGCATCCGAAATCTGCAACACTTGAACAAAAGCGAAATGTGAGATGTCTAATATCCTCCCCAAGATATTGTAAGGCCGCTGGCAGGTTAACATGAGCTTGAAGAAGCTGAGAAAGAGATTTTGTAAACACCAAAAGAACTAATGGATATAATTGAGGATTGGAAACAATTTGAAGGAGAAAAAGTAACGATTGTTGTGTTGCATCCAAAAGGACCTTAATACGAGATTGGAATAATCTATCAGACTAACACCATTTCTGAAATGAAGTAATTCCATTCCATGTGGAGATTAAAACTTGATGCTTCCGTCGCCTAGTATTATGAGGTGCAAACCAAAACGATATCCTCCGACTCTTTGAAGTATTTTAGTGCCTGATTGGACTATATTGGGGTACGTGAAATGATCTTAGAGTCTTAGATGGAAGTTGAGCAAAATTCCCATATTGCCCCAAAATGCGATGTATCATCCTTACGGCATAGTCAAGGTCAATATGGGAATCTTCAAATATTTTCCTATTTTGATAATACCCTATAACAAATAATCCCTCGTATAAGTATCAACCTTGCCCTTGATTGCACTGGAATGAGAGAACCATATCTGCATCTACACAGCAATGTCAGATGAATAAAATTGGTCAACTCTCAGTGTCAACGGTGAGCCAAACCATACTGTTCTTACAAAAGTATTGCATTGCAAAAATAAATGATTCACTGATTCATCTGACTCATAACGAAATGGACAAACTCCCTCAGCGAATAAATGGTATGCACAAAGAATGGATGCAAGAGAAAAAGCATTCCACATTAACTTCCATAGAAATAAAACAACAAAAAATGGCAAATGAACTTTCCATAAATCATTCTAGGCTAGAAATGGTGAAGGTAGGGAAGACATTTATCCATTTATCAGTAATCAATAGTCATCTGTAATTGTATACTGACCCGACTTTTATCGTTATTTAAATGTGCAATTAAATAATTCAATAAGCTTACATAAATGCATAATTAAAATAAATTTACAGTCGTCCAAATGAGTTAAATTCACTTGCTAGCCTATTGAACCAACTAAAATAGTGGTTTAGGTTTGGATGTTATCTTGAATTATATATACTAACTCATATAACCCACAAGTTGGTCTCTCTTTTTCTTGAAAAAATAAAATAAAAATAAAAATCTAAACCCCACCTTAACCCAAATCTAAAGTAAGCCTGAGTCCAAAAGTACACCGGAACTTTTTTAAGCAAAAATTCCCAATCTATTTTACAAAAATCCCAAACCATTTTCCTTTCTGTTTTACACTGAAAAAAAAAAAATAGAAATCTCCCATTCCTTCATCATTTCGAATGGTAAACCCTAACCCACTAGCAATTGAGAGGCAAGGTGTGAATAATGATTATAAACCTTGATTGCAACAGACCTTTGTGAATAGTTTGAAAGCGATAATGAGCTCGTGAGCTAACGCCTCCGACTTCCTTGAACATTAGCCTTGAGTTGCGACTGTGAGTAGCGATTATAGCGAGTTTAAATAAATTTAAATAATTTCATATTTCTAGCTTGTTTTACTTTGCTTTAATTATTTAATTCAATACTTTGAGACTTGAGTTAATTATTTTTATTTGACGATGATGACATGATATAAATTGTTGAACAAGTTGTTTAAATGGTCAAGCTAATTGTTCGACCTTTGAATATTTACTCCATTACTTGATGATTGTTGCAAATTGCAATATTGTTATTGTTATTATTATTATTATTTCATTTACTGGCGAGTTAAATAGAATGGTAAGTTTGGCTGAGCAGTTCTTAACTCATTTAAAAATAAGTTGGCACAGTTCAATATACTTAACCAATGGCTCATGATAAATTAATTTGTATGACTCGAGCTAACTTCTTGTGACAATTCTAAATATATCGCACAAAATTAAGCTTATGAAATAATATTTTTCTTATACGTTTAGAAACCCATCGTCTATGCCCAAAATTTTCAATAAGTATGTTAACTGCGGTCAGTTTAATATCGTAGTTTTTATATGATTAATCGCCCAAAAATTAATACGAAATGAAGGGAAGCTATAAGATCAGATAAAAGACTAATTCAATATTAGTTTGGAAAAAAAATATAGAAAACTGTACACTAAAATAGAAAAAGTGTATGTAACAAAGCAAAGAGAGAATTCGAAGAAGAAGCAGAAAATGAGAAATGAGGGAAAGAAGAGATGAGAGTCCAAATGGTACCGTCATGCCCGATAACTGCAGCAGCTATGGGATGATTGCCTTCAAATTTCAAAATCGCACATTAAGTGCTCATCTACGGCTCTTCCCACGGCATGTTGTCCGAGAATTGAGCATTCGAGGCTCATGGTTCTTGTTTAAGGGAGAAGCTTCGGGAAGCAAGCTATTGCGAAGCGTTTCGTTTCGGTTGTTCTGTTTTGTACGATTCCAGGGAGAAAATGGCGTTAGTAGTAAAGGTCTGCATTCGTTTCGCCTCCTGTTGTGGTCCTTCGTACAGAGAGTCATCCATATTCTCTTTTTTTTTTTTAATTATACTTTTTTATTGAAATAGAACCGTTACTACCGTATTGTCTCAGTAAAATATTTTTTTTTTGAGAATTATAAATAAGAACTCAAATATAAAAATGTTATGTTACAGGATTTGTTACCATTAGTTACTATTGATTTCAATTAAAATTAGTGATAAATTATCTTAAAATAAAAATAATAAGTCTTGCAAGATAATAGTATTTTTTAAGGTTGGGTTTTTACTTGTAATTTTTTTTTTCTGGGTAAATAGCAGCCATTTGTTGTACAGTTTTTTTAAAGGAAAACGCTTAGGATCTTCAGATTTTGACGCTTATCAGATTTTCAAGTGTCTGCATGCAACGTTTAAGATCATTATTGTTCTTATCGGAGGCGAAGCCAGGGTGAGACCTGGCCCTGCCATTGTAAAACATCATATTATACGCATGAAAAATATGGCTATGGCCCCTTAAATTATGAGAATTGGAATTGCCTTCTTTTATTTTGCAATAGGATTCCTAGACGTGGTAACCTAAGGAGTTGGGGACGTGGACATATAGATATAGATATATATATATATATAGAGAGAGAGAGAGAGAGAGAGAGAGAGAGAGAGAAAAGACTACTATTTCTAGATAATAAAGAATAAAAGGATCAATCTTGTTATCTGCCACAAAGCAGATGACTTTAGTTTGTCCCAAACTTACATGCACAACATGCATATATTACGTACATTGCAGTCATATTTTATTCTTAATTAGTAAGCAACTTGATTTAATCAAAATATGTGTTTCATTTTCAGTTTTTCCTTACAAATATATTTGATAAATTGTTTTATTTTATTATTATTACCATGAAATTATTAGTACATTTACTTTTTTGTTCAAAAAAAATCAATCATATGTTACTCAATTATAAAGTTAGCCAATGATGTATAGAACGGATGATACAGGGCAAATATAAAAATTTCTTATTTCATATTATGTATGTATGTGGTCATTGTCTAAATAGTCATGGCAACGCGCACTAGTAACATTATTGATTATAATACATTATATTTATATACATATACATACATATTGATTTTCTTTTTCTTTTATAATAAAGTCTCTCATGAACTCAGATGAAGAATGTTGAGGTTGCTGTTATTGCATTGATCCCTACTCGATAGTTTGTATTGTTTAACATGTTGAGCTAAATAATGCAACATATAGAGAAGGCAGCAATGGGTCAGTGTAGCAGGTACTTCGTACTAATATACTTGCAAGGTACTACCATGGTCCGTGGAAGGAGTGACAGGTGTTTCGTTGGCATTAGGCTAAGGGACATGATGATACGATTGTTTCTGTGAGCCTTCAATGTTCCACATGTAGTGGAAATGCATTTCTTGTTCTTACACTTCCTAGCCTTCGATAACTGTCAATTTTCTTGCTCAAAAGTCCTCATTTTGTTACTTGCTTTCTTGCAAGATGGAAATTGCCCCAACAGTTGCAAAAAACAGAGCTTCTTTGCTAGTTGATAATGTCAACAAAACGCAAAGATTCTATTTCTGAGTTTGCTGGTTCATTGTGTGCTTACCTTGCCTTTGACGTGAAGAAGAAAGTTGCTAGAAGAAACACGCGAATTTCCGCCCTAACGGAACAGCAAATTCGCTGGAGAAGAAGATGGAAGAGAAGGCTTTCGAAGGCATCGAAATGCAGGGCATCAGGGTTTGACAGATGGACAAGATCAGCTTGCAACGGACAACTCAAAAGATTTTTGTTTGTGTGTCATGCCCATGTCTATTGGATTAAGCTAGCGGCTCAGATTAAAGCATCAAAACGATGCGTTTTAAAGAAGTGCATGGCGTGCATCTCGCAGGGAAGTGTAGGGAACCGACGTTGCAGAAAATAGTCAAAAAGTATAGCACGGCAGGGCTCGGCTACGACCAGCGTAGCGTAATAATTCTCCCGAGATCCATGCACATGACCGTGATACTTTGCAGGAGCAGGGGCGTAAAATCCTGCCACCTGTCTTCACCGACCACCACCTAGGGACGGGACTATGATGAATAAATAAACATCGGATTCTTTAACCACTCTGGGTGCTACAGTTCAAGAGAAACTTTGAATCGGGACCGTCAATGCCGTCCGCAACACATTGCAACGAACGGTCAGATTTTATGAGGAATCCAATCCAAATATTTATGAAAAGGAGGGGCCCCCCGTAACTTTCGATACTGAAGCATCTCACTAATTTTCTTTCGTCGCTCCACATGTGGCATTCTAGCAATTCGTGCTCGAACCAGAAAAAAGCCGGAATATTTTGAAAAGAAACTATCGGAACCTAGTTGGTTCCTACTTCCGAAGTTGCAAGTACACGATTTCTACGCAACAATGGGATCGAATGATTCGGCGATGAAGATCGTCCATGGCGAGGCTGGTTATATACTTGAAGACGTTCCTCACTTCTCCGACTATATTCCCAACCTTCCTGTATCTCACCTTCTATCCTTTCTTGACTCCTTTTTTTTTTCTTCTTCTTTTTAACTTTTTCTCTTGGAAAGTAATTTTGAGAAGAAAAATGCAAGTAGCTTGTTAGAGAAATGAAATCAATGCTTTAAATATGGTGGTGCTTGTTTGTGTTTGCAGACATACCCAAATCCGCTGCGATCTAATCCAGCTTACTCAGTTGTTAAGTAAGTGAGGTGATTCAAGATTGTGATTCTAGAATGTGATATTCTAACTACTTGCTGGTTCTATTCAATATTATCTTGGCTCTTGATGCGGCTTCTTTTGTGTCATCAGGCAATATTTTGTTCACGTGGATGACACCGTTCCTCAGAAGGTTCTCTTTTGCACCTCGCCTCATTGTTTATTTCTTTATTTATATCATACTCCTCTAAATATGCAATCATGCTTATGCAGCATCATTTCGGTTACCTGGTCTATCAGCTTATTTCTTAACCCTCTTCTTTTTATAGTGCAAAAGAGAAATTTTCTTTTGGGCTCTTGTTCATCAATAATATTAACATGATGCAATTGGATCCATCTTTTATTAACCTCTCCGTAGATTGTTGTTCACAAGAGTAGTCCAAGAGGAGTACATTTCCGACGTGCAGGACCCCGCCAAAGGGTAACTTGTCCTTTTGTATATAGTTATAATATTGTTGAGATTCGAATCAATGAATATGCTGTTACTTCAGGTGTATTTTAACTCGGATGACGTGCATGCATGCATTGTTACATGTGGTGGCCTCTGCCCTGGGCTCAACACAGTCATAAGGGAAATTGTGTGTGGTCTTTCTTACATGTACGGTGTCAACAAAGTCCTTGGTATAGATCTGAGTGCTAAAGTCTCTTTTACTTCATATTCAATTTATTATCTTTTGCTTTCAAGTACGTTATCAACACTTTTCCTTACTTGATTCTTGCCACGATAGTGAAAACATGTGCATGAAAAAAAATGACACTGTTATAAGGTTATGCCTACTGGTTGATATAACAAAATAATTAAACATAATTGGGAAAATAGATCAATCCTACAGTTCGAGTTTCACCTGGGATTGTGTGGGTTGCTCTTATTGATTCATAAGGTTTCAGACTTTCAGTTTCACCACTAAATTAAATCCGGCTATATATATACAGGGGGGTTATAGAGGTTTCTATTCCAAGAATACTGTTACTCTAACACCCAAGGTGGTCAATGATATCCATAAACGCGGAGGTACCATTCTTGGAACATCAAGAGGAGGCCATGATACGGCTAAGATAGTTGACAGCATCCAGGATCGTGGAATTAACCAGGTTTGCTATGTACTTACTATATTCAGAAGAAGTTTCCTGAGCAGGTTATTGTTATGGCATGACTGTTTACTATTTTGGTTATGTTTACAGGTTTACATTATTGGAGGAGATGGAACTCAGAGAGGAGCAGCTGTGATTTATGAGGTACAGTGAATCAAAGAATGTCATATTAGAATGTTCCCCCTCGCCAATTAAGAGAGAAGTTCATTTCATTCAAAGGAGAAATATGTTATATATATATATATATATATATATCTCCTTTTATGAATATGCTTCTGCATGTGTGCATATCATTTGGAAGAGGACAAAAGAAGAGGGGGGGGGGGGGGGGGGGGGAGGAATTTGCTGAGGAAGAACAGATTGTTGGCTTGGTGTTAACCAATTTCTTTAGGGATCTGCATCTCTACGAGTGCGGAGCTGTTCTGCATTATTATATTTGCTAGCCTTTCTCTTTCTTTTCCTCTATTCTTTCCACATAAATGTAAGACAGTAGTTGTATAGATGGTTGCTTTTGGTTGTGTTAACTGTTAAGAAATCGGTTGACTGGTGTTTGAGGCAATTATTCAATAGTACTTTACTAATTTAATCCTAATTTCTAGATATACCTTTGTTATTGCTGATATAGGATTTCTTGGAAGGTAATTATGGCAATAAATTCTAGTACATTAGCTTCATTACTGAAAATGTAGTTTATGAGGTACAATGTATGATAAATGGCCCTTGATGCTTGGGTTCAGCTTGATGGCAGTTTGAATTGACCAGCTGGGTGAATATGACCGTAAAAACAGTGTCCTTTTGTTGAATGAATTTTCTAAGTGCAATAGCCTGATTGACCCAATATCATTCCACCCATCTTTTGTTATATTAGGTAAGCATTCTGAATGGATATTGGTTATTATACAGGAAGTTAGACGGCGAGGTCTCAAAGTAGTGATTGCTGGGATTCCTAAAACCATAGATAATGACATCCCGGTATGCATAATCACATCGTTCTATTTCATTTATACTAAACTCTTCTTTTATCATTTATATTTATGTTTTGAGTTTCTTTTATTAATTTTCATAAACTTAATGTGGATTTCCTTTCTTTGCTTTAGGTTATTGATAAGTCCTTTGGTTTTGATACTGCGGTTGAGGAGGCTCAACGTGCCATCAATGCAGCACATGTTGAGGCTAGTAGTATTGAGAATGGAATTGGTGTTGTAAAGCTAATGGGACGCTACAGTGGTACAATTCACATTTGTGTTTGATTGAGTGATATCTCACAGGCTTCTAATTTGGACTATGCAGACCCTAAGTCACCTGATCTCAGAATCTTACTTGTTCATTGTTTTTTATATTATAATGGGTACTTTTGCCGGCAGGTTTCATTGCGATGTATGCTACTCTTGCTAGTAGAGATGTGGACTGTTGCTTGATTCCAGAATCACCCTTCTACCTTGAAGGAAAGGGTGGACTTTTTGAATTCACTGAAAAAAGACTAAAAGAAAATGGGCATATGGTTATAGTCATAGCTGAGGGAGCAGGGCAAGATCTTCTTGAAGTCATGAATGAGAAGGATGCTTCTGGAAACAAGCTACTTCAAGATGTTGGTCTCTGGATATCTCACAGGATTAAGGTACTTCTTATTATTAAGAATATTCTTAATATATGATTATTTTATTAGAAATTCATGTATTACCAATGCTATAGCATACACAGTCAATTACTCTTTCACTCTTGTTTCTGTCTCTTTTTGCTTTTTCGATTAAACATTCTTTCATATATAATAGGATCACTTTGCAACGCAAAATAAGATGGTCATCAATCTTAAATATATAGGTCAGTTTCTCTAATTTCATCCTCTTCCCTTTTATCCCCCTTGATTGATGTCTTTATTTAGTTATCCAATTTTATATGGGAGGGGGGATGAAGATTATAAGTTTCTCTTTGTATAACCAAGACAGATATGTGTAGAGTACTGAAATGGGTTATCTCGCAGATCCTACTTACATGATCCGGGCAATTCCGAGCAATGCATCGGACAATGTCTACTGCACACTTCTTGCTCAGAGTGCAGTTCATGGGGCAATGGCAGGGTATACTGGCTTCACAACCGGGCTGGTTAATGGCAGACATACTTATATTCCATTTAATGTAAGTTACACCTTATGCTAAGGCAGAATTGAATTGTAACAGTTTATAATTTTTTATGTTCTTTTTAGCGATTTACTGCTTGTCTCTGAGGTGAAGCAATGGTTCTGCATTTTCCATTCAAGTTTATGTTTTCACCGCAAATGCATCAGGATGGTGATTAAAAGCAGCCAATAGAGCATTATGCCTACTTGCATTCTTTTACTTTCCATAAGGTTTTTTTTAGAGTTGGTATTTTCACAAGATTAGAATTGTTTCTGACAATAAAAAGTTTATGTCCAAATTTTGATACCCAGCGAATCATTGAGAGGCAGAACAAGGTTGTGATTACTGACAGGATGTGGGCAAGACTCCTATCTTCGACCAACCAGCCAAGCTTTTTGAACCCCAAAGATGTTAATGAAGCTAAGAAGGAAGAACCACCTCCCATTCAGTTGCTGGATGGGGACAATTGCAAGGATAAACGACTATCAGAAAATAATGCCGAAAACCATATCACGACCGAAAAGACAGAAAAAAAGTAGACATCAGCTTGTTCGTCTGCAATTATATTTGGTGGAATCATTTGTACCAAGCCCCCAAAACTTGGGAGTGTAAGCGACTTAGTTCTTTTCTTATATTGCACTTGGTACCCTTTTTTGCCCTTCAATTGAGGCCATTCTCCAGCTTGGTCGTATAATCAGAGGATTCTATATAACACCGAGCTCGTTAACAATCACAGAATAATTTTCACTACAAAAAATGAGGGGTGTGAAAATGGCTAGTTAATCTGGATGGGTCATCTTTCTTGCGTATGGTCGCTACGCTTGTGGCTTGAGTTCTGAGTCTCAAAGTTCTGAAAACAAGCATGCAACATTTCGCGAATAGTTTGGCTTACGTTTGAGACTTGCCGGTGGATCTAGAGGTGGCAGCTGGTGTTTGAACGATTGATAAATTAAGGCTGCAATAATGATTATTGGAAATGGTCACCTTTAAATGAGGGGAAGTCCCTTGTAGCTCAGTAGCTGTCTCGTATGGGTTGAGTGGTGTCAGCATGAATGCAGTCCCCATATTGAACTCTGGAACTCAGTTAGCTCCATCTTAGCTCATTATGCTACTATCCGAATTTTATTTATTTGATTTTTGGCTCAAGCTTCAAACTCGCTCAAATAAATTGATCTTTTCCAAAGAAGGCATTGTAAACAGTCATACTGATTAGAAATTTTCCCCTTCTCATAGTAGTGTGTGCATGATGCTTACGCCCATGCCAAGTTGCTACTACGACGCCAGCAGCATTATGGTGCTGCCAAGATGCCCAGGCCCGTACACTGCCATGATCAGGCATGGGGCCCACACAATAGTGCCAAGTAGGTTGTTATCATGCGCACGCCACTGCCATGGCGTTGGTATGGTAGTGCCGCAGTGCCATGCCCATACAAATGACGCCGCTATCACAGGATCCACGCTAATACCACGGGCGCTGGCTGGCAGGATGCTATTATGATAGTGTAGAAAATTTCGTGTACAAATTTGACTAGGGAAGTTCTCATAGAAATCAAATCTGAACGGTCGCATATATGCATTTATGGTGTACAAATCAAATCTGAGTACTTGCTTAATTTCCCCCTTTCCTGAAGTACGCTCGCAAGATTTGATACTAAACTTTGGGCCTCATGAACTTGTCCCAGAAACAGGAGGATAGAGAACGCACAAACATGTATTTTGAACTAGATATAACAAATCAACTTATCATTTTTTTCCCCGTAGGTTTACAATCAAATAATAACTAGGAGCATATATCTGGAGAGGGACAAGAATATATGTAAAGACTGTGCTGGATGTCAAATAAACCATCTTTACCTAGCCACTGGTTCAGACAGTCTGCATCAAATACTTTCCGGATTCAGAAAGCTTCCTTCTTGAAATGGAAAACTAGCACTTATATACACCAGAGGGCTCTGCGTTCTGAACAATCCAAGGATGTTCCAGAAGTTTGTGCAATGGTAGGCGTTGAGAGGAATCCTTGACCAGCATCTGTTGGCAGAGATAGCAAAGGGAAAGAAATGCTCAGGCAAGTGCTTGACAAATATCTGTTGAGAGGGAAACCATGAGAGTACTGCACAAAAAGGGATACCTGACTGATGAGGTCCTTTGCAGCAGAAGACACAATTGGTTTGGGAGGGAACTTGAGATCCACTTGGATAATCCTGTGACATATAATCAGAATGTTTATATTAACAAAGACATAAACATAAATTTGATTTCACATTCATCATTCAATTAGTAATCATGTAGTACAAAAAGCCCAGTACGATTCATCTTTTTATCAGGAGTAATCATATGACTTGGAGATAATGATCAGAACTGCAATTGTCAACATAAGCGTTTGGTTTGGGAGAAAACGGACGGGCCCCATGCCTGATACAAATGCTAGTTTAGATTCTCCTGCTTACCTTCTGTATGTCTCAGAATGTTCTTTAGCCTCAAAAGGAGGGACTCCATAAAGAAACTCATAACACAGGACACCAAGGCTCCATATATCAACACTTGCATCGTGTTCTACGCTCTCCACTATTAAAGCATCAAAAGCAAAATAAATAAATAAATAAATAGAAATTAAAAAAATTAAAATTAAAAGGTGCATCATTTACAGAATGTCATAAAAAACTGAAAAAAATGATTCATAAATATTATTATGCTTGTAATAATAAAAAATGATGAAAGGTGGAAATCAACAAATACAGTGATACATACCCATCTCAGGGGGAAGGTAATCCAGTGTTCCACACATGGTCCGCCTGCGGTTAAATGTGTGCACCGACCACCCAAAGTCTGCTATTTTCAGTTCACCCTGACAAATAATATGATCAGCACAAGATAAACACAAACAAAAGAACCATGAAAGAAACAACAGCCTAGATACTGTTGCTCACCTGTGCTCCAATAAGAAGGTTCTCAGGTTTAATGTCCCTATGTATTACATGCTTTCCGTGGCAATATATGAGAGCTCGGGCCAACGATGCAACATACTGCCTCAATCACAAATAAAAACAATAACTAAACAACGTAAAAAAAATTAACAGCAAAATAGTTAACGATGTTTCCGACAATAGCATTCTACCCAGAACTTCTCACACATATTGGCTCAATGACACATTCTATTTTACTTAAGTCAGATGTGTTATGATAATGTTTCCAGTTTTGTATGCTTGTTGATTCAAATTAAGAAAATAAAAATTAAATTAGTCTGGCAAGACCTTGTAATTCACAAATAAAAACACACCCCCCCCCGGGGGGAGGGGGGGGGGGGGGGAGAGGAAAGACATGGAAAGAATGAGCACGGTTGCATGATATATACTTACAGTAGCTGCACGTCTTTCACTGAAATATTTGCATTTCTGTAATTCCTTGTAAAGTTCACCTTTGGGTGCATACTCTAAAATCAAATAAACTCGTTTCTGCAGTGAAATTATTTTGCAAACATTATGTTAAAGCAGTGTAATTTCCCTTCTCAGCAATTCATAGAGGATCTATCAGATCTCAGAAGAAACAAGAGGAAACCTGATCATAAAAGTATCCATAAAGGCGTAAAATGTTGGGATGTCGCAGATGACTTTGGATTTCAACTTCTCGCCTAAGCTGATGCTCAACTTGGGACTGTTGCAATTGACTCTTAAAGAGGACTTTCAGAGCAACAATATGATTACTCTGTTTCAAATGCACATATTACATCAAATTAATTACATAGAAACAAGGCAAAGAAATAGAAAAGGCAAATTTTAACAACTATTTTGTAAAATATTTAATAAGAAAAAGAAAGAAAAGTGACTATATAAGATTAATATGAAGGGTTTTGCATTTAAATATTAAATGTGTATTTTGCAAAGATATATCCCCCCAATAAACATTTCCTAGGCAACTGGACATAGCACTCAAATGAGGTGAGACCTGACAAATGTCAAAAAGCATTTTAAGTGGTGCAAAGTGAACATAGCACTCAAATGAGGTGAGACCTGACAAATGTCAAAAAGCATTTTTAAGTGGTGCAAAGTGAACATAAGATAAAGCAAGAAGGAAATACAGAGTGGAAAGAAGAGAAACTTAACTAGTTCATTCCTAGAAGATGAATTGTACATCAATTTGGTTCCTCAATCATTTTCCACATACCTTAATTCACAAATTGTCATTTTTACATTAAAGCAGTCCTTCTGTCATTCTGTAAGCTTAGATTCAACATTTTTTCGAGCATCTACCCATTCGTGATCCCTATTTCCTTGTTAAGGCATAAACATGAGATCGTAGACAGGTACACGTATGATAAAATATTAAAGCTAGGCCAACACAATAATAAAAGGACTGATCTGACGTAAAATTGATGACTTGTATATTCAGGTGATGTAAAAAAAAATTATGGGGCCAAATTGATATACAAACCGTCTCTGAGAGACGAACTAGTTAATTCAAAGTAGCAGAGATCTGATTTAACCATGACCAGAAACAAATAAGCCAAAATTTCTAAATCACAAAAAATAGAAACAGTTGCAAATGGCAGTAGATAATTAAATAAGAAAAACTAACTCTCTTTTCTCTGGCGAGATAGACATGACCAAATTTTCCCCTTCCAAGAGGCTTTCCAATGTCGAAGTCATTGAGGGTCCACCTTCTATTCTCCACAGCTGAAACCTCAGAAGAAGTCTGAAATTGAACCATGAAACAAGAGGAGCTAAGATATCTTAGAACAGGCATCTTATATACGAGTATAAAATCTTGTCGTAAATGACAACTATAAATATTTGAAATTCAGGACGACCCCAAGGCTTCAATGAGACCTTAAATAAAAGCCCCTAGACTTAAAATTCCTCACTAGTTTAAAATTTAAGTTCAGGGGAAAAACAACTTTAAGAAGAAAGGAAAAAAAATGGAGGAAAAGGAAGACTCGATGTCGTCAACAAATATGATTCCACGCGTTACGAATTCTTTTATGCTCTTCGTTAAAAACCGGAGGCTCAAGAATCTCGACAATGGCAATTTCAGACATCTTTCGCTATTTCCAAGTTGACCATTACAATCATTGCATTCCATCGAAGAATCAAAAGCACCTCTAACAATACCTAGGACCTTGAATCGAAAACCCTAGGTTTCAGATTCAGCAATGCGATCGAGAAACCGATTATGAGAATTAGAGACACAGAGAAGCATATTATATTGTAGATTACCTTGTCTTGAGATTGAGGTTGAGGCTGTGTCTCTGCTGCAATCGCCATGAATTCGCGAAGGACAGAGATTTACGATTCGGGAAAGAGAGATGAAACGAATGAGAAGCTTGCAGGGACGGGAAAGCGAGAATTATTCACCGAGCTTTACAACGGTCGAGTGCTGAATATCGGCCACGTGGCCCAATACCGCTCATAACACTTTTCAAATGTTTTAAGGGGAAAAAAAAAAAAAAGAGAGGAGCGTCCTTTGAGATCTGTGTTTTAAATTGGGAAGTCACTAATTAGAAGCGATTTGGACTTAGTAAGGAGGAGTTTTGAGTAATCTTTCAAGGATTAACGCTACCTGGTGGCCCAATCTCGGTAGCAAAAACATTTTCTGTTTTAAGAAAGCTCAATAATAGTTTTTGGGTGAAGGATCCAAATTCTTTTGACCCAAAAAAAATATGTTAATTCTCAAGAAAATTTATGAATCAATCTGCCCAACACTTTTAATTAATAACATGCATTTTTCAGCCGTCCTTCTCACACCCTTCGAGCGAGAACTTTTTTTTTTTCAGAAAAAAGTATAATGCATCTTAATTAATTCATTATCAATATTAAAACTAGAGGATATACATGCCACAAAATTAGCAAACTATAATTGACATGCAACAAGATAAATTAAACATGTTTAAAGAAGTTCAAGGTAGGGAGGCTATTTTCTCCATGTCTCTTCCCCGTATTGGCTAACTTGATGCCTGAGTATTGTTGTTTGTTTGGCATATTTTTTTTGTGTGGCTTCAGCCTACAACTAGCACGAGGTGGTTTACGTTATTTATGGCATGCCGTACCTATTCCTCAACGGTCTAAATTTTTGTTTGGTTATATTTTCATAACAGGCTGCCTTAAAATGGCCTGACGTCGGCTTGTCCTTTTTTTTTTTTTCGTTTTTGGTCTGTTCCCTGAGATTGGATCGCCATTTGCCAAATAACTCAAACCCAAGTTCCCCAGGGCAATGGATCATGAAAACAAGATGTCTTCTACCGAGATTCTGATCAGACTATTTATGCTCTCACCAGGGGAAAAACAAAAAAGATCAGAGAATTTATGGCCCTTTCGACACAAAATGGAGGTGAATCAAAACTTTAGAGTATGAAAACGCTTGCAAAAAAAAAAAAAAAGAAGCTATTTGGAAGAAATTGGGTAGTTTATAGATTTATGATGACTTGGATTCCCTGCTAGATAACGCATCCTGTTTAATTTTGAAGCTTTTATGGTTTGCATGATTAGCACACAAGGCACAATTTCTTGGCTGTTCACTTTTTAATGATTATATT
>JAIUCV010000296.1:5000-7500 GCA_026724425.1 Erythrophleum ivorense
GGCAGGAAGAGATATACATTTTCGCCAGCTAGCACAAGTTTTTTTTTGGACCTAGAGATCGAATTTTTGCACGATTTTTTGCAGGCATGCTTAGATTGATGAGATCTCCCTCCTCGCCAAATTTCATAATTTTTGGACACTCGTACAATATATTTTGAATTTTTTCCTTCTTAGGCAAATAGCCACCCAAGCGGCCACCGCCGGCCACCGTCTCGGGCGGGCGGCGACTCCAACATCCTCTTGGGGCCCTATGGCAATCATACAAATCAAAAAATCCAAAATGGATCGAGTGGATTTTAATTTGGTACGGGCACAACCATTTTGGAGCGATCCGGGCAAGCCGCGGGCAACCCGTGAGCAAGTGCCAATGATACCAACACTTGCCCGGGGCAAGTTCTCTTGTGCCAAACTCCACCATTGTGCCCAAGGTGCCGTGGAGCAATGATGCCAACCCAGAAAACCAAGGTGGACCACGTGGATTTCAACTTGGCACAAGCGCCACCACCATGAACTTGCCCGCGGGCAAGCCGTGAGCGAGTGGCCCCGTGCCAACTTTTGCCCGGGGCGGGTTCCCCCGTGCCAAACTCTTCCATTTTCCTCAAGGTGCCATGGGGCAATGATGCCAACCCAAAAAACCAAATTGGATCACGCGGATTTTCACTTGGCACATACGGCCCCCCTCGGACTTGCCCGCGGGCAAGCCGTGAGCGAGTGGCCCCGTGCCAACTTTTGCCCGGGGCGGGTAGCCCCCTGCCAAACTCTTCCATTTTCCTCAAGGTCCCATGGGGCAATGATGCCAACCCAAAAAACCAAATTGGATCACGCGGATTTTCACTTGGCACATACGCCCCCCCGCGGACTTGCCCGCGGGCAAGCCGTGAGCGAGTGCCCCGTGCCAACTTTTGCCCGGGGCGGGTTCCCCCGTGCCAAACTCTTCCATTTTCCTCAAGATCCCATGGGGCAATGATGCCAACCCAAAAAACCAAATTGGATCACGCGGATTTTCACTTGGCACATACGCCCCCCTCAAACTTGCCCGCGGGCAAGCCGGTGAGCGAGTGGCCCCGTGCCAACTTTTGCCCGGGGCGGGTTCCCCCGTGCCAAACTCTTCCATTTTCCTCAAGGTCCCATGGGGCAATGATGCCAACCCAAAAAACCAAATTGGATCACGCGGATTTTCACTTGGCACATACGCCCCCCTCAAACTCGCCCGCGGGCAAGCCGTGAGCGAGTGGCCCCGTGCCAACTTTTGCCCGGGGCGAGTTCCCCCGTGCCAAACTCTTCCATTTTCCTCAAGGGGCCATGGGGCAATGATGCCAACCCAAAAAACCAAATTGGATCACGCGGATTTTCACTTGGCACATACGCCCCCCTCAAACTCGCCCGCGGGCAAGCCGTGAGCGAGTGGCCCCGTGCCAACTTTTGCCCGGGGCGAGTTCCCCCGTGCCAAACTCTTCCATTTTCCTCAAGGGGCCATGGGGCAATGATGCAAACCCAAAAAACCAAATTGGATCACGCGGATTTTCACTTGGCACATACGCCCCCCCTCAAACTGGCCCGCGGGCAAGCCGTGAGCGAGTGGCCCCGTGCCAACTTTTGCCCGGGGCGGGTTCCCCCGTGCCAAACTCTTCCATTTTCCTCAAGGGGCCATGGGGCAATGATGCCAACGCAAAAAACCAAATTGGATCACGCGGATTTTCACTTGGCACATACGCCCCCCTCAAACTCGCCCGCGGGCAAGCCGTGAGCGAGTGGCCCCGTGCCAACTTTTGCCCGGGGCGGGTAGCCCCCTGCCAAACTCTTCCATTTTCCTCAAGGTCCCATGGGGCAATGATGCCAACCCAAAAAACCAAATTGGATCACGCGGATTTTCACTTGGCACATACGCCCCCCCGCGGATTTGCCCGCGGGCAAGCCGTGAGCGAGTGCCCCGTGCCAACTTTTGCCCGGGGCGGGTTCCCCCGTGCCAAACTCTTCCATTTTCCTCAAGATCCCATGGGGCAATGATGCCAACCCAAAAAACCAAATTGGATCACGCGGATTTTCACTTGGCACATACGCCCCCCCTCAAACTTGCCCGCGGGCAAGCCGTGAGCGAGTGGCCCCGTGCCAACTTTTGCCCGGGGCGGGTTCCCCCGTGCCAAACTCTTCCATTTTCCTCAAGGTCCCATGGGGCAATGATGCCAACCCAAAAAACCAAATTGGATCACGCGGATTTTCACTTGGCACATACGCCCCCCTCAAACTCGCCCGCGGGCAAGCCGTGAGCGAGTGGCCCCGTGCCAACTTTTGCCCGGGGCGAGTTCCCCCGTGCCAAACTCTTCCATTTTCCTCAAGGGGCCATGGGGCAATGATGCCAACCCAAAAAACCAAATTGGATCACGCGGATTTTCACTTGGCACATACGCCCCCCTCAAACTCGCCCGCGGGCAAGCCGTGAGCGAGTGGCCCCGTGCCAACTTTTGCCCGGGGCGAGTTCCCCCGTGCCAAACTCTTCCAT
>JAIUCV010000296.1:17500-20000 GCA_026724425.1 Erythrophleum ivorense
CACGATTTTTTGCAGGCATGCTTAGATTGATGAGATCTCCCTCCTCGCCAAATTTCATAATTTTTGGACACTCGTACAATATATTTTGAATTTTTTCCTTCTTAGGCAAATAGCCACCCAAGCGGCCACCGCCGGCCACCGTCTCGGGCGGGCGGCGACTCCAACATCCTCTTGGGGCCCTATGGCAATCATACAAATCAAAAAATCCAAAATGGATCGAGTGGATTTTAATTTGGTACGGGCACAACCATTTTGGAGCGATCCGGGCAAGCCGCGGGCAACCCGTGAGCAAGTGCCAATGATACCAACACTTGCCCGGGGCAAGTTCTCTTGTGCCAAACTCCACCATTGTGCCCAAGGTGCCGTGGGGCAATGATGCCAACCCAGAAAACCAAGGTGGACCACGTGGATTTCAACTTGGCACAAGCGCCACCACCATGAACTTGCCCGCGGGCAAGCCGTGAGCGAGTGGCCCCGTGCCAACTTTTGCCCGGGGCGGGTTCCCCCGTGCCAAACTCTTCCATTTTCCTCAAGGTGCCATGGGGCAATGATGCCAACCCAAAAAACCAAATTGGATCACGCGGATTTTCACTTGGCACATACGGCCCCCCTCGGACTTGCCCGCGGGCAAGCCGTGAGCGAGTGGCCCCGTGCCAACTTTTGCCCGGGGCGGGTAGCCCCCTGCCAAACTCTTCCATTTTCCTCAAGGTCCCATGGGGCAATGATGCCAACCCAAAAAACCAAATTGGATCACGCGGATTTTCACTTGGCACATACGCCCCCCCGCGGACTTGCCCGCGGGCAAGCCGTGAGCGAGTGCCCCGTGCCAACTTTTGCCCGGGGCGGGTTCCCCCGTGCCAAACTCTTCCATTTTCCTCAAGATCCCATGGGGCAATGATGCCAACCCAAAAAACCAAATTGGATCACGCGGATTTTCACTTGGCACATACGCCCCCCCTCAAACTTGCCCGCGGGCAAGCCGTGAGCGAGTGGCCCCGTGCCAACTTTTGCCCGGGGCGGGTTCCCCCGTGCCAAACTCTTCCATTTTCCTCAAGGTCCCATGGGGCAATGATGCCAACCCAAAAAACCAAATTGGATCACGCGGATTTTCACTTGGCACATACGCCCCCCTCAAACTCGCCCGCGGGCAAGCCGTGAGCGAGTGGCCCCGTGCCAACTTTTGCCCGGGGCGAGTTCCCCCGTGCCAAACTCTTCCATTTTCCTCAAGGGGCCATGGGGCAATGATGCCAACCCAAAAAACCAAATTGGATCACGCGGATTTTCACTTGGCACATACGCCCCCCCGCGGACTTGCCCGCGGGCAAGCCGTGAGCGAGTGCCCCGTGCCAACTTTTGCCCGGGGCGGGTTCCCCCGTGCCAAACTCTTCCATTTTCCTCAAGATCCCATGGGGCAATGATGCCAACCCAAAAAACCAAATTGGATCACGCGGATTTTCACTTGGCACATACGCCCCCCCTCAAACTTGCCCGCGGGCAAGCCGTGAGCGAGTGGCCCCGTGCCAACTTTTGCCCGGGGCGGGTTCCCCCGTGCGAAACTCTTCCATTTTCCTCAAGGGGCCATGGGGCAATGATGCCAACCCAAAAAACCAAATTGGATCACGCGGATTTTCACTTGGCACATACGCCCCCCTCAAACTCGCCCGCGGGCAAGCCTTGAGCGAGTGGCCCCGTGCCAACTTTTGCCCGGGGCGAGTTCCCCCGTGCCAAACTCTTCCATTTTCCTCAAGGTCCCATGGGGCAATGATGCCAACCCAAAAAACCAAATTGGATCACGCGGATTTTCACTTGGCACATACGCCCCCCTCAAACTCGCCCGCGGGCAAGCCGTGAGCGAGTGGCCCCGTGCCAACTTTTGCCCGGGGCGAGTTCCCCCGTGCCAAACTCTTCCATTTTCCTCAAGGGGCCATGGGGCAATGATGCAAACCCAAAAAACCAAATTGGATCACGCGGATTTTCACTTGGCACATACGCCCCCCCTCAAACTTGCCCGCGGGCAAGCCGTGAGCGAGTGGCCCCGTGCCAACTTTTGCCCGGGGCTGGTTCCCCCGTGCCAAACTCTTCCATTTTCCTCAAGGTCCCATGGGGCAATGATGCCAACCCAAAAAACCAAATTGGATCACGCGGATTTTCACTTGGCACATACGCCCCCCTCAAACTCGCCCGCGGGCAAGCCGTGAGCGAGTGGCCCCGTGCCAACTTTTGCCCGGGGCGAGTTCCCCCGTGCCAAACTCTTCCATTTTCCTCAAGGGGCCATGGGGCAATGATGCCAACCCAAAAAACCAAATTGGATCACGCGGATTTTCACTTGGCACATACGCCCCCCTCAAACTCGCCCGCGGGCAAGCCGTGAGCGAGTGGCCCCGTGCCAACTTTTGCCCGGGGCGAGTTCCCCCGTGCCAAACTCTTCCATTTTCCTCAAGGGGCCATGGGGCAATGATGCAAACCCAAAAAACCAAATTGGATCACGCGGATTTTCACT
>JAIUCV010000296.1:30000-32500 GCA_026724425.1 Erythrophleum ivorense
GTGAGCAAGTGCCAATGATACCAACACTTGCCCGGGGCAAGTTCTCTTGTGCCAAACTCCACCATTGTGCCCAAGGTGCCGTGGGGCAATGATGCCAACCCAGAAAACCAAGGTGGACCACGTGGATTTCAACTTGGCACAAGCGCCACCACCATGAACTTGCCCGCGGGCAAGCCGTGAGCGAGTGGCCCCGTGCCAACTTTTGCCCGGGGCGGGTTCCCCCGTGCCAAACTATTCCATTTTCCTCAAGGTGCCATGGGGCAATGATGCCAACCCAAAAAACCAAATTGGATCACGCGGATTTTCACTTGGCACATACGGCCCCCCTCGGACTTGCCCGCGGGCAAGCCGTGAGCGAGTGGCCCCGTGCCAACTTTTGCCCGGGGCGGGTAGCCCCCTGCCAAACTCTTCCATTTTCCTCAAGGTCCCATGGGGCAATGATGCCAACCCAAAAAACCAAATTGGATCACGCGGATTTTCACTTGGCACATACGCCCCCCCTCAAACTTGCCCGCGGGCAAGCCGTGAGCGAGTGGCCCCGTGCCAACTTTTGCCCGGGGCGGGTTCCCCCGTGCCAAACTCTTCCATTTTCCTCAAGGTGCCATGGGGCAATGATGCCAACCCAAAAAACCAAATTGGATCACGCGGATTTTCACTTGGCACATACGCCCCCCTCAAACTCGCCCGCGGGCAAGCCGTGAGCGAGTGGCCCCGTGCCAACTTTTGCCCGGGGCGAGTTCCCCCGTGCCAAACTCTTCCATTTTCCTCAAGGGGCCATGGGGCAATGATGCCAACCCAAAAAACCAAATTGGATCACGCGGATTTTCACTTGGCACATACGCCCCCCTCAAACTCGCCCGCGGGCAAGCCGTGAGCGAGTGGCCCCGTGCCAACTTTTGCCCGGGGCGAGTTCCCCCGTGCCAAACTCTTCCATTTTCCTCAAGGGGCCATGGGGCAATGATGCAAACCCAAAAAACCAAATTGGATCACGCGGATTTTCACTTGGCACATACGCCCCCCCTCAAACTTGCCCGCGGGCAAGCCGTGAGCGAGTGGCCCCGTGCCAACTTTTGCCCGGGGCGGGTTCCCCCGTGCCAAACTCTTCCATTTTCCTCAAGGGGCCATGGGGCAATGATGCCAACCCAAAAAACCAAATTGGATCACGCGGATTTTCACTTGGCACATACGCCCCCCTCAAACTCGCCCGCGGGCAAGCCGTGAGCGAGTGGCCCCGTGCCAACTTTTGCCCGGGGCGGGTAGCCCCCTGCCAAACTCTTCCATTTTCCTCAAGGTCCCATGGGGCAATGATGCCAACCCAAAAAACCAAATTGGATCACGCGGATTTTCACTTGGCACATACGCCCCCCCGCGGACTTGCCCGCGGGCAAGCCGTGAGCGAGTGCCCCGTGCCAACTTTTGCCCGGGGCGGGTTCCCCCGTGCCAAACTCTTCCATTTTCCTCAAGATCCCATGGGGCAATGATGCCAACATAAAAAAACCAAATTGGATCACGCGGATTTTCACTTGGCACATACGCCCCCCCTCAAACTTGCCCGCGGGCAAGCCGTGAGCGAGTGGCCCCGTGCCAACTTTTGCCCGGGGCGGGTTCCCCCGTGCCAAACTCTTCCATTTTCCTCAAGGTCCCATGGGGCAATGATGCCAACCCAAAAAACCAAATTGGATCACGCGGATTTTCACTTGGCACATACGCCCCCCTCAAACTCGCCCGCGGGCAAGCCGTGAGCGAGTGGCCCCGTGCCAACTTTTGCCCGGGGCGAGTTCCCCCGTGCCAAACTCTTCCATTTTCCTCAAGGGGCCATGGGGCAATGATGCCAACCCAAAAAACCAAATTGGATCACGCGGATTTTCACTTGGCACATACGCCCCCCTCAAACTCGCCCGCGGGCAAGCCGTGAGCGAGTGGCCCCGTGCCAACTTTTGCCCGGGGCGAGTTCCCCCGTGCCAAACTCTTCCATTTTCCTCAAAGGGCCATGGGGCAATGATGCAATCCCAAAAAACCAAATTGGATCACGCGGATTTTCACTTGGCACATACGCCCCCCCTCAAACTTGCCCGCGGGCAAGCCGTGAGCGAGTGGCCCCGTGCCAACTTTTGCCCGGGGCGGGTTCCCCCGTGCCAAACTCTTCCATTTTCCTCAAGGTCCCATGGGGCAATGATGCCAACCCAAAAAACCAAATTGGATCACGCGGATTTTCACTTGGCACATACGCCCCCCTCAAACTCGCCCGCGGGCAAGCCGTGAGCGAGTGGCCCCGTGCCAACTTTTGCCCGGGGCGAGTTCCCCCGTGCCAAACTCTTCCATTTTCCTCAAGGGGCCATGGGGCAATGATGCCAACCCAAAAAACCAAATTGGATCACGCGGATTTTCACTTGGCACATACGCCCCCCTCAAACTCGCCCGCGGGCAAGCCGTGAGCGAGTGGCCCCGTGCCAACTTTTGCCCGGGGCGAGTTCCCCCGTGCCAAACTCTTCCATTTTCC
>JAIUCV010000296.1:40000-42500 GCA_026724425.1 Erythrophleum ivorense
TTCTTTGCTTTCATGGATGGATTACAACCATGGGCCAAGTTGGAACTAGAGCGACGCGATGCGAAGGACCTTGCCACTGCCATGTCCATTGCCGAATCCCTCATTGAGTTCCGCAAGCCTGACAAAGGCAAGTTCAAGATGGACAAGGGTAAAGGTGGGGGAGAAAGCAAACAAGGCAAGGATGGTGCTTTCAAATCTTTCAAGCCTAAGGAGAAGGGGCTAAAGAACAAGAAGTATGGCGAACGGCCACCACCGAAGTGCTTCCTTTGTGAAGGCCCTCACTTGGTTCGAGATTGTCCCAAGAAGGGCAAGCTCTCCGCATTGATCGAAGAGAGGGAGGTAGAGCATCAAAGGGAAGTGGGCTCCTTACAAATCCTCAATGCCATCAAGGCTAAGGTGGAGTTGCCTAAGACCGAGAAGAAAGGGCGTTTGTTCGTGCAAACCAAGGTTGGTGGTGAAGAAATCCGAGCCTTGGTAGATACCGGTGCCACGAATAACTTCTTGGAGTGGAAGGAGGCAAACCGGTTGGGGATCCAGTACGAGCAAAAGCTGGGATGGTTGAAGGCTGTGAACTCTCCTCCAAAGATGATCCGTGGGGTGGCTCGCAACGTTAAGGTCTGCCTAGGTGAGTGGACTGGATTGGTAGACTTTACTGTTGTGCCTATGGATGATTATCCTATTATATTGGGCATGGACTTCATGGACAAGGTGAAGGCTGTGCCAATTCCCTTTGCCGACACCATGTGCATTCTAGAAGAAGGGAATTTGCGCATGGTGCCCTTGACACGAGGCGAGACGAGTCAAGCTAGATCCCTATCTGCCATGCAATTGAGCAAAGGGTTTAAGAAGGCACAACCCACATTCCTAGTGGCTCTCAAAGAAGAGAAAGGGAGTCCTACCTCCGAGCTGCCTAAAGAAGTCCAAGGAGTGTTGGAGGAGTTCAAACATGTCATGCCCGCCGAGCTGCCCAAGAAGTTACCACCAAGAAGGGAGGTAGACCATAAGATTGAACTTGAGCCTGGTGCAAGGCCTCCTGCTGCCGTGCCGTATAGGATGGCGCCTCCCGAGCTAGAGGAGCTAAGGAGGCAACTGAAGGAGTTGTTGGATGCTGGCTATATCCAACCGTCGAAGGCTCCATATGGTGCTCCGGTGTTATTCCAAAAGAAGCATGATGGATCGCTTCGAATGTGCATCGACTACCGAGCACTAAACAAGATCACTGTGAAGAACAAGTATCCCATCCCGCTCATTGCCGACTTGTTTGATCAACTTGGAGATGCGAGGTGGTTTTCCAAGCTTGATCTAAGGTCCGGTTATTATCAAGTCCGCATTGCCGAGGGAGATGAGCCAAAGACGACGTGCGTCACTCGCTATGGCTCCTTCGAGTTTCGCGTCATGCCTTTTGGACTCACCAATGCACCCGCCACATTCTGCACTTTGATGAACAAGGTATTTCAACCTTTCCTTGATCGCTTTGTGGTGGTGTATTTGGATGATATTGTGATTTATAGCAAGACCCTAGAAGAGCATGTCCAACACCTTCGTCAAGTCTTCAAGGTCTTGCAAGAGAATGAATTGTACGTGAAGAAGGAGAAATGTTCCTTTGCCCAAGAGGAAGTGGTGTTCTTGGGGCACATTATTGGCAAGGGACAACTGAAGATGGACGAGTCCAAGGTACGAGCCATACAAGAATGGGAGCCTCCGAAGGGAATCACCGAGCTAAGATCATTCCTTGGTTTGGTGAATTACTATAGAAGATTCATCCGTGGCTATTCCTCCGTGGCAACCCCATTGACGGACCTACTAAAGAAGAATCGTTCGTGGGATTGGGATAAAAAGTGTCAAGAGGCCTTCGAGAAGTTGAAGCGTGTGGTAATGGAGCAACCTGTGTTGGCATTGCCCGACCACACCAAGAGCTTTGAGGTGCACACCGACGCATCCAACTTTGCTATTGGGGGTGTGTTGATGCAAGAAGGACACCCCATAGCATATGAAAGTCGAAAGTTGAATGACACTGAGAGGCGGTACACGGTGCAAGAAAAGGAGATGACCGCCGTGGTGCATTGCCTAAGAACGTGGAGGCATTACTTGTTGGGGTCGAAGTTCGTGGTGAAGACCGACAATGTGGCGACTAGCTACTTCCTCAACCAAAAGAAGTTGACACCGAAGCAAGCTAGGTGGCAAGACTTCTTGGCCGAGTTTGACTTCGTGATGGAGTACAAACCTGGAAGGGCAAACTTGGTGGCTGACGCTTTGAGTAGGAAAGCTGAGCTTGCCACCTTGACTCAACCTAACTTCCCCTTGGTGGAGCGAATCAAGGAGGGTCTTGAGAAGGATCCACAAGCCAAGAACTTGGTGGAGCTTGCGAAGGGAGGCAAGACAAGGAAGTTCTGGCTAGAGGAAGGGTTGCTCCGCACCAAAGGAGGATCTTTGTACGTGCCGAGGTGGGATGGTTTGAGGAAGGAAATCCTAAGGGAATGCCATGATTCACTGTGGGCTG
>JAIUCV010000296.1:47500-50000 GCA_026724425.1 Erythrophleum ivorense
AACGCACCCTTTCCATCCTGGCAGGAAGAGATATACATTTTCGCCAGCTAGCACAAGTTTTTTTTTGGACCTAGAGATCGAATTTTTGCACGATTTTTTGCAGGCATGCTTAGATTGATGAGATCTCCCTCCTCGCCAAATTTCATAATTTTTGGACACTCGTACAATATATTTTGAATTTTTTCCTTCTTAGGCAAATAGCCACCCAAGCGGCCACCGCCGGCCACCGTCTCGGGCGGGCGGCGACTCCAACATCCTCTTGGGGCCCTATGGCAATCATACAAATCAAAAAATCCAAAATGGATCGAGTGGATTTTAATTTGGTACGGGCACAACCATTTTGGAGCGATCCGGGCAAGCCGCGGGCAACCCGTGAGCAAGTGCCAATGATACCAACACTTGCCCGGGGCAAGTTCTCTTGTGCCAAACTCCACCATTGTGCCCAAGGTGCCGTGGGGCAATGATGCCAACCCAGAAAACCAAGGTGGACCACGTGGATTTCAACTTGGCACAAGCGCCACCACCATGAACTTGCCCGCGGGCAAGCCGTGAGCGAGTGGCCCCGTGCCAACTTTTGCCCGGGGCGGGTTCCCCCGTGCCAAACTCTTCCATTTTCCTCAAGGTGCCATGGGGCAATGATGCCAACCCAAAAAACCAAATTGGATCACGCGGATTTTCACTTGGCACATACGGCCCCCCTCGGACTTGCCCGCGGGCAAGCCGTGAGCGAGTGGCCCCGTGCCAACTTTTGCCCGGGGCGGGTAGCCCCCTGCCAAACTCTTCCATTTTCCTCAAGGTCCCATGGGGCAATGATGCCAACCCAAAAAACCAAATTGGATCACGCGGATTTTCACTTGGCACATACGCCCCCCCGCGGACTTGCCCGCGGGCAAGCCGTGAGCGAGTGCCCCGTGCCAACTTTTGCCCGGGGCGGGTTCCCCCGTGCCAAACTCTTCCATTTTCCTCAAGATCCCATGGGGCAATGATGCCAACCCAAAAAACCAAATTGGATCACGCGGATTTTCACTTGGCACATACGCCCCCCCTCAAACTTGCCCGCGGGCAAGCCGTGAGCGAGTGGCCCCGTGCCAACTTTTGCCCGGGGCGGGTTCCCCCGTGCCAAACTCTTCCATTTTCCTCAAGGTCCCATGGGGCAATGATGCCAACCCAAAAAACCAAATTGGATCACGCGGATTTTCACTTGGCACATACGCCCCCCTCAAACTCGCCCGCGGGCAAGCCGTGAGCGAGTGGCCCCGTGCCAACTTTTGCCCGGGGCGAGTTCCCCCGTGCCAAACTCTTCCATTTTCCTCAAGGGGCCATGGGGCAATGATGCCAACCCAAAAAACGAAATTGGATCACGCGGATTTTCACTTGGCACATACGCCCCCCCGCGGACTTGCCCGCGGGCAAGCCGTGAGCGAGTGCCCCGTGCCAACTTTTGCCCGGGGCGGGTTCCCCCGTGCCAAACTCTTCCATTTTCCTCAAGATCCCATGGGGCAATGATGCCAACCCAAAAAACCAAATTGGATCACGCGGATTTTCACTTGGCACATACGCCCCCCCTCAAACTTGCCCGCGGGCAAGCCGTGAGCGAGTGGCCCCGTGCCAACTTTTGCCCGGGGCGGGTTCCCCCGTGCCAAACTCTTCCATTTTCCTCAAGGTCCCATGGGGCAATGATGCCAACCCAAAAAACCAAATTGGATCACGCGGATTTTCACTTGGCACATACGCCCCCCTCAAACTCGCCCGCGGGCAAGCCGTGAGCGAGTGGCCCCGTGCCAACTTTTGCCCGGGGCGAGTTCCCCCGTGCCAAACTCTTCCATTTTCCTCAAGGGGCCATGGGGCAATGATGCCAACCCAAAAAACCAAATTGGATCACGCGGATTTTCACTTGGCACATACGCCCCCCTCAAACTCGCCCGCGGGCAAGCCGTGAGCGAGTGGCCCCGTGCCAACTTTTGCCCGGGGCGAGTTCCCCCGTGCCAAACTCTTCCATTTTCCTCAAGGGGCCATGGGGCAATGATGCAAACCCAAAAAACCAAATTGGATCACGCGGATTTTCACTTGGCACATACGCCCCCCCTCAAACTTGCCCGCGGGCAAGCCGTGAGCGAGTGGCCCCGTGCCAACTTTTGCCCGGGGCGGGTTCCCCCGTGCCAAACTCTTCCATTTTCCTCAAGGTCCCATGGGGCAATGATGCCAACCCAAAAAACCAAATTGGATCACGCGGATTTTCACTTGGCACATACGCCCCCCTCAAACTCGCCCGCGGGCAAGCCGTGAGCGAGTGGCCCCGTGCCAACTTTTGCCCGGGGCGAGTTCCCCCGTGCCAAACTCTTCCATTTTCCTCAAGGGGCCATGGGGCAATGATGCCAACCCAAAAAACCAAATTGGATCACGCGGATTTTCACTTGGCACATACGCCCCCCTCAAACTCGCCCGCGGGCACGCCGTGAGCGAGTGGCCCCGTGCCAACTTTTGCCCGGGGCGAGTTCCC
>JAIUCV010000296.1:70000-77500 GCA_026724425.1 Erythrophleum ivorense
ACTTGGACTTTCCAACCTTCCGTGCGGCACTTAGATACACCCAACTCGTACCTAAGTCAGCCTTTCTCCCTTAGTCCCCACTAGGAGGCTTGAACACAAGAGGAAGCTAGTTAGAAAGTGAGAGGAGAGAACTTAGACAAGAGAGAGCTTGGAGAGAACTTTGTATTGCTCAATTCTTGGATGGATACAAATGAGGAGGGTGGAGGTATTTATAGGCCTCCCCCTTATTCTAGAACTTTCCCACCTCCTTAATGGACGGTGGAGATCAATCTAATCCAACGGTTCACAATCAATGTCTAGAATGTTCTAGGACATCTACAAGGTTCTAGATATGTACAGAAACACCTAGAATACTCTAGAACTACCTCTAGAATTATCTAGATATTACATGAATATTTCTAAGAAGAATGGTGTGGCGAATTCCAGAAGCTTCCAGAGTCTTCTTCCATTGCACGCCCGTGTCATTCTCCCCCACCTAATTCCGCGACGCCCTCGTCGCGTCTTCATAATCTCGAACCAGGTCTTTGTGCTTGTACAAAGACAACTCGTGCTCCCAACTTGCCTCACTATCGGGCAAGCCCTTCCAACGCACCAAGTACTCTATGTAGCTTGGATGAGTACCCCTCCTTGGGATGACTCGATGCGCCACGATCTCTTGGGCTTCTCGCTCATGAGTTGTGGTGACGGCAGTCGGGGCTCTCTTGGACTCGTTCCTACCCACGTCCTCCTTGTCGGCATGGTAAGGCTTCAAGAAGCTCACATGAAAGACGGGGTGTGCCTCAATATGGGATGGCAAGGTAACTCGGTATGCAAGCTTGCCAACCCTCTTCTCAACTGGGAAAGGCCCTTCATATCTCCTCAACAACCCCTTGTGCACTTTCCCATATGAGCGAAGAGTGTGAGGGAGGAGTTTCACCATCACTAAGTCTCCTTCCTCATATTCCACGTGCCTCCTCTTCTTGTCGGCCCACTTCTTCATCTTCTTGGCCGCCTTGGTTAGATAGGCCCTAGCCATCTCAGCTTTCTCCTTATGCTCTTTGGCAAAGAAGAAGGCACTTGGACTCTTCCCAGAATAGGTTTTAGCCAACGTTTGGGGAGTCATTGGTTGTTGCCCAGTGGCTAGCTCAAATGGACTCGCCCCAGTTGACTCACTTCTTTGAAGGTTGTATGAGAATTGGGCCACATCTAGCAACTTGACCCAATCTCGTTGATTGGCACTCACAAAGTGCCTCAAGTATAGCTCCAACAAGGCATTCACCCTTTCAGTTTGGCCATCGGTTTGAGGGTGAAAGCTAGTGGAGAAGTTCAACTCGGAGCCAAGTAGCTTGAACAACTCCGTCCAAAATCTCCCAGTGAATCGAGTATCTCGGTCGCTCACGATCGATTTTGGAATGCCCCAATACTTCACCACGTGCTTGAAGAACAATCTTGCCACATCTTCAGCATTGTACTTCGTCGGCACGGGGATGAATACTCCATACTTGCTAAATCGATCGACCACGACCATGATGTTGCCAAAGCCATCCACCTTTGGCAATCCAACAATGAAATCCATCGAGATACTTTCCCATGGTCGCTCGGGGATAGGTAGTGGCTCCAATAGGCCGGCGGGCCGGTTTTGCTCCCCCTTGTCTTGTTGGCACACAAGACAAGTCTTCACATATAATTCTACATCGTCACGCAGTTGAGGCCAATAATATCCTCGCTCCACAAGTGCCAACGTGCGATGCGTACCTGGGTGACCAGCCCACAGTGAATCGTGGCATTCCCTTAGGATTTCCTTCCTCAAACCATCCCACCTCGGCACATATAAACATCCTCCTTTGGTGCGAAGCAACCCTTCCTCTAGCCAGAACTTCCTTGTCTTGCCTCCCTTCGCAAGCTCCACCAAGTTCTTGGCTTGTGGATCCTTCTCAAGACCCTCCTTGATTCGCTCCACCAAGGGGAAGTTAGGTTGAGTCAAGGTGGCAAGCTCAGCTTTCCTACTCAAAGCGTCAGCCACCAAGTTTGCCCTTCCAGGCTTGTACTCCATCACGAAGTCAAACTCAGCCAAGAAGTCTTGCCACCTTGCTTGCTTTGGTGTCAACTTCTTTTGGTTGAGGAAGTAGCTAGTCGCCACATTGTCGGTCTTCACCACGAACTTCGACCCCAACAAGTAATGCCTCCACGTTCTTAGGCAATGTACCACGGCGGTCATCTCCTTTTCTTGCACCGTGTACCGCCTCTCAGTATCATTCAACTTTCTACTCTCATAAGCTATGGGGTGTCCTTCTTGCATCAACACACCCCCAATAGCAAAGTTAGAGGCATCGGTGTGCACCTCAAAGCTCTTGGTGTGGTCGGGCAATGCCAACACAGGTTGCTCCATTACCACACGCTTCAACTTCTCGAAGGCCTCTTGACACTTCTTATCCCATTCCCAAGAGCGATTCTTCTTCAATAGGTCCGTCAATGGGGATGCCAAGGAGGAATAGCCACGGATGAATCTTCTATAGTAGTTCACCAAACCAAGGAATGATCTCAGCTCGGTGATTCCCTTCGGAGGCTCCCATTCTTGTATGGCTCGTACCTTGGACTCGTCCATCTTCAATTGTCCCTTGCCAACAATGTGCCCCAAGAACACCACTTCTTCTTGGGCAAAGGAACACTTCTCCTTTTTCACATACAATTCATTCTCTTGCAAGACCTTGAAGACTTGACGGAGGTGTTGAACATGCTCCTCCAAGGTCTTGCTATAGATCACGATGTCATCCAAATACACCACCACAAAGCGATCAAGGAAAGGTTGAAATACCTTGTTCATCAAAGTGCAGAATGTGGCGGGTGCATTGGTGAGTCCAAAGGGCATGACGCGAAACTCGAAGGAGCCATAGCGGGTGACGCACGTCGTCTTTGGCTCATCTCCCTCGGCAATGCGGACTTGATAATAACCGGACCTTAGATCAAGCTTAGAAAACCATCTCGCATCTCCAAGTTGATCAAACAAGTCGGCGATGAGTGGGATGGGATACTTGTTCTTCACCGTGATCTTGTTTAGTGCTCGGTAGTCAATGCACAATCGAAGCGACCCATCATGCTTCTTTTGGAATAGCACCGGAGCACCATATGGAGCCTTCGATGGTTGGATATAACCAGCATCCAACAATTCCTTCAATTGCCTCCTTAGCTCCTCTAGCTCAGGAGGCGCCATCCTATATGGCACGGCAGCAGGGGGCCTTGCACCAGGCTCGAGTTCAATCTTATGGTCCACCTCCCTTCTTGGTGGTAACTTTTTGGGCAGCTCGGCGGGCATGACATGTTTGAACTCCTCCAACACTCCTTGGACTTCCTTTGGTAGCTCGGAGGTAGGACTCCCTTTCTCTTCTTTAAGCGCCACTAGGAATGTGGGTTGTGCCCTCTTGAACCCTTTGCTCAATTGCATGGCGGATAGGGATCTAGCTTGACTCGTCTCGCCTCGTGTCAAGGGCACCATGCGCAAATTCCCTTCTTCTAGAATGCACATGGTGTCGGCAAAGGGAATTGGCACAGCCTTCACCTTGTCCATGAAGTCCATGCCCAATATAATAGGATAATCATCCATAGGCACAACAGTAAAGTCTACCAATCCAGTCCACTCACCTAGGCAGACCTTGACGTTGCGAGCCACCCCACGGATCATCCTCGGAGGAGAGTTCACAGCCTTCAACCATCCTAGCTTTTGCTCGTACTTGATCCCCAACCGGTTTGCCTCCTTCCACTCCAAGAAGTTGTTTGTGGCACCGGTATCTACCAAGGCTCGAATTTCTTCACCACCAACCTTGGTTTGCACGAACAAACGCCCTTTCTTCTCGGTCTTAGGCAACTCCACCTTTGCCTTGATGGCATTGAGGATTTGTAAGGAGCCCACTTCCCTTTGATGCTCTACCTCCCTTTCTTCGATCAATGCGGAGAGCTTGCCCTTCTTGGGACAATCTCGAACCAAGTGAGGGCCTTCACAAAGGAAGCACTTCGGTGGTGGCCTTTCACCATTCTTCTTGTTCTTCATCCCCTTCTCCTTAGGCTTGAAGGACTTGAAAGCACCATCCTTGCCTTGTTTGCTTTCTCCCCCACCTTTACCCTTGTCCATCTTGAACTTGCCTTTGTCAGGCTTGCGGAACTCAATGAGGGATTCGGCAATGGACATGGCAGTGGCAAGGTCCTTCGCATCGCGTCGCTCTAGCTCCAACTTGGCCCATGGTTGTAATCCATCCATGAAGGCGAAGAAGGCCTCGGAGTCGGGGTAGTCAGGTATCTCCAAGAGCACCTCGGAGAACTCCTTCACATAATCTCGAATGCTCCCCTTTTGTGTGAGACGCCTCAACCTTGCTCTCGCATCTCTTTCGGCATGCTCGGGATAGAATTGCTTCTTGAGCTCCTTCTTGAACTCATCCCATGTATCGATGGTGCAAATGCCTCTCCCAATATCACCATGTCTCCTCCTCCACCACAGCATAGCGGTGTCTTCCAGGAAGAGAGATGTGCTATCAATCTTCTTAGCATCCTCCATGATGCCAAGTGCTCGAAAGTATTGCTCCATACTCCACAAGAAGTTATCAATCTCCTTCGCGTTCCTTTCCCCCTTGAACGTCTTGGGTTTAGGAACATCCACCCTCGAAGGAGCGGGAATTGGAGCAGAGGCGGAAGCTCCACCATCCTTAGCAACCGCCATCTTTATCAGAGTCACCTCACTCTTCAATTCCCCAAACTCCCTCAATACCCTTTCAAGTTCCTCCCTAAGAGTAGCATTCTCAGTCTTAAGAGAGGTAAGTTCATTGAGGAGGGAGTTATGCATGGTCTCACCTGACCGGGTCAGTTGTTCGGTCACCTCGTTCAAGGCCCCTTGCATTTGTCCACGAAGCTCTTCATACCCTCTTTCGAGCTCCTCCATGCAAGCATCATGCTCCTCCATGCGAGCATCAATCTCCTTGAACTTGTCTTGACCTTCAGCCACCGCGATCTCCATCCTCACGAACCTTGTGTCGAAATCCCCTAGGTCTTCCACCCTAGACGGCTCCCCAGACTTTGACTTGCTTCCTTTCTTCTTTGAGACCTTCTCTTGTTCTCCACCATGAACGTGAGTAGTCTCGCTTGCCATCTCTACTTCAGCAAGAGCTTCTCCCAAAGAGATGAACTTAGGCTCTGATACCAACTGTCACGGACTTGGACTTTCCAACCTTCCGTGCGGCACTTAGATACACCCAACTCGTACCTAAGTCAGCCTTTCTCCCTTAGTCCCCACTAGGAGGCTTGAACACAAGAGGAAGCTAGTTAGAAAGTGAGAGGAGAGAACTTAGACAAGAGAGAGCTTGGAGAGAACTTTGTATTGCTCAATTCTTGGATGGATACAAATGAGGAGGGTGGAGGTATTTATAGGCCTCCCCCTTATTCTAGAACTTTCCCACCTCCTTAATGGACGGTGGAGATCAATCTAATCCAACGGTTCACAATCAATGTCTAGAATGTTCTAGGACATCTACAAGGTTCTAGATATGTACAGAAACACCTAGAATACTCTAGAACTACCTCTAGAATTATCTAGATATTACATGAATATTTCTAAGAAGAATGGTGTGGCGAATTCCAGAAGCTTCCAGAGTCTTCTTCCATTGCACGCCCGTGTCATTATACAGGCGGCAGGGTTGCCGCCCTCCCACACACGCGAGACCTTAATGAACGAGCGATGGGGAGACCCCCGCACGCGGCCTGGGGAGACCGGGCGCGGGTTGGAGCGCAATGGGAGCGTCGAATCCCAATGCCAGTTCAACAAAGAGGGGGTGAACGAGAGAGTCGAGTTCGGGGGCTCAAGGGGGGTGGAGAAAAAGTTCGCACAAAGCTTGCATCCCCGCGCACCGCACTTCCACGCCAGCCACACGCATGCTTAAACAGGCGACAGGGTTGCCGCCCTCCCACACACGCGAGACCTTAATGAACGAGCGATGGGGAGACCCCCGCACGCGGCCTGGGGAGACCGGGTGCGGGTTGGAACTCAATGGGATCATCGAAGGGGGGTTGGATCCCAATGACAGGTCAACAAAGTGGCGAGAAATGAAATGAGATCGTCTGGAGGGGCATCAAAGAGATCGTCTGGAGGGGGGAGGAGCAACAACGAGATCAACTGGAGGGGGGAGGAGCAACAAATGTAGTTTCCACGGATTACCTTCGCACACCGCACGCCACCACCCACATGGGACCTCGGGGATGGAGCGATGGGAAGATCCCCGCAAGCGGCCACGAATGACCGGGTGCGGGTTGGAGCCCAATAAACTCGTCGCGACTTCCGGCAACCCCCTTAAAATCCGTCAAATTCCATCTCGATTCACTTGCCCACACATTTTGGGGGTCGCCGGAAAAAGTGGCCGGCCGCCGCCGGAGGATGCCCGGCGGTGGGCGGTGGCCGGCCACTTGTGGTGCCATGCTCGGGCCACCCCTTCCCCTTGCTTGTACCCATAAGGTGCGTGGCAAGGTTGGGGGTGCAGGGGGGTTGAGCATGGCACCAAGAGAGCCTTCCCCCCTAAAGAGCAAAACGCACCCTTTCCATCCTGGCAGGAAGAGATATACATTTTCGCCAGCTAGCACAAGTTTTTTTTTGGACCTAGAGATCGAATTTTTGCACGATTTTTTGCAGGCATGCTTAGATTGATGAGATCTCCCTCCTCGCCAAATTTCATAATTTTTGGACACTCGTACAATATATTTTGAATTTTTTCCTTCTTAGGCAAATAGCCACCCAAGCGGCCACCGCCGGCCACCGTCTCGGGCGGGCGGCGACTCCAACATCCTCTTGGGGCCCTATGGCAATCATACAAATCAAAAAATCCAAAATGGATCGAGTGGATTTTAATTTGGTACGGGCACAACCATTTTGGAGCGATCCGGGCAAGCCGCGGGCAACCCGTGAGCAAGTGCCAATGATACCAACACTTGCCCGGGGCAAGTTCTCTTGTGCCAAACTCCACCATTGTGCCCAAGGTGCCGTGGGGCAATGATGCCAACCCAGAAAACCAAGGTGGACCACGTGGATTTCAACTTGGCACAAGCGCCACCACCATGAACTTGCCCGCGGGCAAGCCGTGAGCGAGTGGCCCCGTGCCAACTTTTGCTCGGGGCGGGTTCCCCCGTGCCAAACTCTTCCATTTTCCTCAAGGTGCCATGGGGCAATGATGCCAACCCAAAAAACCAAATTGGATCACGCGGATTTTCACTTGGCACATACGGCCCCCCTCGGACTTGCCCGCGGGCAAGCCGTGAGCGAGTGGCCCCGTGCCAACTTTTGCCCGGGGCGGGTAGCCCCCTGCCAAACTCTTCCATTTTCCTCAAGGTCCCATGGGGCAATGATGCCAACCCAAAAAACCAAATTGGATCACGCGGATTTTCACTTGGCACATACGCCCCCCCGCGGACTTGCCCGCGGGCAAGCCGTGAGCGAGTGCCCCGTGCCAACTTTTGCCCGGGGCGGGTTCCCCCGTGCCAAACTCTTCCATT
>JAIUCV010000296.1:87500-90000 GCA_026724425.1 Erythrophleum ivorense
ACTGCACATTTACTTTACTCGCGTCGATTCCAACAAAAGGGGGAGGGGGTAAACGAGAAAGTCAGGTGCTAGGGCTCAAGGGGGTAAAACAAGGGAGTCAACGGGGTAAACGAGGGAGTCAAGGGGCTAAACGAGGGAGTCAAGGGCTCAAGGGGAGGAAATGAGAAGGGCTCAACCGGCGGAGGAACAAACAAGGGATGGGGAAGTCCGAAAACAATCGTATCCCCGCGCACCACACTTCCACGCCAGCCACACGCATGCTTATACAGGCGACAGGGTTGCCGCCCTCCCACACACGCGAGACCTTAATGAACGAGCGATGGGGAGACCCCCGCACGCGGCCTGGGAAGACCGGGCGCGGGTTGGAACGCAATGGGACGATCGAATCCCAATGCCAGCTCAACAAAGAAGAGGGGGTGAACGAGAGAGTCAAGTTCGAGGGCTCAAGGGGGGTGGAGAAAAAGTCCGAAAACAATCGTATCCCCACGCACCGCACTTCCACGCCAGCCACACGCATGCTTATTGACACGGGCGTGCAATGGAAGAAGACTCTGGAAGCTTCTGGAATTCTCCACACCATTCTTCTTAGAAATATTCATGTAATATCTAGATAATTCTAGAGGTAGTTCTAGAGTATTCTAGGTGTTTCTGTACATATCTAGAACCTTGTAGATGTCCTAGAACATTCTAGACATTGATTGTGAACCGTTGGATTAGATTGATCTCCACCGTCCATTAAGGAGGTGGGAAAGTTCTAGAATAAGGGAGAGGCCTATAAATACCTCCACCCTCCTCACTTCCACGCCAGCCACACGCATGCTTATACAGGCGGCAGGGTTGCCGCCCTCCCACACACGCGAGACCTTAATGAACGAGCGATGGGGAGACCCCCGCACGCGGCCTGGGAGACCGGGCGCGGGTTGGAGCGCAATGGGAGCGTCGAATCCCAATGCCAGTTCAACAAAGAGGGGGTGAACGAGAGAGTCGAGTTCGGGGGCTCAAGGGGGGTGGAGAAAAAGTTCGCACAAAGCTTGCATCCCCGCGCACCGCACTTCCACGCCAGCCACACGCATGCTTAAACAGGCGACAGGGTTGTCGCCCTCCCACACACGCGAGACCTTAATGAACGAGCGATGGGGAGACCCCCGCACGCGGCCTGGGGAGACCGGGTGCGGGTTGGAACTCAATGGGATCATCGAAGGGGGGTTGGATCCCAATGACAGGTCAACAAAGTGGCGAGAAATGAAATGAGATCGTCTGGAGGGGCATCAAAGAGATCGTCTGGAGGGGGGAGGAGCAACAACGAGATCAACTGGAGGGGGGAGGAGCAACAAATGTAGTTTCCACGGATTACCTTCGCACACCGCACGCCACCACCCACATGGGACCTCGGGGATGGAGCGATGGGAAGATCCCCGCAAGCGGCCACGAATGACCGGGTGCGGGTTGGAGCCCAATAAACTCGTCGCGACTTCCGGCAACCCCCTTAAAATCCGTCAAATTCCATCTCGATTCACTTGCCCACACATTTTGGGGGTCGCCGGAAAAAGTGGCCGGCCGGCCGCCGGAGGATGCCCGGCGGCGGGCGGTGGCCGGCCACTTGTGGTGCCATGCTCGGGCCACCCCTTCCCCTTGCTTGCACCCATAAGGTGCGTGGCAAGGTTGGGGGTGCAGGGGGGGTGAGCATGGCACCAAGAGAGCCTTCCCCCCTAAAGAGCAAAACGCACCCTTTCCATCCTGGCAGGAAGAGATATACATTTTCGCCAGCTAGCACAAGTTTTTTTTTTGACCTAGAGATCGAATTTTTGCACGATTTTTTGCAGGCATGCTTAGATTGATGAGATCTCCCTCCTCGCCAAATTTCATAATTTTTGGACACTCGTACAATATATTTTGAATTTTTTCCTTCTTAGGCAAATAGCCACCCAAGCGGCCACCGCCGGCCACCGTCTCGGGCGGGCGGCGACTCCAACATCCTCTTGGGGCCCTATGGCAATCATACAAATCAAAAAATCCAAAATGGATCGAGTGGATTTTAATTTGGTACGGGCACAACCATTTTGGAGCGATCCGGGCAAGCCGCGGGCAACCCGTGAGCAAGTGCCAATGATACCAACACTTGCCCGGGGCAAGTTCTCTTGTGCCAAACTCCACCATTGTGCCCAAGGTGCCGTGGGGCAATGATGCCAACCCAGAAAACCAAGGTGGACCACGTGGATTTCAACTTGGCACAAGCGCCACCACCATGAACTTGCCCGCGGGCAAGCCGTGAGCGAGTGGCCCCGTGCCAACTTTTGCCCGGGGCGGGTTCCCCCGTGCCAAACTCTTCCATTTTCCTCAAGGTGCCATGGGGCAATGATGCCAACCCAAAAAACCAAATTGGATCACGCGGATTTTCACTTGGCACATACGGCCCCCCTCGGACTTGCCCGCGGGCAAGCCGTGAGCGAGTGGCCCCGTGCCAACTTTTGCCCGGGGCGGGTTGCCCCGTGCCAAACTC
>JAIUCV010000296.1:97500-100000 GCA_026724425.1 Erythrophleum ivorense
TGGTGTGAAAGATGTGGATGAGGCCATTGCCATAGCCGAGAGTCTTACCGAGTATCACAAGGAGAAAGGGGACACCTCCAAGCCCAAGTCTTCCAAACCTAACCAAGGAAAAGGTGGGGGAGACAAGGGTAAGGCGGTGTACAAGAGTGGTGATGGCAAGCCGCCTCAGAGGAAGCAATTTGACAATCAACCCAAGAAAAACTTTACTAGCTCGACTGGGTGTTTCGTGTGCAAAGGTCCCCATAGAATGAGGGATTGTCCCAAGTTGGGGACACTAGCGGCCATGGTTGAGGAACGAGAAGCTCAAGAAGAAGAAGAAGAAGAGGAGAAGGCAGGAATGGGGTCACTCCGACTCCTTAATGCCTTGAAGGCCAAGCCTACTCCTAAAGTCCCTAAGGGAGAAGGGCTACTATATGTGGAGGCAAAGTTGAATGGGAAACCCGTTAGTGTCATGCTGGACACTGGGGCTACCCATAACTTCATCACACCTGAGGAGGCCAAGAGGGTTGGCCTCAATGTAGCGCAAGGAGGAGGATGGTTAAAGGCTGTCAACTCTTCTCCAACACAACTTCGTGGCATGGTGCGTGGAGTTGAGCTGCACCTTGGGAGTTGGTGTGGCAGGGTGGATTTCTCGGTCGTCCCCATGGATGACTTTAAGGTCGTTTTGGGCATGGAGCTCTTGAGGAAGGTAAACATCTGCCCTATGCCCTACTATGATTCAATTTGTGTGCTAGAGAAAGGGGTAACTTGCATGGTGCCCGCTTCAAGGGGTAGTAGTGGGCCTCACTTGTCCGCCATGCAAGTAAAGAAAGGTTTCAAAAGGGGAGAAGTCACCTACTTGGCTGCTCTAAGGGAGGTGAATCCTAAGGAGGAGCCAAGTGGAAATATCCCTCCAATCATTGAGCATGTCTTGGAGGAGAATCAAGATATGATGCCACCGGAGTTGCCTAAGAAGCTCCCACCCCGCCGAGAGGTAGATCACAAGATAGAGTTGGAGCCTGGGGCAAGGCCACCCGCCTTGGCGCCATATAGGATGGCACCGCCGGAACTGGAGGAGTTGAGAAAGCAATTGAAGGAGTTGATTGATGCTGGGCACATTCGACCCTCCAAGGCACCTTATGGAGCGCCGGTCTTGTTCCAAAAGAAGCAAGATGGTTCGTTGCGACTATGCATTGACTACCGGGCTCTCAATAAGGTAACTATCAAGAACAAGTACCCTATTCCTTTGATAGCTGATTTATTTGACCGATTGGGCAAGGCGAAGTACTTCTCAAAGCTTGACTTAAGGTCTGGGTATCATCAAGTTCGGATTGCCGAAGGAGATGAGCCTAAGACTACATGTGTGACACGCTATGGGTCTTTTGAATGGTTGGTGATGCCATTCGGTCTAACCAATGCACCAGCCACATTTTGTACTCTTATGAACGAGATCTTCCACCCGTACCTCGACCAGTTTGTGGTGGTGTACTTGGACGACATAGTCATTTATAGTGACTCATTGGAGGAGCATGCTAAGCATTTACAAGCGGTGTTCAAGACCCTGAGGAAGAATGAGCTATATGTGAAGAAAGAGAAGTGCTCATTTGCAAAAGAAGAGGTGCACTTCCTTGGGCATGTCATCGCCCAAGGGACCCTACGTATGGACGAGAGGAAAGTGCAAGCTATCAAGGAGTGGGAGCCACCAACCCGGGTACCGGAGTTGAGATCATTCCTTGGGTTGGTGAATTATTACCGGCGGTTCATCAAGGGCTACTCTGCAAGGGCAGCCCCACTTACTGAGTTATTGAAGAAGAATAGATCATGGGCCTGGACAACGGAGTGTCAAAAGGCCTTTGAAGACTTGAAGGTGGCAGTGATGGAGGAACCGGTGTTAGCTCTCCCGGATTTCTCCAAACCATTTGAGGTACACACGGATGCTTCTGACTTTGCCATAGGAGGGGTCCTTATGCAAGAAAGGCATCCGATCGCATTTGAAAGTCGCAAGCTGAATGATACCGAGAGGAGGTACACCGTACAAGAAAAGGAGATGACGGCGGTAATTCATTGCTTGCGTACTTGGAGGCACTACTTGCTTGGGGCAAAGTTTGTGATCAAGACTGATAATGTGGCGACAAGGTACTTCCAGTCCCAAAAGAAGTTGACCCCTAAGCAAGCTAGATGGCAAGACTTCCTAGCTGAGTTCGACTACATGTTGGAGTACAAAGCTGGGACAACTAATGTGGTGGCTGACGCGCTCAGTAGGAAGGCTGAGTTCGCTGCCCTAAGTCAGGTGGAGGGAGACCTGATGGTAAAGATCAAGGAGGGTATGGCTCAAGACCCCTTAGCCCAACAACTGGTGGAGTTGGCTAAGGAAGGGAAGGCCAAGAGATTCTGGGTTGATAATGGACTTCTCTACACCGTGGGACGACGGATCTTTGTCCCGAAGTGGGCCAACCTAAGGAAGGAGCTAATAAGGGAGTGCCATGACTCTAAGTGGGCTAGTCACCCCGGGCAAAAGCGG
>JAIUCV010000296.1:105000-107500 GCA_026724425.1 Erythrophleum ivorense
AATGAACGAGCGATGGGGAGACCCCCGCACGCGGCCTGGGGAGACCGGGCGCGGGTTGGAGCGCAATGGGAGCGTCGAATCCCAATGCCAGTTCAACAAAGAGGGGGTGAACGAGAGAGTCGAGTTCGGGGGCTCAAGGGGGGTGGAGAAAAAGTTCGCACAAAGCTTGCATCCCCGCGCACCGCACTTCCACGCCAGCCACACGCATGCTTAAACAGGCGACAGGGTTGTCGCCCTCCCACACACACGAGACCTTAATGAACGAGCGATGGGGAGACCCCCGCACGCGGCCTGGGGAGACCGGGTGCGGGTTGGAACTCAATGGGATCATCGAAGGGGGGTTGGATCCCAATGACAGGTCAACAAAGTGGCGAGAAATGAAATGAGATCGTCTGGAGGGGCATCAAAGAGATCGTCTGGAGGGGGGAGGAGCAACAACGAGATCAACTGGAGGGGGGAGGAGCAACAAATGTAGTTTCCACGGATTACCTTCGCACACCGCACGCCACCACCCACATAGGACCTCGGGGATGGAGCGATGGGAAGATCCCCGCAAGCGGCCACGAATGACCGGGTGCGGGTTGGAGCCCAATAAACTCGTCGCGACTTCCGGCAACCCCCTTAAAATCCGTCAAATTCCATCTCGATTCACTTGCCCACACATTTTGGGGGTCGCCGGAAAAAGTGGCCGGCCGGCCGCCGGAGGATGCCCGGCGGCGGGCGGTGGCCGGCCACTTGTGGTGCCATGCTCGGGCCACCCCTTCCCCTTGCTTGCACCCATAAGGTGCGTGGCAAGGTTGGGGGTGCAGGGGGGGTGAGCATGGCACCAAGAGAGCCTTCCCCCCTAAAGAGCAAAACGCACCCTTTCCATCCTGGCAGGAAGAGATATATATTTTCGCCAGCTAGCACAAGTTTTTTTTGGACCTAGAGATCGAATTTTTGCACGATTTTTTGCAGGCATGCTTAGATTGATGAGATCTCCCTCCTCGCCAAATTTCATAATTTTTGGACACTCGTACAATATATTTTGAATTTTTTCCTTCTTAGGCAAATAGCCACCCAAGCGGCCACCGCCGGCCACCGTCTCGGGCGGGCGGCGACTCCAACATCCTCTTGGGGCCCTATGGCAATCATACAAATCAAAAAATCCAAAATGGATCGAGTGGATTTTAATTTGGTACGGGCACAACCATTTTGGAGCGATCCGGGCAAGCCGCGGGCAACCCGTGAGCAAGTGCCAATGATACCAACACTTGCCCGGGGCAAGTTCTCTTGTGCCAAACTCCACCATTGTGCCCAAGGTGCCGTGGGGCAATGATGCCAACCCAGAAAACCAAGGTGGACCACGTGGATTTCAACTTGGCACAAGCGCCACCACCATGAACTTGCCCGCGGGCAAGCCGTGAGCGAGTGGCCCCGTGCCAACTTTTGCCCGGGGCGGGTTCCCCCGTGCCAAACTCTTCCATTTTCCTCAAGGTGCCATGGGGCAATGATGCCAACCCAAAAAACCAAATTGGATCACGCGGATTTTCACTTGGCACATACGGCCCCCCTCGGACTTGCCCGCGGGCAAGCCGTGAGCGAGTGGCCCCGTGCCAACTTTTGCCCGGGGCGGGTTGCCCCGTGCCAAACTCTTCCATTTTCCTCAAGGTCCCATGGGGCAATGATGCCAACCCAAAAAACCAAATTGGATCACGCGGATTTTCACTTGGCACATACGCCCCCCCGCGGACTTGCCCGCGGGCAAGCCGTGAGCGAGTGCCCCGTGCCAACTTTTGCCCGGGGCGGGTTCCCCCGTGCCAAACTCCTCCATTTTCCTCAAGATCCCATGGGGCAATGATGCCAACCCAAAAAACCAAATTGGATCACGCGGATTTTCACTTGGCACATACGCCCCCCCTCAAACTTGCCCGCGGGCAAGCCGTGAGCGAGTGGCCCCGTGCCAACTTTTGCCCGGGGCGGGTTCCCCCGTGCCAAACTCTTCCATTTTCCTCAAGGTCCCATGGGGCAATGATGCCAACCCAAAAAACCAAATTGGATCACGCGGATTTTCACTTGGCACATACGCCCCCCTCAAACTCGCCCGCGGGCAAGCCGTGAGCGAGTGGCCCCGTGCCAACTTTTGCCCGGGGCGAGTTCCCCCGTGCCAAACTCTTCCATTTTCCTCAAGGGGCCATGGGGCAATGATGCCAACCCAAAAAACCAAATTGGATCACGCGGATTTTCACTTGGCACATACGCCCCCCTCAAACTCGCCCGCGGGCAAGCCGTGAGCGAGTGGCCCCGTGCCAACTTTTGCCCGGGGCGAGTTCCCCCCGTGCCAAACTCTTCCATTTTCCTCAAGGGGCCATGGGGCAATGATGCAAACCCAAAAAACCAAATTGGATCACGCGGATTTTCACTTGGCACATACGCCCCCCCTCAAACTTGCCCGCGGGCAAGCCGTGAGCGAGTGGCCCCGTGCCAACTTTTGCCCGGGGCGGGTTCCCCCGTGCCAAAC
>JAIUCV010000296.1:122500-125000 GCA_026724425.1 Erythrophleum ivorense
CGTCCATCTTCAGTTGTCCCTTGCCAACGATGTGCCCCAAGAACACCACTTCTTCTTGGGCAAAGGAACACTTCTCTTTTTTCACGTACAATTCATTCTCTTGCAAGACCTTGAAGACTTGGCGGAGGTGTTGAACATGCTCCTCTAGGGTCTTGCTATAGATAACGATATCATCCAAATACACCACCACAAAGCGATCAAGGAAAGGTTGAAATACCTTGTTCATCAAAGTGCAGAATGTGGCGGGTGCATTGGTGAGTCCAAAGGGCATGACGCGAAACTCAAAGGAGCCATAGCGAGTGACACATGTTGTCTTTGGCTCATCTCCCTCGGCAATGCGGACTTGATAATATCCGGACCTTAGATCAAGCTTGGAAAACCACCTCGCATCTCCAAGTTGATCAAACAAGTCGGCAATGAGCGGGATGGGATACTTGTTCTTCACAGTGATCTTGTTTAGTGCTCGGTAGTCGATGCACATTCGAAGCGACCCATCATGCTTCTTTTGGAATAGCACCGGAGCACCATATGGAGCCTTCGACGGTTGGATATAGCCAGCATCCAACAACTCCTTCAATTGCCTCCTTAGCTCCTCTAGCTCAGGAGGCGCCATCCTATATGGCACGGCAGCAGGGGGCCTTGCACCAGGCTCGAGTTCAATCTTATGGTCCACCTCCCTTCTTGGTGGTAACTTTTTGGGCAGCTCGGCGGGCATGACATGTTTGAACTCCTCCAACACTCCTTGGACTTCCTTTGGTAGCTCGGAGGTAGGACTCCCTTTTTCTTCTTTGAGCGCCACTAGGAACGTGGGTTGTGCCCTCTTAAATCCCTTGCAAAGTTGCATGGCAGATAGGGATCTAGCTTGACTCGTCTCGCCTCGTGTCAAGGGCACCATGCGCAAATTCCCTTCTTCTAGAATGCACATGGTGTCGGCAAAGGGAATTGGCACAGCCTTCACCTTGTCCATGAAGTCCATGCCCAATATAATAGGATAATCATCCATAGGCACAATAGTAAAGTCTACCAATCCAGTCCACTCACCTAGGCAGACCTTGACGTTGCGAGCCACCCCACGGATCATCCTCGGAGGAGAGTTCACAGCCTTCAACCATCCTAGCTTTTGCTCGTACTGGATCCCCAACCGGTTTGCCTCCTTCCACTCCAAGAAGTTATTCGTGGCACCGGTATCTACCAAGGCTCGGATTTCTTCACCACCAACCTTGGTTTGCACGAACAAACGCCCTTTCTTCTCGGTCTTAGGCAACTCCACCTTAGCCTTGATGGCATTGAGGATTTGTAAGGAGCCCACTTCCCTTTGATGCTCTACCTCCCTCTCTTCGATCAATGCGGAGAGCTTGCCCTTCTTGGGACAATCTCGAACCAAGTGAGGGCCTTCACAAAGGAAGCACTTCGGTGGTGGACGTTCGCCATACTTCTTGTTCTTTAGCCCCTTCTCCTTAGGCTTGAAAGATTTGAAAGCACCATCCTTGCCTTGTTTGCTTTCTCCCCCACCTTTGCCCTTGTCCATCTTGAACTTGCCTTTGTCAGGCTTGCGGAACTCAATGAGGGATTCGGCAATGGACATGGCAGTGGCGAGGTCCTTTGCATCGCGTCGCTCTAGCTCCAACGTGGCCCATGGTTGTAGCCCATCCATGAAGGCAAAGAAGGCCTCGGAGTCAGGGTAGTCAGGTATCTCCAAGAGCACCTCGGAGAACTCCTTCACATAATCTCGAATGCTCCCCTTTTGTGTGAGACGCCTCAATCTTGCTCTCGCATCTCTTTCGGCATGCTCGGGATAGAATTGCTTCTTGAGCTCCTTCTTGAACTCATCCCATGTATCGATGGTGCAAATGCCTCTCCCAATATCGCCATGTCTCCTCCTCCACCACAGCATAGCGGTGTCTTCCAGGAAGAGAGATGTGCTATCAATCTTCTTGGCATCCTCCATGATGCCAAGTGCTCGGAAGTATTGCTCCATACTCCACAAGAAGTTATCAATCTCCTTCGCGTTCCTTTCCCCCTTGAACGCCTTGGGTTTAGGAACATCCACCCTCGAAGGAGCGGGAATTGGAGCAGAGGCGGAAGCTCCACCATCCTTAGCAACCGCCATCTTTATCAGAGTCACCTCACTCTTTAATTCCCCAAACTCCCTCAATACCCTTTCAAGTTCCTCCCTAAGAGTAGCATTCTCAGTCTTAAGAGAGGTAAGTTCATTGAGGAGGGAGTTATGCATGGTCTCACCTGACCGGGTCAGTTGTTCGGTCGCCTCGTTCAAGGCCCCTTGCATTTGTCCACGAAGCTCTTCATACCCTCTTTCGAGCTCCTCCATGCAAGCATCATGCTCCTCCATGCGAGCATCAATCTCCTTGAACTTGTCTTGACCTTCAGCCACCGCGATCTCCATCCTCACGAACCTTGTGTCAAAATCCCCTAGGTCTTCCACCCTAGACGGCTCCCCAGACTTTGACTTGCTTCCTTTCTTCTTTGAGACCTTCTCTTG
>JAIUCV010000296.1:142500-145000 GCA_026724425.1 Erythrophleum ivorense
TGGGAAGACCGGGCGCGGGTTGGAACGCAATGGGACGATCGAATCCCAATGCCAGCTCAACAAAGAAGAGGGGGTGAACGAGAGAGTCAAGTTCGAGGGCTCAAGGGGGTGGAGAAAAAGTCCGAAAACAATCGTATCCCCACGCACCGCACTTCCACGCCAGCCACACGCATGCTTATACAGGCGACAGGGTTGCCGCCCTCCCACACACGCGGGACCTTAATGAACGAGCGATGGGGAGACCCCCGCACGCGGCCTGGGAAGACCGGGCGCGGGTTGGAACGCAATGGGACGATCGAATCCCAATGCCAGTTCAACAAAGAGGGGGTGAACGAGAGAGTCAAGTTCGAGGGCTCAAGGGGGGTGGAGAAAAAGTTCGCACAAAGCTTGCATCCCCGCGCACCGCACTTCCACGCCAGCCACACGCATGCTTATACAGGCGGCAGGGTTGCCGCCCTCCCACACACGCGAGACCTTAATGAACGAGCGATGGGGAGACCCCCGCACGCGGCCTGGGGAGACCGGGCGCGGGTTGGAGCGCAATGGGAGCGTCGAATCCCAATGCCAGTTCAACAAAGAGGGGGTGAACGAGAGAGTCGAGTTCGGGGGCTCAAGGGGGGTGGAGAAAAAGTTCGCACAAAGCTTGCATCCCCGCGCACCGCACTTCCACGCCAGCCACACGCATGCTTAAACAGGCGACAGGGTTGTCGCCCTCCCACACACGCGAGACCTTAATGAACGAGCGATGGGGAGACCCCCGCACGCGGCCTGGGGAGACCGGGTGCGGGTTGGAACTCAATGGGATCATCGAAGGGGGGTTGGATCCCAATGACAGGTCAACAAAGTGGCGAGAAATGAAATGAGATCGTCTGGAGGGGCATCAAAGAGATCGTCTGGAGGGGGGAGGAGCAACAACGAGATCAACTGGAGGGGGGAGGAGCAACAAATGTAGTTTCCACGGATTACCTTCGCACACCGCACGCCACCACCCACATGGGACCTCGGGGATGGAGCGATGGGAAGATCCCCGCAAGCGGCCACGAATGACCGGGTGCGGGTTGGAGCCCAATAAACTCGTCGCGACTTCCGGCAACCCCCTTAAAATCCGTCAAATTCCATCTCGATTCACTTGCCCACACATTTTGGGGGTCGCCGGAAAAAGTGGCCGGCCGGCCGCCGGAGGATGCCCGGCGGCGGGCGGTGGCCGGCCACTTGTGGTGCCATGCTCGGGCCACCCCTTCCCCTTGCTTGCACCCATAAGGTGCGTGGCAAGGTTGGGGGTGCAGGGGGGGTGAGCATGGCACCAAGAGAGCCTTCCCCCCTAAAGAGCAAAACGCACCCTTTCCATCCTGGCAGGAAGAGATATACATTTTCGCCAGCTAGCACAAGTTTTTTTTTGGACCTAGAGATCGAATTTTTGCACGATTTTTTGCAGGCATGCTTAGATTGATGAGATCTCCCTCCTCGCCAAATTTCATAATTTTTGGACACTCGTACAATATATTTTGAATTTTTTCCTTCTTAGGCAAATAGCCACCCAAGCGGCCACCGCCGGCCACCGTCTCGGGCGGGCGGCGACTCCAACATCCTCTTGGGGCCCTATGGCAATCATACAAATCAAAAAATCCAAAATGGATCGAGTGGATTTTAATTTGGTACGGGCACAACCATTTTGGAGCGATCCGGGCAAGCCGCGGGCAACCCGTGAGCAAGTGCCAATGATACCAACACTTGCCCGGGGCAAGTTCTCTTGTGCCAAACTCCACCATTGTGCCCAAGGTGCCGTGGGGCAATGATGCCAACCCAGAAAACCAAGGTGGACCACGTGGATTTCAACTTGGCACAAGCGCCACCACCATGAACTTGCCCGCGGGCAAGCCGTGAGCGAGTGGCCCCGTGCCAACTTTTGCCCGGGGCGAGTTCCCCCGTGCCAAACTCTTCCATTTTCCTCAAGGGGCCATGGGGCAATGATGCAAACCCAAAAAACCAAATTGGATCACGCGGATTTTCACTTGGCACATACGCCCCCCCTCAAACTTGCCCGCGGGCAAGCCGTGAGCGAGTGGCCCCGTGCCAACTTTTGCCCGGGGCGGGTTCCCCCGTGCCAAACTCTTCCATTTTCCTCAAGGGGCCATGGGGCAATGATGCCAACCCAAAAAACCAAATTGGATCACGCGGATTTTCACTTGGCACATACGGCCCCCCTCGGACTTGCCCGCGGGCAAGCCGTGAGCGAGTGGCCCCGTGCAAACTTTTGCCCGGGGCGGGTAGCCCCCTGCCAAACTCTTCCATTTTCCTCAAGGTCCCATGGGGCAATGATGCCAACCCAAAAAACCAAATTGGATCACGCGGATTTTCACTTGGCACATACGCCCCCCCGCGGACTTGCCCGCGGGCAAGCCGTGAGCGAGTGCCCCGTGCCAACTTTTGCCCGGGGCGGGTTCCCCCGTGCCAAACTCTTCCATTTTCCTCAAGATCCCATGGGGCAATGATGCCAACC